>CM043116.1:38023677-38623677 GCA_023701765.1 Hylyphantes graminicola
CTGGATACGTAGGAAACTTTTAGAATGTTTTTCTTGCTTTAGGTGAAGGCTCCATCGCAGAGCATAAATGGTTATTTTATGTGCGGTATATTACAGTTTAGCCTTGGCTTATCAGATACCATTTACTTTTTTGTCGTTTTAGTGTCACTTAATCGTAGACATTTTGCCCACAGGATAACTCAATAAACGTAATTAAAAGTAAGAGAGTCGGGTCAAAAAAGTGCACGGATAATCATTAACATTTAAAATCTGAACATCAAAATTCTGTGGGGTTTTTTTTAGGATGATCTTGTATGTATGATATTTTTTTTATAGTATGATCACTCCATTGTGCATTTAATTCAACTTAATTACACTCTTAAAACAAAAGAGTGAAAATCCAACTATAAATTAGGCGAAGTCGAAGTGAATTTTCGACCATTGGGAAAGGGAGGAATAATTAAACTCATACTGATTTCAAAAACGCTCGTTTGGATGTGATCTGTCGGAGGTTTAACACAAAAAGGATTCATCCTATAGGAGAAGTGCATTTTTTTTTTTTTCCAAGACTGGAGGTGTGAAAATTAACTTCAGACTGAGTTAAAATCGCTCGTTTGTTTTAGAGTGTAAGTTTCACAAAGTTTTTCTAATTTCAAGTTAATATCGATATTTTTTTCTAGTAAATTAATTTTAGGTTAGTTTAGAAATTATGTCTTATGACTTTCATGGTTGGGGGAAGTTCGGAACACTGCGCGACATATTAGGTCTATTGTATTCAACCCCAGAAATGGACAATCACAAGAGACACACAAAGAAAGAAACGACACAAACACTTAGACAAATAACACCAATTTATTGACGGTCACAAAACATCAATGCCATGGACCGGGTCTCGAACTCGAGCCACCAGCTCCAAGGGCTAACACGTTGAACATTGCGCCAAGCGAGGCCCGGCCTTAATTTTAAGGCAGTTTAGAAAATTAAAATTCAGAATAAGAAACAATAGAATTGAAAAAAAAATCAATACTATTTATGGATGTTAAAAAATATTTTTCTGCGTTATATTATAATAAAAAGAAGTTTCTAGGCAATTCAAAAACAAAGATATAAAAATAAAAATAAAATAGTTTGATCCATATGTGTATTTTTAATGTACTCTTTATTAGACTATTCCAGTTTTAATATCGCTATCGACTTTTATGATTCGGTAATTAGTGTTGTATTAAACTTTTTGTCGACAATAGAGGTTTTCTTTTTTCATAATCCATTTCATTTTGTTATATAATGGCTTTATAAGCGTACGTTGTCTATTTCCTTGCTGAAAAAATTAATGATCTCATTAAAAAGAACGATTCATTAGAGTCTTGAAAAGCTCTATGTTCGAGTACTATTTGGATATTTTTTTTTAATATACATAAAATACTTTGTTAGCCAATTAAAGAATTAATAAGGGCTTTACTGAAAAATAAATATGTGTAAGCTAAGAAATTCCTGTACATAAATACATGTTTAATAATAAACAATTTTATAACATCTCATTGCCTTAAAATTTGTGATTTCAAAGGGCTTTCGCAAAAGCTTAGCCTCGGGTTTATATTTTTGAAAATGGAGGAATAATACAAAAAAAAAACCCTTCAGTTTGAGTTTTGATTGAGGGTTTAGAACGAACGGGTCATAAATTCAATTGATAATAGGTTCTATTCTTTGTTATTAATATAATACTAAATGCATTTTTATTTTATATAATGCTCAGAGCGATCAAAAGTTTGCAGTTCTCTTGAAAAATCCTTCCTGTTGTCAGTGTTTATTTTTGTGTTAATATATTTTTTTTTTATTTCAGTCTAGCAAAAATCATTGTTAACTTAATATCGAAAAAGAATAATGTAAATTTAAAGATTACTATGTTTTTTGTAGATATTTTACTGCTCTTTTTTTTTTTTTTAAAAAATTTAATCAAGTTTCCGCTACATAGATTTTTGCATATGCTTTTGTGCAACTAATAAATTTTAAAAATGTACATATGCGGTTATTTTTGTAAGGTTAAATGTATGTCTTAAAGGCTCAAAGGGATTATTCACTCCTTCAAACTACATAATTCTGCCCTCTTGCTGAGAGTACTGTTTCTTTAATCCGAGAAAGCAATTTATTACAAAGCATCATTTATTAGTTATATAATATATATTATATATATATATATATATATATATATATATATATACTATATATATATTATATACAGAATATACTATATTATATATTATCTATTTATAATATATATTTATATATATATATATTATATATATAAATATATATTATATATATATATATATTTATATATATTATTAGGGTGGTCCTTATACCATGGGCAAAAAATAAAATTTTCGATTTTGGAACGGGCCCACCCCATCATTCTGTTTATTCATATGAAAAAATAATTCCTGCAAATTTTAGCAAATCAAACTTAGTAATAAACGTGCCCCACGGGGCTTAAAGTTGGAAAAAACGCAAAATTTTAGGTGTGTTTTTTAATAATTCCATTATAAGTCATATTCTATGTCCAAATAAGAAAACATACTCAATACAGATGTAATAGATTATAAAATTTCTACAACTTGTAAATTTAAACTTCTTGATTATGAGTAACAGGTTAAGAGTTATGGGGGAAAAGAATAAGCGTATTTTATAGAATTGTAAATCCCCCCCCCCCCATGGCCACCACTACGCAAACGATGTACTTCAAATGGTGGGACATAATCCATTATTCTAGATATCTTTTAACGTATCTGTCTAAAAATCAACTATAAAAAGGGACATATTCAAGTATTTAAATAAAACACATTAAAATATGGCCGTAATTTTAAGGACTTTGGGCTGTCTGGGCGTCGCGTGGGGTGGGGCAGAGGGTTGCCACATTAAAGTGATTATTTAGATTTACTTTTAAATGGTTATGTCTGACATTTAATTAAAAAGGGGCCGATTCAATATTACAAAAAAAAAAAATTAAAATGTTACCAGATTTAAAGAGTGTTGGCAGTCAGGGCCGCGTCACGTGGGTGAGAGAAGGGGGGGGGGGGTTCGCTAAGGAGTAAGTTTTTTTAATGGCCCAAAGCGATACTCCAAATGAGTATACATTGATCCACATATGTTTTCATCCCTGAATTATGGTTACTGACTCTAGTAGAAGTAATCAAAAATTCTTAACATATGAGAAATGGCAGAAAGTGTTGAAACCAATGTAATTGCTTAAAAAGAACTTTGTTGCGTTTCTAAAAAAGCTTATGCGGTTATTTTTAATTGATTAGAACAAGCAATTCTAACGAATTCGGAACTTTGTTAAATGTACATATAAATGTTCGTGTATACGTACTGATACGTTCTACCGAGTTATGCTCCGAAAATAAATATTTTATTTTTGCTACATTAAAAAAAAACCAAGAACTGTTGCCAACATGTTCTTTTTTGGAGATTTGTGTCATATAACTTTTTAAATGTGGACTACTATAAAACTGATTCACACGAGTGTTTTCGTTGCTAATGGAATGAAAATCTAATTTTAGAGGAAAAATGTATTCTACCTGCAACAATATAACCACACAAATGATAGGTTATAAAACAGATCGAATGACCAGAACGAAACCAATAACTGAAGATTTCAATGGACTTACATCCTTTATAAAAGTTTCAATTCTGAAAAAATGACTGAAAGGAAGTTTTATACGAACTAAAATACGTAAATTTAGCAGGCATAAAGAGGTGTGAAGTTAATTGAAGAAAATCTCAACACTAACCCTACATTAATAGAGAGGACCACCCAGATGATGACAACAGTCACAGATCTATAAAACAATTATAAAACGGACATGCACGACTGTCTCTTAAAAAATACACATCCACTAATAAAAATCTGTACAATGTCTGACGCATTCAATAATGACAAAATAGAACGAACACAGTGATATAGCGACTGATCTACATCGGCGAGAGGCACCCATCCACTCACCACCTAGTTATTTAAATGTTCGTCCAGACATTTAACATTATTACAATCTAAATAGTTTCTAACTTGTAGAGGATGTCAATTAAAAACTAGAAAACGTATACTGCTCACTACCGCTTTTTCAACTAAGTTTCGAAAGAGAGCAGTAGCGATACACGACCGCTAGAGTCTCGCTCGCTGCTTCATAAGGTATAGTATTAATAGCTATAGGGAAAATTCTCAAGATACATATTTGTCATAGCTGATTCTCTGTGTCCTCTCCAATATTCACGCAGACTTTCTTTCAATTTATTTGGTTTTCATAAATGAATTAATTACCACTTACTTATACTAAATTCCTTTTAAAAATACACAATTCTAGATTATCTTTTTATTATTAACTAAATATTACGATTAACAATTAAAATATAAAGATAAACCAATTGCCCCTTCTCCCTATTGTACATTCAAACAGCAACTGGTTTTTGCAACATAATTTACATTTCTAAGAATGTCATTTTGCTTACTAGCTGCACAAATAGTTCGTAAATAACCTATATTTAATTAATTTTGAAAGTGCCCCCCCCCCCTGCCCACCCACGCGACGGCCCTGACCAAGCAAAGGTCTTGAAATGGCCAGGTATATTTTAAACATGTTTTTTTTTTAATTAAATACCTGCAATCAGTAACATTTAGTTAATTTATAGACAGAACATGTTAAAAGTTAACAAAATAATTACTTATGTCGCATAATTGTGAAGGATATCGCTTGCCGTGAGTGTGGCCATGAGCGACTGCACGGGATTTTACCTCTAGCGCTAACAGCTCGCACATGCTGACTCAGCTTCCTCTCCGATGACCCACAGAGAGAGATAGTCGCGCTCCATAGACCCCACGTTACCTCATGAACAAAAATGTAAATTAAAAAGTTGTAGGAAATTTTTATAATCTACAACATTGTTGTTATTGAGTATTTTTTCTTATATGGCATAGGATATTGATTTATAATGGAATTATTAAAAATATCCCCTAAACTTTTGCGTTTTTCACAAAACTTTCCCTACACAGCCCACCACGATCGGGGCACGTGTTATTACTAATTTATTGATTTGGCTTAAAATTTTGCTAGGAATTATATTTTTCATATGAATATACTATATATATATATATTATTTATTTATATTTATATTTATATATATTTAGATATATATATATATATAATTATTCTTATATATATATATATATATATATATATATATTATATACGTATCTTATATATAATATATATATCTATATAGCTCTATATATATTTATAATATATATTTATATATTTAGGAAACCACAACCGAAATGGTTCACATTTTCCTCAGTTTCAACAACCTTTCTTCCCCCGAAAAGCAGACGTTTCTCCCTACAATACCTTGTTTGATGTTGCTTGCGTTTTCGTAAATAATACATTTGGCCGTTATTGCGTATGCGTTGCGTGAAGGACACAGGTGTGTGATAAGTGTAGAAGAAGAGTTTTCATTGTTGAGGTTACGGCATAACCGCAGAAGAACGGGCGTTATTCGCATCTGACGTTGATAACAGTGAAAAAGCCGGGACCCTAAATGACCTGCGCGTTCATGGGTGATTTACCTATATCATAGGCAAATTCATGTAAAAAAAATATTTGCCTTATTTGAGTATTTGGTGTCTGATTCTATCTTCTTCGTTCTGGAGATAGAGCATCTTAAATGTGTAAACATTGAAAGCTAAAAGGATTCAATTTCTATTACTGATATCTTTTCGCTATCCTGGCGTCGTTTTCTAAAATGAATTGACTTTGGGAGGGAATCATAAAGAAATTTCTATTTTTTAGAAAACACACGGGGGGGGCGTTTTTTAATTCTATTTTTTTTAAAAAAAGGGGAGAGAACAATCTTTCGTTGAGGTAAGGACTTTGTAGTTTTTGCTATGAGTGATATTGAATTTCGGCTTATCATGCATTTGCTTGCTGTGGGCTGGGGGCTGGGGAGCCCATAGTTCGGTTAGGCACTAGTCTAGCATTTGCGAAAGAGTCCCACCCAGGTTCGTGGTCCAGGCACGCCAAAAAACTAACTGCCAACCTAATAAACAGGCGCCCGTGCAGCTAAAAAATGTCCAACGAACAATACCTCGTTGTAAGGGGAGGGGCCACGTTAAATATCATTCAAATTCCTAAACGCTGCGTACGATGTCGCCTCGCCTAATAATGGGTTGCGTTGTGAGCCCTAATCAGGTGTCGGCTCGTCACTTGACTGTGTGTTCAAAAAATACGACGGCCCAGCGCTCAATAGCCCTCGTTTAGTTTTTGCTACAGGTGGACTACGATAATTCAAACCCTAACTTAACCTTGCTTTGGCCTGCTCAATTTTTCTCTATCTAGGACTTCGTTATTTGAAAATTTGTATTCTTCTAAAATATCTATTTTGTACTTGGGGTTACAAAAGGCCTATGAAATGGGGTTGCTTTTCATTTCGACCAATCTGGGGTTTCTTTAGAAGTAGTCCCAAGGATATTCAAGAAACCGACCGTAGTGTACATCATTTTTATCAGACGAAATGGTTTATGCATGCAACTTAAAAATGATGAGATAAAATGAATAGCGGTGGTGTGAAAAAAAAATGTTTATCTATCTTCAATATCCATTTCACATGCAAATATCAAGAAAGTATACTTATTAGCAACTCAAGTAATTTTCACTTTTAACTCATAAACAAATTTTAGGGTAAACAATCAAATAAACATGAATGAAAACCCCCTCTTCAAATGTGTCAGCGAAGTATCCACAATACGAGAAGATAATATACCGGATAAAATATAAGTTTAATAATAACTTTCCTTAATAATAAAATAAAACCTAACCTCAAGAAGCGTAAAATAAACAGTTATCCAACCACAGTTCACCCTGTTTTTTAGGAAAAGATATGAACACGACATTAATCACACTGTTTTACACTCTCCTAGAAAAGATACATCAGAGGTTATACTAAGCAACAAAAAATAGGGTTATCGCGGTGCAGGGTATGTACCATGTACCTAATCCATTCACTCGTTTTGGTCATTTGGCATTATCCATGTGTTTTGGAATTACATATTAATTCACTTATTCTTCCCGAGTAGGAGGAGGGACCTTTTTGTTGTTTTGTGTCGAAATTTTTTTTATATGGATATTGAGCTATTTTAGAGAATTGGGCTGATTTGCTGTTGTTTGTGAATTATGAGAAGTTTCACTACGGTTAATTGTTGCCTTAGTTTAAGCAACTTGGTTGCTGGTTGGTTAGACATATATTTTCAGGCTTGTGAGATTGGTTAGAGACCGCTTATAAATCCATTCGTCAAGTAATTTATAGACACCACACACACACCCACACATACTTGACAAATGCGGCCATCTAAACGCAGCGCGCCTCCTCAAGTTAAGTTTTAGGACATGTCCCTGAGGGGAGGGATGGGAGGGAAAGTTAGTCTACAGGAACCTGTACCCGTGGGACGTGGGGAAACTGCGCATGCACCCAACCCAAAGACTTTCCGGATTGCTTGCAGATTTCACGAGCACATATCTCCGCATATACTCGGGGGATCTTCAGGTGGTACCGAGACTCGATCGCGGCGGGACCTTCCGATCGGTGAGATCGAGATTCATGACCACAAGGCTCCCCCCCACACCTCGCTTCTTGTTTTCAGGTTTAATATTCATGCATTTCCAACAGTTTATTGTGGTTATATATCTTGGTTTTCAGCGCGCAGGTTTTATGATTTGAAACAAGCAAAAAACACGCTCTCAATCATTTTGAACAAATCATTCGGCTCTTTTAGTAGCTCTTGTCCGCGCAGTTTGCATACAGTGACTTAAATCTGCACTGCCCTATAAAATTATGATATATTCACCACCAATTTTTTTGCATTTCGAATATTTGCTGCTTAACATATTCTCTGGAAAAAGTTTTTTCTTCTTTGTTTTTCACATTAGAATAAAAAACGAGTTATTTAATTATGACTTGTTGCGACTATAATAATGCACATGCTAGGACTGA
Organism: Hylyphantes graminicola; assembly: GCA_023701765.1. Lineage (NCBI taxonomy): Eukaryota > Metazoa > Arthropoda > Arachnida > Araneae > Linyphiidae > Hylyphantes > Hylyphantes graminicola. Next base: position 38,031,691 of record CM043116.1, read on the forward strand.
AGTTGTATATACGGTGAGTTTGTGGAGATAATGATTCTTCAGTTAGGGTCTTCATATGCTGCATGTTGTATTCGCTTATAACGACAAAACCTATGATATTGTCAATACAATATCATAGCAAAATAACAAAAATACTACTAATAAATATAAAAAAAAATACTCAAGTACAAACCCTATCTTCCCAAACTATGAAGAGAAAAGTAGTAACGCTATTTTCCAGCAGTTACTTTTTAGAAGGGAGGATCAGGGAAAGTGAATCCTATAATATTCGGAAGAAAAAAAAATATTGTGTGCGACCGTTCTACATTACCTTCCCCCTCCCTCCCGCCCACCACCACAAAAAAGAAAAAAAAAACCAAGCATGAACTAGGCGGGAGCAGACAGTTTATTCTCACTGCCTGCCCCCATCCCTGGAACTTTTCTTGAGGGGTGGGCCGCACGTGATCTTTCATTCATAAACTTGGCGAAACATCCCTGGAACGTGGCTTTTGGAATGTTCTGGGGACAATTTAGAGTGTGTCGAATAGCGGCTGTTGTTATGGTGGGGGTTGGGGGAAGAAAAGGTCTTTTATGGATGAAGTGATATTAACACTTTTTAAGTGAACAGTTTTTCGGTGTTAATGTTTGTGGGGATTTATCCCCCTTTCAGGGATACATGCATATAAACGATAAACCCGTCAAATTTGTTGTACGTAAAGCAGGTAGTTTTTTTAAAATGAATCAATGAAATTTTTTAACTTAATTTTAAAATTAAGAGGCTTGTTGGAAGTATCGTTGTACTAGAGCCACACGAGGGCTATTGGTGATGGGGGTCATAATTTTTTAAAATTAAAAGATCGAAAAGTCATTTTTAATCATCTTCTATAGAAATACAATTTGAAAAAAAAAAAAAAGAATTTAATTTTACAATTACAATTTTAAATTGTAATCTAATCATGAGAAAACAAGTTTACAATATAGCCAATTTGCATATCCGTCAGGGGGATATAAAAATAGAAAATTACAATATTCTTATTTTTAAATTTGTGGGGTTTTTAGTGGAATAAAAACTAATTTAAATATGCAGCATGCACTTGAAATTAGTTTTAGTACTTAATTGAAATGATGTGTAGTTCAAATGAGGTGAGACGACAGATTATTATTTTAAATAAAATTCTTTTAGAACTATTGACTAAGTTCATATTTTTAATATATTTAGTCAATCCCTCCCACTCTCCTCATATCTTGCGAATACTTTACTGGTTCATGGTTTTGAATATTTTCTGCCTGCTGAATATTTTCATTCCAGCAAAATTTAGGAGCCTAGTTTTTTTTTGAGGAATAATTAAAAATATAATTATAAATTGTAAAAATGTAATGAAATTAAAGCACATTAAATAAAAAAAACTGAAAAAAAAATCTGCCTTACAAACAGTAATTCTGAAAATTATTTAAGCTATTTCATTGATAAGAAGTGTAAAACATCTGGTTGTTATTTCTTTTACATCATGGTTTGTGTAGAGATGGGATCTGTATTCGAAACTATTTTTATGTTTATTTTTATTACTTCGGGTTTTTATGGTGCGAGATGGAAGTTAAGATGACAATAAGGCATTTTTCGAAGTAACACTTCTTGTTGACTTTTATTATGTCATCTGAAACTGAAATTGCGGTAAATGCCTTTTAAGTTTGATGGGTTTCCGACTTTTAAGGGATTTAACAATTTTATTACCGCCATTAGATTTGAAGGGACCTAAAATATGCTTCGGAGTTTCCCTTTTTGGACTGGCTAAAAGAAAATTCACAGTTTAAAAAAAGGAGGCAATTTCGCATTTTTTCTTTAATTTTTATGCAACAATTATTTGACTTGACTTGGAATGCTCCTCTAGAAGGTAGGAGCATAGGCTTTATAGCCCGTTACCCCACTCGCCAGAAGGGACACATACACAAGAGACACACATAGAAAGGACGACACAAACAGATAAATAAAAACATTTATTGACAAACACAACACAAACATCCATGCCTTACCGGAATTCGAACTCGATCCCAGAATAATTGGCTTTAAGAAAATGAAATTATAGCTGGATGGTGTTTTTAGTGAAATTTAGTCTAATGTATATAAATTTAATGTCGAAACGGTTGTTGATGACTTGATGTCACTTACTGTAACGAACCTAGTTTTTTCAAGATAAGAATTTTAGCAAGTATTTAAGTAACAGGAAAGTAGGCTATTTTAGTTCTTTTAGAACTTTTTTGTTAAAAAATAATTTTATCATTTAAAAAAAGTTAATAAATTTCTTAAAATATAGTGACATTTCTCGAGGCAATCAGCGACATTCGATGTCACATTTACATGTCTTTTGGATATCTTCCTTATGTTGCAGAGTGAATAATATTTTAAATTTCGAAATTGTATCATTTTTATTTAAAATCATTCGATTATTGAAAAATATTGTTCACAATTCCATTTTACTTCATTGGCAAGTCCGACCATCATAAATTAATTCAATAAAAATTAACCTACAATTTTTTCGTTCAGGGAAATTGTATGTTTACCCAGTATAAAAACAAGGCAGTTCTAGAAAACCACTTTACTGCCAAGAACTCCAAAAAATGAAAAAAGAACCGTCCCGCGCTTCTCAGTCAGAAAACACCGCGAACAACCTGTCACGGCATTCCTGTGACGTCACTCGACCACGTGACATTGCACCTATGGCAACGCCAACGACGCCGCGGGAATTTTTCAGTCTCCAACATGGCGGAGTTAGGAACGGACCGCCGTTTCTCGCGAAAATAAATAAAGAACAAAATCCCACATTGTGCCTATACAGGAACACCCCCTTGGATTATTACTTATTTTGCTTTTATTCCTGAGGATTATACCGACGGATCATGGTGTTGGTGAGTGATTTTTACCCCCTTTTCCGAGTTGTTTTACACCTGTTTTTAAAAGTTCGAAACTAGTTGGACGAAGTTTTGTTTTGGAGGTGGAAAAAAGTTCGAGCGCGCGCAAGGTAAGCTGGGAAGGGATCTGACAGGTTGTTTTGGGCTGATGCGTGAACCTCTGGAAACAATTGTTACTTCGTAATAAAAGAATGCCGCCTTTGGATATTATGTCGTGCAAAAAAGACGCCAGAATTCCACTTTTTACCCCGCGAAAAGTTATTTTTTTTATCATGCAGCAAATTTGTACGCATAACCGGACTTTTCTTTATTAAAATATTTTTTACAAGTTTTCACATTTTGATTTATATTATTTTTTAATTTATAAATTGTTAAAAATTGTGAATTTTAATTTTACAATTCGATAAGTTTTTTTCAATGGTTTCTATGAAAACTTTTCCTACTCAAAGTAAAACAAAATGTTATATTTTACTAAGAATTTTTTCGGTATTGTCACAATCTAAATTTATAATAGTTTCAATAATCGTTTTCTTTATTATTTTCATTTATCATCAAAGATTTAAAAAATAGTTTTAAATCCTGATACAGTTGTAAATTTACTTTCTTACATTTTTTTGAATTTTAAATTTTTTGAAATAATTTTTAATTGTAAAAACTCCTGCGAACTGTTTTCGTTATTTTTTAAAAAAACGTACGATTACTTAAATATTTTGATAAATTTTCTTACTGTTCTAGGATAAGCAAATTCCCATTAATAATTAAATCATCAAAAAATAATTAAGTTAGTGATTACTGGTTTATATCTTTTTGCATTTGTCTATATTTGTTTTCGACCAAGGGCAAACATCTGAGGAATTTTATAGGTTTACCAATGCCAACATCTATATAAAACATTTTATCAAACAAATACCCTTTTAAAACAAACAAAACTAAACATTCAATGAAATTCATTTTAACAAATTAATAAATTATCATTTTTAAAATTTTTTCATACGAATTAAAATATTACTTAAAGATTTACTATAAAACAATTACATTGTTGCTTATTTGCACGAAACCATTTTTTTTTGTTCTATGTAATCAAGTATGAATCTTTTGATAACTTAGAAAAATCGAAATATATTTGCACTTCTGGGCTCCTATGTTCCAAAATCCAAATTTATCGTTGAATTATCCTCCTTGCCAAACTAATAAAAGGACAGAGGGAAAAGCGCGGTTGGTCTGTTAGTTGGAACTTTGTAATTTAATATTTACATACAAAGTGATCTGAATACAATTTAACCAAAATACACTTTTCATTCTGATAAAATTGTGAAATTTTCTCAAATAATATTCAAATCTGTTAGACTTAAAAATTAATGTTTTAAACATGTTTTCTGGATGGATTCCACAAATTATTTATGGAACTCTTTACATCCGCGGAAGGATCTTCTCCATAGCATATTTCCATTTACCCAACTTAGGTTGCAAAGGAGTATAATCCACAAGAACTGTGATTCCTCCATTGTTTTTTTTTTATTTCCTTCAAAAGTGACCACTTCCTTCGATCACATTTTTCCTCAAAGACTTCAACCGAATGAACTTTCCTCGTCATGAAACGACTCATTCCTGTCACGTCGTCGTGAACTTTCACCGCTTCTCACCACCTGCCGAAAAGTAGACCCGAAATACCACGAGGAAAAAGAGTTAATTTCTTTGAACCCTCGAGTCAATAAAATGATTTTTTTATGTTAATTTACTGAATTCTAAAATTGTATTTGTCTCCGAATATATACGTTTTTTAATAAATGAATTTGGAAAAAATATTACTTCAAGGATTCCAGGGAATCTTGATTCATGAAATCTTGAAGTCATATATGACTCCCAAAACAGCGAAAACACGAGGAAATGAGTTAATTTCTTTGAATGTCTTTGATTTGTTTTAATTCTGATTTACTGAATTCTAAAACTTTATTTCTCTCTGAATATATAGGTTTTTAATAAACGAATTTGATAAATATATGACTTCAAGATTTCACCAAGTCTTGAAAATAATACCATCCCATCCATGAAATCTTGACTCCCGAAATACCACGAGGAAAAGAGTTCATTTCTTTGAACCCTCGATGGCAATAAAATGAATTTTTATGCTAATTTACTGAATTAGGGTAGACTGACCAGTGAAAGAACAGGCCCCAGTGAATGAACAGTTGGTAAATACATTTAAAAAATAAGGATTGAAAATAATTCCACTGGATGGATTGGCAACACAGACTTCCTCCCATCTAGTAGGAGGCTATTTGACATATGATTGGTTGTCCTGGTCACATGACCTTTTTTTAGAAAAATGCTGACACTGTTGTTATCTGTGCATCAACTTGTTTCTCTGTTAAAGTAATAAGGCAAGTTTTCTGCCATCACCTCTTTTGATTGTAATTAATGCTTCTTATTAGTTTTTTTCACTAATTCTATTCAGGTTACATTGAATATGCATATTTAAGCAATGATTCTGATTGTTTCAAGCATTGTAACATGAGTAGATTGTAAGTACAAGGGTGTTCAATTACTGGCTAGGCAAATTGTGATAAAGCCAATGAATGTACTCATGTTCATTAACTGGGATTTGTCTGTGTTGCAGAAAATCAAAGCAAAATAGCATTTTTCTAACTTCTTTAGCCATTTTATACAATAAAACTCACGTGAATAAATAAAAAACACCTCCTAACCAGTGACTGAACACACATGTTCATTCACGGGTAGCAACACTTTAGGCTAGTTTTCCCAGTGAATGAACAATTTGTGATGATGATTTTGTAATGTCTAGCATAGCTTATATTTATAAGGAAGTTATTTTATTGTAATATATGTATGAATATAACGAATATGTTGCAAACTGTTTTTATCCATGGCTGATTGAAAATGGTATCAAATTTCCCATTTTATTCTTTCTGGATGGTCACAAATATCACATTAGCCTGGAATTGAGCAAATTTTACTCAGAGAAACGAATCATCCTCTTCAGTTTTCTAACAAATGCGACTAACATACTTCAGCCTTGTGATGTAGGAGTTTTCCGCCCATTAAAAGTATGATTGAGAGCTTGTGTCGACGTTGGAGACAGAAATATGGTGGTTCAAAAACGATAAGTAAATTTAATTTTACCCCAAGTTTTAAAGAAGCTTTCGATGCATCAGTTGATGCCATCAAAATTCAGGAAGCTTTCAAGAAAAGTGGAATTTCCCCATTTAATGTAGAAAATGTATAGACTTCAACAAATGTATGCAGCACAGACACCAAGAGTTGAAGAGTAAGAAAGATCATGAAGAAAGAGCATGCTCTGAAAAAGAAGCGAGCTATTTCTTCAAACACTTGAGTCTGAACTTCCTCCAGACATGTTGAAGTCTTTTAATGAAACTTTCAATGCTGAGTCCAACATGTCAAACATCCGAGAACCTGCACTTTTTTCAATGTAAGCAAAATATGTACCGAAAAAAGATAATCATACGGTTGCGCTAAATCCTATTGAAGTCGAAGCAAGGAACAATAATAAATTATTATTTTTTAGGGTAGGGTAGGGGTAGGGTATTTTACATATATTCCGACTTGTGTGCTTGCTCAGTGAGCCGCTTATAAGTCTTCGTCAAGTAAGACAGACACAGAAAGATTTTTTTACTGTCACAAAGAGAGGAAATACACCCAGGGCGAAGGCGGGAATCGAACCAGCGCCCGTTACAGCACGCAGACTGCTGGCCTGCGATGCTTACCACTCTGCCATCCGGGCCCCTATTATTTTTTATTATTTGAATTTAATTTGTTTTATGCACAAGTAACATAAACGTTTTAAAATAATAAATTAATCAATAACTAACTAAATCGGTGTATTTTTTTAAAGAATTTCTTTTTGCATTTTACATTAGAAAAATTGTAAGAATAGAGGAAAGGGAATAAGAAGATAGTCACTCGCGCGAAAATTTATTTGTAAGGTGGGGAAAATATAAAGTTTACTAAATTTGTGTAAAAGAAAAATACAAAAACAGCACCAGCTTCAGCACCTACTACACCAAAAAAAGCATAGTTAAAAAGACAAATTGAAGAAATGGCTAGTTCTGACGCACGGAAATCTCTTTTAACATTATAACTTTATCAAAACAAAAAAAAATATTTTAAGTTTCTCTATAATTTGATTTGAATTGTCCCTGTTCATTGACTGGACATTTTTGTGTTTATTCACTGGCACGAACTGTTCATTCACTTGGCTTTTGTACCACTTTTCATTTGGACCCCCAAAAGACCCGAAGCAATGTAATATTATTTCACCTATTTTTTTTTGTAGAATTTATACATAATGACAGATGTGTTCACATTGTCATACACTCAGAATTTACATGTACTGAAAATGTATGAATTTTCTTAAAACAAATTGTCCCTAAACGTTCATTCACTGGTTAGTCTACCCTATAAAACTTTATTACTCTCTGAAGAGGTATGTTATTAAAAGTAACTAAATTTAAGAAATATATGTCTTCAAGATATCATGGGGCTTTTGATTTTAATTAAGGGTTACAACGAGGAAAATAGTTCATTTGATTAACTCTCGAGTCAATGATATGAGTTTTTATGGCAATTTAATTATTTTTAAGTTAACTTATAAACTTGCTTAGGTTAAAAATTTAACCCTCAACATTCACTATATTTTTTTATTTACAAAATAAATAATAAGAAATTTGAATGTAATATTATTAATAAAATCAATAAATCTTAAAAAACATCACTTGCTTAAATGTTTTGTTGACAAAATAAATTAACAAAAAATAAATTTAATTTATACTTGACTGAAACATTTAAGTAAATATCAAACCTTGTTTAAATTAAAGGGATAAACTTGGAATCTGAACGGTTGTTTTTATTTATTGCTCAATTTTTTTTGAGGTTTTATTTATGTTGTATCAGCGCCATCTATCGGCCACTTATTGAAACTCTGCCCTTAACCGCCATCTTTTTGTCACTAGTAAAGGCGGTAAGGGTGGAGAGAGGATGTAATTCTTCAGAGCTGCACTTCATTAAATGGATATTTCTACACTAAAGAGTTGCTTTCTTCTTTACTGCCCCTCCTCCTTACTAGACATGGGGGCTCACCGCCGCCTTGCCACCCGCCTCTCGTCGCAAAAATCGATATATTTTAAAAAATTTTAATTTAAACTTTTACAAAACGAAAGTTCAAGTCCCACGAGGTTCAGACATAAAGTTCCTCTCCACGGTGGGCAATCACGAACTCATGCACAAAAACGAACTTTTATCTACACTGCAATAAATCAGCGATGCCAAAATCGCCATCGTCACGAAAAAAAGTGAAAACTCCCGCTTCAAAAGGAACTTCCTGCGCCATCGTCAAGCGATTCCTTCTTCAGCCGCCAAGCCGAAGTCGCCTTCGCAGTCGCCATCGTCGACCCCATCGTAAAGTGGTATTTTCCCAGCCGTTAAGCAGAAGACGCCACCCGTGAGTCATCCATCTTCAGCCGCTAAGCAGAAGACGACACACGACGACGAGGTCCACAGCACGTCAATCCGAAAAACAAAACTACCCTCCATAAAACGGAATACATCGCCCACAGAGCACGTAAGAAATTCTACTGCATCGCCGACGAAACAAAACCAAAAACGACCAAAAAGGTAAAAGTTTTCTTATTTTTCTATTCAAGATGTATAAAAATACTAAAAAAGAAGATTTAGTGAAAGTTGCTTTTGAATTGGACATCGTACTTCCAGAAAATTCCACGTTAACTAAAATTAAAGAGCTAATTGAGTCCAGTGAGACCTACACGAAAGATAACGAATTCGTTAAAAATTTAATTGCACAAACGGTAGATGACAGAAATGTTAAACTTGAAATCGAAAGAAATAAATTAGAAGTCGAAAAAGTAAAACTCGCACAAATCGAACGAAATATAGAACTAGCTTCCCTTCAAAACAATGCCGAAACTCAGCATAATATTTCGAAAAGTTCCGAAACCGATGATTCACCTCACATCGAAAATCTTATTCGTTCTGTTAAAACTCTTTCAATGCCAATCCCTAGCCGTCCAGAAAATTACAGCTTATTTTTCGCATCGTTAGAACGAGCATTTAATACGAAGAATATATCGGATGAGTTATTAAAGTCAGAAATACTTATAAATATGTTAGGCGAAAAAGCAAATCACATTTTATTAAATATTTCGGAAAATGATATCCAAGACTACGAAAAAGTCAAAAATACAGTGCTACGTCAGTTCCAACCAACCGCACAGGATTGCCTAATTAATTTTCGCCGTATGCAAAGACTCGCAGATGAGTCACACACGCAGTTTGCTTCACGATTGCAAACAACTTTCGCATATTATTGCAAGATTAGAAACGTCAGTGACTTTGATACTTTATGCCAATTAATGGTTTCAGATAAATTGTATTCTACACTTGACCGAGAGACTCAGTCATACATAGCTGTCACACAAGGCGAAGAATGGCTAAAGCCAAATGATCTTGCACAAAAAGTTGATATATACTTTGCATCCCAGCGTAAATCTCTAAGCGAAGTAAACCGTCGCCAACACAACAATAACACCTATCAACAAAACAACAGACCACCATACAATAATCGGCAACCATATAATAACTTTCGTAGACCACAAAATCAAAATTCCCGTGGAACAAATAATAACCGCTTCAATCAACGCAATGTAAACAATCAACGATCTGAAAACGAGTCACACGAGAATAACAGTCCAGTATTGCAAATAGCTCCAACAACACCCAAACCACGTGATCACGGTTCCCTCCAATACGAATATGTACTTCTCAATAATAAAAATACGCGCGCTATTATTGACAGTGGATGCACTCATATTTGTGTCAAAGCCGATTGTTTACCCAAAACAACAACATATGATGAAGAAAATATCACATTACAATCTGCATTCGGCGACACGTACACCGCCAAATCCGCCAAGGTTTTTTCTCGGGTTGCCACAAAGACAACCAAAGAGATACGACGCAGCTGTCTGCGAGAGTTTATTTTCAAATCTAATAATCCCTCCTTCTATTTTCCATGAGCTTAAAACATCACAAATAACACAAAATGAAAGTACACTCTCTCCGAAAACAGAAATCCTTCACCAGGAAATAAAAAACAAATGTCAAAATACTATTCACATCGCTCCGAAACAAGTCGCAGACGAAATGTCTACAACACCGAAACTCATCACCGACTCTGTGTCGCCGCAGCAAGAGAGCGTAAGAGACGACGCGCCAATCGCCTGTCAACCAGACAATAGGGAGGATTCAAAAACACGCACGAGCCAATCAGAGGCAAAGGAGGAGCTATCGAATGCAAATTCGCCCGCTCATCTAGAGTACGGAGAACGAAGATTTTTTTTAGCGGAACAAGATGATGTGTTTAACCGATTAAATTTTGACAACGCCACCGGTAAAAGTTTAACCTATTTTCCCGTAAAACACACTTCGGCGAATGATCTTACGTCCGCAATGGATTGTGACTACGGTAATGACTTATATTTCACACACGTTCATAATACGGATATGAAGAAACGTTTTTCACATTTAATTGATGAATATAATTCGAACAAATTAACAGATTTAGGAACTTACGAACACCAAATTTTCGCTTCAGACGTACAAGGGGACAAGCCCATATTGCAAAATGTAAACAAACCATTAGACACTACGGGGACCAACTCAATATTTAGTATTGTAAGTGATGATACGCTTTTTGAAGATGAATTTTCTCACATACCTGATGCGAATATACGAAACACTATTATGAAGATGGTCAAAACTTATAAACCGAATAAAATTAAAAGTACTAATTATCAAATGAAATTAATTCTGTCAGATGACACACCTATATTTCAAAGACCACGCCGTCTTGCATTGTCAGAAAAAATTGAGGTAAATAAACAAATTAAGGAAATGTTACAAAGTGGAATAATTCGAGAAAGTTTTTCAGATTTCTGTGCACCAATAGTTTTGTGTAAGAAGAAAGATGGTTCAACGCGCTTAGCCATAGATTTTAGATCGATTAATCGGAATATCGTAAAAGAAAGATTTCCTTTACCCCTTATCGAAGACGTTTTTGACAAATTACAAGGTGCATCTGTCTATTCAAACCTTGACTTAAAAAATGGTTTCTATCACGTTGATGTTCATGAAGATAGTCGCAAATACACTTCTTTTGTAACACCAGACGGACAGTACGAGTTTACAAAGATGCCTTTTGGACTATGCAACGCACCATCTGTTTTTCAAAGATTTATCCAAATTGTTTTTCGAGATCTTTTAGAAGATGGAACTTTGATTCTCTATCTTGATGATTTGATTATACCCTCATCTGATGAGTTCGAAGGTCTACAAAAGCTGAAAAAAGTTTTACAAGTTGCTTCGGACTATGGACTTGAGTTTAATTTCAAAAAGTGCAATTTTCTACAACGAAAAATAACTTTTCTCGGACATATCTTGGAAAAAGGTACAATTCGACCATCGTCACACAAAACAAATGCTGTTTTAAGTTTCCCTCAGCTTAAAACGACGAAAGATATTCAATCCTTTTTAGGTCTGACTTCATTCTTTAGAAAATTCATAAAGAACTATGCAGCCATTGCAAGGCCACTAAGTGATCTTTTACGGAACAACACACCTTTTCACTTTGGCACAGAACAACAGCAAGCTTTTCTACAACTAAAACAAGCACTCTCCACAGAACCTGTCTTACACTTATACAAACAGGGCTCACCATTACAATTACACTGTGATGCTTCATCAAAAGGTTTTGGTGCTATTTTGCTTCAAGCTGACAACGAGAACAACCTGCATCCCATTCACTATATGAGTCGTAAAACATCCCCACAAGAAGAAAAGTATACATCATATGAATTAGAAGTTTTAGCAATAGTAGAATCATTAAAGAAATTTCGACATTATCTTGTAGGCACAAAATTCAAAATCTTCACTGACTGTCAAGCGTTTCAAAAAACAATGTCCAAAAAAGAACTGCCTCCTAGAGTTGCCAGATGGGCAATGTTGCTAGAAGATTTCGACTACGAACTAATTCACAGACCAGGACAGCAGATGAAACATGTTGACGCACTTAGCCGTTATCCTGTCATGACAATACAAGTTGATGACACAACCAGAAAAATCTGTGAAGCTCAGTCAAAAGATGAGTTCACACTAAGCATTAAACAACTACTAGAACACTCTCCAACATCAGAATACAAATACAAAAATAACATTCTTTACAAAATAGTCAATGACCAAGAGCTTTTAGTAATACCACAAGACATGCAAAAACAAATCGTACAAATTGAACACAATAAAGGACATTTTGGTATCAATAAAACTGAAGCTTTAATTAAACAACAATTTTATTTCCCAAACATACGTAAAACTGTCGAAAACGTAATATCCAGCTGTGTAAAATGCATACTTGCCTCACGAAAAACAGGAAAACAAGAAGGATTTCTCCATCCCATTCCTAAAGGTGACATTCCATTAGACACATACCATATAGATTTTCTAGGGCCACTGCCAAGCACAAACAAAAACTACAAGTACATATTCACTGTGGTAGACGCCTTTACAAAGTTCATTTGGATATATCCTGTCAAGTCAACATCTGCAAAAGACGCTCTGGACAAACTTCAACTTCAGCAAACCACCTTTGGAAATCCTAGACGAATAATATCAGATCGCGGATCAGCTTTTACTGCAACAGAATTCAAGAAATATTGCGAAGATGAGAAGATTGAACATATCACAATCACTACAGGTCAGCCAAGAGGAAACGGTCAGGTTGAAAAATTCCATGGAACGCTAATTCCAGTTATCTCCAAGTTATCCCTTGATGATCCGAACAAATGGTTCAAGCACATACCATCTGTACAACGTGTAATTAACAGCACTATCTCTTCAGCTACTAAGTACACACCCTTCGAGCTTCTAACAGGAGTTAAAATGAAAAATAAAGAAGATCTTAACATCAAGAAAATTTTAGAAAAACAACATATACACTCAGTCGTCCAACATCAACAACAAATTCGCAAAGAAGCCAAAGCAAATATATTGCAGCAACAAGAACAGAGCAGACACAACTATAATACTCGTCGCAAGACTGCTACCAAATACAAACTTGATGATCTAGTCGCCATCAAACGTACTCAGTTCGGGACAGGCTTAAAACTTCGTCAAAAGTTTTTTGGCCCATACGTCGTGACTAAAGTTCGCCCAAACGACAGATATGATGTACGCAAGACCGGTACAGGTGAAGGACCAGCATGCACATCCACATCTGCCGACCAAATGAAGAGTTGGGCAAAAACCTGAACTTTGACTTTTATTCTACAAACTTTCTGAAGTCCAGAACTTTATTTTTTTTCTCCCAAATTGTGCTAAGAACTTTTTGCACAGACTTTAAAATTTATTTTACTTACTTGCTAAGTTAATTTTATAAGTGTTTTCTTCTATTTCATAATTTTCAAAAGAGAATTTTAAAGTGAGTTCAGAATAATTTTCTAGAGAAATGCTTAAAAGTATTTTATTTGTTTATGCTAATTTTTATAGTTCTTTTCAGTATTAGTAGTGAATTTATGTGTATTATTTGCTAAGTGTTTACGTTTAATTTTTATCTTGCTACATGTTTACTTTTAATATTTAGATAGCATGTTTTTATTTTATTCAATTGCTATTTGTCGGGACGACAAACGTCAGGATAGCAGAGTGTTGTATCAGCGCCATCTATCGGCCACTTATTGAAACTCTGCCCTTAACCGCCATCTTTTTGTCACTAGTAAAGGCGGTAAGGGTGGAGAGAGGATGTAATTCTTCAGAGCTGCACTTCATTAAATGGATATTTCTACACTAAAGAGTTGCTTTCTTCTTTACTGCCCCTCCTCCTTACTAGACATTTATTACATATTTAAATGCTGTGAAGAAAAAATAAAAAAAGCAGAATCTAAAATTCATACTTGACTTAAACAATAAATAATTAAATGTCAGACCTTGCTAGAATTAAGAGTTTAGACAATTTTAAATTGCAGCTAATGTTTTTATTAAATATTGCTCAATCATCAGGTCATTGTGCATTTTATCCTCAGCCTTAATTTTGCTCTTTTTTGTTTGACCTTCTTCCGTTCTCAAAGAGTTATTCTATACAATCTGACAATGGTCATTCCTTATAATCCCCATTTCTATTTACGATTCCAAATAACTTGTATTGTAGACACTTGAGGAATAATGTATTTTGTTTTGTTAAACTGTTTTTAAAAGATATATTTAAGAAAAATCTGCTTCAAATCATTATTGCGAATAATAAAGATATCCATCATATTTTCAACTTTTAAAATGCTCATCAGATAACCTGAAATGCAATTTCAGTTGTCAATGTTTGATTAAATTGCAGATTAAGATGTTGTTATCGGAAGTTATCACTGCGAAATAAATTTTGCCTGACTCAACAATAAGTCAATTTCCATTGGCATCATCATCGAAGTTTAATTATGTTTATCTTCGCAGTTAATTGATAGTGTAAATTTAAAATGCGTAATAAAATCTAATCTTTTATGTGCATCAAAATTCAGATATTCGAAGATCGTTTATTTTTCTCATTTAATATAAATGCTAAAACTAGTTCGGTCGGTATTGATTGTTGTCTTCAAATTCTTAGTTTTGTACCATTTTGATTAAGTACTATTCTAAAGATAATTAAATCTAATTAAAAACCTAATTCTCATAAACTCTAGTTAAAAACCGAATTAGCATGCATCATGCAATTACTTATAGCAGAAGTACATCAAAACTATACATTCGATAAAAGTAGTTTATCATAATGTAAAATTTTAATTACGTTTTCTTTATCCATAAAAATACTGTGCTACTTAAAAATGTTATTTTTTAAAAAAAATTTTGGTGGTTGACATTGACATAAGAGGTAATAGATCGGCTGATATTTTTCCGACTTTGAATGCTTTAAATTTCAGCAATCTATCTTCTAAGTTCGTCCCCCCTTCTAGTTTTTATCCTGTTTTGGTAAAAAGCATCTTTGACTGATGAAAACCCAACTATCTCTTTCCCCAAATGCTTTTCAGTTATATATTCTATTTTAAAAAATAATGACTGATCCTTTTTTTTAAAGCAAAATTCATAATTGTCCACATTAAATAAAATCACAGTCATTTTTCAAAGTAAAATAAATTATTACACGAATCATTATTGGACTAAATTTTTTTCAAGAAAAAATAGTGCGTGTAATTTTTTGATGTTTTAAAAATACATCGAAATATTCCATTTATTTAATCCCAAAGAAAGGTACGATATTGTAACTGAAGGAAGTGAGTAATGACTTCATGTATGTGAAGTAAAGATTTAGGTATTTGTGCAGCTTGTGGAGTTAATCCCTTCATTGATGAAAGAACCGGAAAGGCGTTTCGAACTCGGGTTATGTGCTTTGACTTTATTCAATTCATATCTAAAAGTTGGAGCTTTTTGTATAGAGAGTCTTCTTAGCTGGGAAAATACTTTATAAAGGCTACATTAGATATAGGAAAAAAATATTGTCCAGTATCGCAAACAGAAAACTCAGTTTAGGTTTTTTAATGCTATATTTACCGAAAAACTTTATTTACTAAACTTAATGTAATTCGATAATTTAAAATTGGTGTGGAATAATTGTATCAATGATTTTTTCAGAATCCTCCCAAATGAAAAATCTGTAGGAGCATCCCTACACTCTTAAAACTAATGAGCGATTTTAACTCAGTCTGAGTTAATTTTCGCTCCTTTCCAGTGTCGAAAATGCACTTCTCCTATAGAAGTGGTTTTCACTCTTTTGTTTTGTTAAACCTTCTACACGATCTTCACCACTGTCCCCTTAAATTTGAACTCAGTCTGAAAGAATTTTCACTCCTTTCCAGTGTCGAAAATGCACTTCTCCTATAGGAGTGGATTTCACTCTTTTATTTTAGGAATGTAGGACGGTATTGAAAGGTCGTGGGAGTTGATGGGAAATTGATCAAAAGTTAATATTTTTTCGACCCATTCATTACATAAAAGCGTTATAATGTGTAATCTTACACATTCGGTGGACAGTTTCAAATCATGATTCTATTTTGCGTTCCTTCAAATTTTAGTCGAGATCCTTTGTACCTCAGCAGAGCCATTGACCAGGGGTGCAGAAAATGTTTTATCCTAATGCCCAAGAACATTTCCACAAATTTATACGATAGGCTTTCACAAAAATTTCATAGGCTTACAGAAATTCTGTATTATCGTAGGTATAGAAAAAATTGCGATATACAAGTCGGGATCTTTAAAAAATTATACTTGGATTTCGAAGCCAACCTTGAAACTTGAAAGAAACAAGTTTTAATTTAATTTAACTATTATGCCTAATACTTGTTAATAAATGCACTTTCTAAAGTTTAAACCAGAAAATATGTTTTTGATTATATTTTCTGATAAATTGCCAGCTATTGAGCAACTGCAATCCTTCAGTGTTGTTGTGGTAGTTGAAAATTTTTATGTTTTGCAAATCCTGAGTATGTTTAATGGAAATTTTGTAATTTATTGTGAAAGTGGAATGTGATTGTAACTCCTTAAAATTTCCCAAGATGGCTAAATTGCCTCCGATCTATGATCGCCGGATCAGACACATTCTGCATCCCTATTCCCTGGAACATCAACTCAATCTAGCATCTCAAGAAAATGAAACCGAGACACATATCAGTTCTTCACCAGCTTCAATCTTCCATGGTCAACCCCTTTGTGTGTGGGCCCTTTAAATAGCCTTTCGTAACTGGGAGAGTCCTTTGAGGCAATGTTTTCTTGGGCACATGAGAAATGAGCGGGAGGCGAAAACGTGCCACGCAACGAGGCGAGTGTGATCCATTTTACGAGTTCCATGACCCCACATAAGACTGAACTCTGACATCCCATTTACAGAGCACAACTTTTTTTGAACACAGGGTTGGGTCCCCGAAGACATCAGGCGGTCATTTCACTATACCATTTACCAAGAAGATTGTTGCATGTGTTAGGTATATTATATCTATTCTCCAACAGTCTCTTTCTTGCTGTCTTGACCTGTTCTGTAATTCATTTGGTTAAGTTATTTTGTAGCTGCATCGGATGATCATTTGAATATACCCGGTCTATCCTGAATGTAAGCTTCGAAAGCATTTTCCTCCCCCACCCCTCATGTGGTTTTCTTCGAAACGGCGTGAGCTTGTTTTTTCCCCACCCTATTTAAGTTTGAACTGTCAAAGTCACAGCAGAACCTCAAACGCATGGTTTTTTAGAGAAATCACGCTCCCCCAAATTTCCTAGAAAACCAAGCGAGGGGATAGGGGAAGGAAGTGTTTTCGAAGCTTGCCTGTAAATAGACAAGGTATAGAGAATACATCACCATTCACTAAGATTGTTGCAGGTATTCAAAAATTCAAAATAAAGCAAAATATCTTTCCTTTTATCTTGTCATGTTTATTCAATGGTAAACCCATTTCGTAATAGGTTTAAGAGATTTTTTTTGCTGTTCACTTTGAATAAAATATAAACAACTTATTACACTTCACTCATATACCCTGGCATTGACTAGCTACCAGAATCGTGGTACCTGCGTCTGAATTCAGCACGATAAATCATAATGAAACCCGTGTTGTAACTGCGAACAACCATTGGGCAACCAATAGCTTATATTCTTTGTTCTTACCGTTATATTCTTAAGACAACCGTACTATCTTTAAAATCTTTAGTCGTAAAAATAGTCTGAATCTAAAACTTTTGTGGATTTTTGAATTCATTTTCAGAGGTAAAACTTATTCAATAAATACTTAAAACTTATTCAGAAAATTTCTTTCCAACATTACTCTATAAGTGTTTAAACGAAGAACGAAATATATTTTATTCTCCATGCATCAAAACTTAAACAATGGGTTATCCTTCACTAAAAAATGTTTAACTTTCCTGTAACAATGTCTAAGTATTCCACAGAAAGTATGGCAATTTTTTAATGTTTTACAGCTTCATGCATAAATCAATCTGCAGATTTGAATGTTGTTCTGTGGGGTTTCTGAAATATATGCATGAAGTCAAGGCTTTCTAACATTTCGAATCCATAAAGGTCTAACGTTCGATTCATCAACGTCTTTACACATGAAGCTGTGCGTGACACAGTTTCTAACTTTGAATTGAATAAATCATTTATTTTGACATTTAATTTTAAAAAAGTTCAAAATAATTGATAACTTGGTTATTTTATACTTCAAACGGATGTAGGGTAAAGTGAATCAGCATTTATTTCAGTTATATTAGCTTTACCCCCCTAAAAGATAGAAATTAATCTTTGAAAAAACTTACAAGTTTATTTTCTATTATTGTAAATGGTGAATGGGAAAATAGCCCCCCCCCCCCAAAAAAAAAAAAAAAGTAGAAAACGAAATATTTTAAATGGTACCTTTTTGTTGAACTCTAAAAAATAGCGTTCCGAAACACAAACGGTAACAATATGAACAAATATAATTGGGGAATCATAATTTTGATTGCAATCAAATACATTTAATTTACTTTTTTATGCGTATCAAAGAAATTGAAATCAGTTTGCTATGGTCTAATTACAGTCTAAATAAAACTTATCCCTTTTCCTTTCATCTGTACAAAAGTAGCGCCGCAAGAAACAATTAAATTAACACTGCTTTTGATGGAGGAAATGCTTTTTTTTTTATCTCAACAACGGGGATTTAATTAACCCTAAAAATAGTTATTACTGTAAACACTAAAAAACAATGAAATTACAATTACACTCTCAGGAATTTCCTGCAAAGTAGCTTTCTGTGAAAATATTTTTGCATGGCTGCTTGGCAATTTCACATAACATTTGAATTTTGAAGAACATATTACTAAGAAAAGAACATACTTACAGTTTAATGAAATAACATCATATTTGAAAGTTTTTTTTTACTATATCGTTTTTAATATAACACGTATCCAAATTATTCTCATTGTGGGGTTGTTTCACTGAAGCAATAGCTCCGCGGTCTTGTTTTCCTTTCTCTCGAACTACTTTTGTTTTGGTTGGTAGGTTGGTAGAGCTGATAATGAGGTTTGTGTGCTGCCAAGCACACTAACCTGAATATCGGTCTACAAACCAACCAACTTTACCAAAACAAACGTAATTCGACAGAAAAGAAAACAAGAAAGGAAACAACCCCATTGAAATAATTTTTCTCAACAAATATTTTTTTCTGAAATTTTATAATTATTTTTTAAGCCTAACAAATGTATAAGAAATTATCCTTTGTATAAGAAATCTGCCCTTCCTTCGATGATAACTTCTCTACTTTTAACTGTTTTATAAAATAAACTAATAGTATGCAATTTTTTTCCGTTTTAAATTAAAATAAGGATTTATTCTTTGGTGAAAGAAATAGCTTTAAGCTTCTAATTTTCTTGGACTTTCTTTTATCGCCTTAAATTTTTAAAAGATATTTCATTTGTCAAAAAATAGATAATAAAAAAAGGATTCTTCCTTATGGATCTTAGTTTTGAAATTGCAAACGGAAAACTTAATTTATATTTATACTGCGCACTAAATATTAAGTGTTTACCTAGACGTACGACAAAACTTTTAAATTACGGGAAATGTTCAGTGAAAGATTAATTTCAGTGGAATTAAGTCTTTTTTGAAGCGTCATTCATACTGATGGGAATGTGCATAGAAATGTCCAATTTTAAATTATTTTAAGGTTTTTACGTTTTAAGGCAATTGAAAATTTCCATTGTTCAAAGTTTGTTTGTAAATGGGATTATTTTCTTGGAATTTTAATACAGAAAATGAGAGGAAAAAACTATAACGTATACATAATTTTTTAAATAAAGTATTACCTTTATTTCGGTCTACCATGTCTAATAAACTACAGATCAGTGCCCTCCCCCTACTTCTTATATCTCTCAAATCCATGTTTCCGAATTGTCTCCAAAAGTTCTATAAATTTATTGGTGAATTGTCTCTTAACTGTAGGTTGTGTTCGACAAATTATTGTGCATCATATTGATAAAAGAGTAATAAATAAAAATATTTTTCTTAGTTTAAGCTAGGCGAATACCCAAAATTCTAAAATTTTTACTATTACTTTAATCTTTTCCAAATTTGGCATAGTGATTACAAATATAATGAATAATACTATTTAGGCATTTTTTTTTTTAAATTTAAATATAATTTATTTATTTTAAACGGTGCTTTTCTACTAAAAAAAGAGGTTTACGCTATAGCAAGCCTACCACATAGAATTTTCATCCTATAAACATTAATTATGTGTTAAATTCTTCGTTTTGAACTTATGCATGCAATGACCCTCGAGAGTTACATACAAATTAGAAGAAAATAAGTTATTAAGGAAAATGCTATATAAATTAATCACAAAAAAAAAAAAAGATTTTTTTCGATTAACTTACACTTGGACATTAAAAAAAAACTTATATATTTACACCAGATGTTAGAGGTTCATGGCACAGATATATATTGAAAGAGCATCTGTAAAAAATTTCAGGTAAATTAATGTAAAACTTTTTATGCTAGAAGTATTGGCGTAACCCCCTTTTTTTTTAGTTGAAAAACACCGTTTAAAATAAATCAATTATATTTAAATAAAAAAAATGGCCAAAAAAGCATTGTACACATTAAATTAAAAGCACATTATATTTGAAATCACTATGACAAATTTGGAAAAGATTAAAGTAATAGTAAAAATTTTAGAATTTTGGGTACTCGCCTACTTTAATCACGTGCTCCCAAATACGACGGACGCTTCTTTAGTTTACTAGTTTAATTTCTCCGTGCATTCCATGCCAATTTGATCTTTTAGTTTACCCATTAACGACGAATGAATGACATTTATTGTAAATACCATTCACACCTTCATTTCCGAATAAAATCCGAAACTTTTTTAATTTCGTTTTTATGTAACTTCAATTATCATACATAAAGTGTGTTAGACTAAGATCTTCAAAGGAATTATATACATATTTATTTAATTAGATAAACTTTAGCAGGAAGCTTATTTGCGTGTTTCAAATTTTCTTGCTAACCGTCGTTAATGGGCTAAATAGTTCTTTGAATATTTTAAAATTATTTTTGACACATCTCTCATTTATATTTCATTTTTGAAAAAAGAAAAATATCAGTCTAATGATTTTTAGTATTTTTACTCTTAGGTCATATTAGACAATATCATATAATTTCTGTCAAGCATTTCAAATTACCAACATTTAGAGAGACACCTCCATTTCAATAATATCTTTTTGAATTCGTGAAATCTTGTTTTCATAACTCACCACCCGTTGTTCAAGGACGGAAACTACTGTCTTATTTACTCAGTTCTTTGACCCACGTGTGTGGCGGTTCCGCTTGGAGAATCTTTTTTCTCGGAGTCAGTTCTACAATCTTTTATTGCGATTGTCTGAGCCACTCCAGACTCAAAGAGATAGAGATGATTTGAAAGGCCTTATCACCTTGCGTTCGTTAGGTTAGTTTAAATTATAGACGAACTAGAGCTACATGAGGCTATTGGCGACGGGCTTCATAATTTAGAACAACCACAGTCAAGTGACGAGCCGACACCGACTCCTGAGTAGGCACCCGACGCAATCGTTCAGGCCTATCGTGCGCAGCCTTGGGACTTGAAGCGTATTCAAAGTGCACTCTTTTAATACGGGGTATTTATTATTCGTGGGATATTTTTGTCTGCACGGGCCGTTTATAGGTCGGCAGCTATTTTGGCGTTGCCCGGATCCGAACCCGGGACCTCCCGCATGCAAGGCGAATGTCTTAACCGACTGGGCTCCCCAGTACTCCCACCTTGCGTTGAAAGTTTTGAGTTTTTGGAGTTGATATGCAATTTTTACTTTCAGTTACTTAAATAGTATTGTAATTTAAATATAAAGTAATGGAAGTATTGCGATGGGGTCGCAAATCTGAAATGGAGATTTTGTCTATTCATTTTGGAGAGTGCTGATTCTGAAAAAGTGTTTTTTTTTAAGTATCGGACCGTTTGTCTGTTTGAAATCACTCTACAGCACAAACTAAAAGAGTAATAACAGACTTCCAATTTGGTACACTAGTTTCTATTATCGAGTCTAAAGTCGAGTATACGTCATCATTCCTCCGAAATTGTTAATAATCTCCTTCTCTTCGCAATTTAGTTCTGTTCAGATCGGGACTGGCTGTATTCGAATTATTGTATAGGTATTAGTGGTTAGGCTACCTCAGTAGTAGTTATTCTCCCTTTTAAAGTTTGTTTCTAAACTCTATTTGTGGTATTTCGGAAAGTGTGGACTGTTGCTAAAATTATTCAATGATGTCGTTTTCAAATAGAGAGTGAAATTGCAAACTATTCTCTTCAGTTGTAAACAAATTTCTATTTGAACTTTTTATAATTTAACGAACACAGATTAATATATTACTTTGCCCAGATTGTGACAACAACAGTAAAATGAGGATAACTAAGATAGTTTAATAGGCCTGTTTATTTTCTATATATTTGATAAATAGTTTTCATGAAGTGCAAGATGCATCGGTCTTCATCCTTAAAACTTTCACGAAGATGCACGCTGTGTCTTCCGCCGCACAGTGGGGTATTTGACCCGAATTCTTGGCCATAAATCAAAAAATATTTTTTTTAGCTAAATTTACAAAATTGGTGTCTTTTTATAGCTGATTAAGTGGTGCATCTATCCATATAAGGAATTATTATCTTACACAAAAACTTTATTTTTTATTTGCATCGAAAGTCGGATTTTTGATAAAATTGTTGTACTTTTTTCTAACATTTCAGCGATTTTTTATGTTTACTAATTAATTTCTGGCTGATTCAAAACATTTTTGTTTAATACTACAAAAAGTGCATGTAATAGAGGAACATTTGAGCTTTATTATAAAATAAAAAAATATTTTTAAAAAAATATTTTTGACTTTAAATTCAATAATTAAAGTTAAAAAAGATAATTTTTTATACCAAATTTTTTTAAAAACGTGATATTTTGTTAAGGTGTCCGCCTGAATCCGGCACATCTACTACCACCGGCATAGTCCTCAAACATTTGTTTTTCATGTTCAATAGTCAAAACTTGCTACTTTTTGCTATTTTCGTCAAAAAATTAGTTTTTTTGTAAAGTAGCAAATCCAAATACGCTCTTAGAATTTCCAGTAATAATTGGATTTTTGCTGGAAATTCTTTTGAGAAGTCTTTATGTATGTTTTCAAGGATGCTGAATATGAATATGAGGTTAATTAATTAAAAAATGTGAGTTTGAATACTATAGGTAAAAAAAAAGAAAAAGATTCATAAAGTACTTTGCCTACGGAATTATTTTGTTCACATACTTTGAACACGCATGCCTTGAGGGGGAAAACATTATATTTCTTTTTAGAATCTTCAAAAACATAGTCGTACATATTTTTGGTCACCTTATTTTTTAAAAAAATAATAACTACTGCTATATAATTGTTCCAGGCCTTGAAACAAACCTACTCCTACAACTGTTTAAAGCAAGAAGTACTGGAGTTGCTTTTAAATCCCTATTGCCCCTAATCATTCACATTTCGGCACTGAAACCTAATAAGTTAGAAGCATTCCATTTGTGTAAACAAATCTCCGCACCCCATTTTTCGGGAATGAGGGAGGGGGTGATACAAAATTTATTGCTAAAGATAAAAGTACAGCACCGCATAGAGAGTGTGTCATATATCGCAGTTACACATCGTCAACTCCGTTGTCAACTCTGTTGTCAACTCCGGCTTGTACAATTTGCCCTTCAACCATTCGACCTTTGTTGGCGTGAAGTTGGCGAGTGATTGTATGAGACGCGGCGATTTTATTCAGTGTTTGTGAATAGCAACTGAGATATGGATGAAGAAATTTTGATTGCTGCTTGTGCATTACATTTAGAGAGTATAAACAATTATTTAGAGGTAATTAGAAAAAAAGCTAAAAAACGTCGTCGAAGATGGTGGATGATAGCATGTCATCGCAACCGAACTATGTATGTAGAAAATAATTTTAATTATTTTTCATAGTATATTCTTCATGGAATGATATCTTTCATTACAAAGAAATATTAAAGTTGTTTTGGTCAGCCGGGCATTTTATTTTAAGCACGATGTCGGATGTCTTGCAAAAAAAATGCCGGCCTTTTAATGCCGGAGTATTACCGATTAAAATCAGGTCAAATAAAAAAGCGTTTTCAGTATTGTCCGCCAAAAATTTCGAAATTATTTGTATTAAAATAACTGATTAAGCTAACAACTCCAACCAGGTTTCAGTATTTTAATACAAAATCTTGTTTAAAAATTAATTGTTTTGATTACGGGTAAGATATAAATAAGAGTTTGAATACTTTAATTCACATAGATAAATGTTATCATCACATATTTTACAGTGTCACATTTTTAATTTCATTCATATATGTGATTGAATTTTATTTTCAAAATAATGAATGCGTCCTGCTTTAAATAAAAAAAAATTAAGAAAAACTCATACAATTCAATTTGATGTTTTACATACTTTTTCAAAGGAACACTTAAAAAAGAGATAACACGCCAAGATGTTTGCTATTTTCCTTATGGCAACCCTTTCCTTTGAAGTAGAGAAGAAAAACCGCAAAAAGATGGGTTCGTTACCTTGAACACCAGCTTCAACTGAGTGTAGAATATCTACATGTAATACTTTTACCTTGAACCAGTTCAAGGTCAAGTTGAAGTGGAAGTTTAAGCCGAAGTTGACAACGTGTAACCACGGTAATACAACATCATCTAAAACATTGAACCGAATTCCGGCCTGAAACAACTTTGCAGACAGAATTTCAGTTACTTTATTATTTGGAGAACTAGATATTTTAGGCGCAGAGAGTACAAGAGTGTTAGAAAAGACGGACCCCAAGATTTTGAAATGTAATTGTGATTTCTTCCGTAAAAAGTCTGATTACACCTTTTTTAAAAGAACTATTGAGCTTAAGTTTGCGTACGTTTACTTTTGGTCCATGAGGAATAATTTTAAATTGTTATTAAATATTCGAAAATAACCTCTTTTAAAATCAATTGATGGTGTCTTTTAGACGCAACTTATGAAGACATTTAGATAAAGTATTCAATGTAAAATTTGCATATACAAATTAAGATAGTTCTGTGTTTCGAAGTGAGCAGAAAACAGCGCAAAATAGATTTGTCATTTTGTTTTGACGTAATATTGGTTATTTTTAAGTTGTTTTCGATTGTTTTTATTGAATGAACGCTATACCACAGATTCATGGATAATTGCTTCAATTAACGTTGTTTTCGTTGTTAATTTGCGTAGAAAACTATATTGCCCATTGTATCCAACTTTTACTCGTCGTATTGTGGCATAATTTATATATAATTAGTATTTAGTGCATCGCAATCGATGTTGAATCTTAATTTTAATCACTCGATGTTTTATGAATAAATTTTGTGGTGATATTTGAGACCATAATAGTAATCTTGTAGAACAGGGGTAACCGTCCCGGTCATCTTTTGACATGACTGGACGGCCCTGCATAAATGCAACACATATGCTATAAACAAAATATTTGTTTGCGTTAATTTTAACATATTACAAAATTTATTTTGAAAAAAAATAGTATAAAGTTATTTTTTAGCAATTTCCGCAGACTCCCGGTACCACGCAACGGCCCTGCCCCCATAAAAAAAACCGCACGTCTATTAAAATGAAGCTTAATAAGTACATTTATTGACAAAACATTGAGTCGAAACTTAAAAAATGCTATTTTAACACAAATTCTGTTAAAAAATATTTTTGGCCAAGAATTCGGGTCAAATACCCCACTGTGCGCCGGTTAAACTCGGCATATTCCCCTCGTGTATCATCCATATTTATGTTTGAGGCCACCATTATGCAAAACTCCCTTTTCTGCCGTTTATAAATCAGGTCGTCGCTCGCTGATGATCCAGAAAGTGAAAGCATATTTGTATTCCGCTCACCATTTTCCACATAGACTGAAGAAGAGGGATACACCAATACAAGAACCGGTATGCCAAGTGAGACCATTGATTGCTGTGTAGTAAGCCCAAACAAACGCTCTCGGCGAACTATTTGGCGATATTTTAAAAAGAAGATTGTATAGCGTTTTAACGACTTGGCGACGTTTTGACTCTCTAATTACAATGTATTTTTTTACGTTAAGAGAATTACTACCATTTTGTGTAAATTCAGATCCCGTGCTACACTCGAAAAAATGAATGCTCAAAAATGACGAAATTTTCTTCAGACGATTCCGTTACTGGCAAATGCTCCGAGTTTTCGTTTCCTCAAAGTGAGGAAATTTGAATCGTCATTTTTATGAGGATTTGAAGGTCGTTTAATCTAAAGAAATATTTGTCATTTTTTGAGCATGTGAGTACAACAATGATATTCAGTTTCCTCAAAATCAAGATACAGAATCGTCAAATCACAATCGTAAAAGTGAAGATTCGCGTTAACTCAAAAGTCACGTGATAGTTTGACGAAACAATCCTCAAAATTAACGAAATGAGGCTTGAGGGTTCATGAATCGTCAAAAATAAGTGTTATTTCTGAGAGTGTACAGTACAGCCTGCAACTGCGCCAACAGTTATTTTTTGAGCTCTAATCAACGCCTTTTAAAGAAATAAAGCGATTCGTTTTTCATTGAACTAACGTTTTGGTGAGCGGTTTGTTTGGGCTTACAATGGTTACTTGGCGACCTTACGACGGCTTCACTTTATTTCGCGCCAAGCATCCCCATCTTCTTTATAACTTGATGCTATTCACGGCCGGCAAAAGCAAAAACCTGTTGCCAACAATACCGCAGTTATTTTTGAGTAGTTTTTTCTGACACTACTGGGCACACCACCTGGGCAGGGGCTTCTTCAGAGAACATTATCCTTTCGGTTGAACAGCCTTGGGAAAATCCAATCATTCTCTATCTTTTAAGTGCGTACAGGAAATTAAGCTGTCACATTGACCACTCCTCAGAATTCGATACAATTTAGACAAATCGATTTTTTTTTCGGTGTCCCCTTTTTCTACGTTTCCGTTCATTCAGGAGGAAAATCGAATGTTCGATTGATTGTCGTCGAACTTGAGTTGTAATTATAGAAAAGAATGTCAATGTCGCGACCTTGTACTCGAATAAAACATTTTCTTCAGTATCGTCTCTCCCGAAGTATTTAAATATAGGAGACTTGGATGTAGTTTGAGTATTCTAAATTGAAAACGTCGATTATCCTAATAAATACTATTTATGTTTAAAAGTGTTTTTGGATAAAACGGCTTTGTAATTAAAAGTTTGTTTAAATTTTTTTATTTACGAAATTATCGTGCATGGTAGGAGCTTAATCGAGTTTGAGGAAATAAACCAGTCGTCTCTATAAAGTGACAAAATTATAAACTACCAATAAACATTACATGATACTGTTTATAAAACAAAGCATTTTTTTTTATAAACCCGGCGTTTTATTTAAGTATCTCTAATAATAGGGATTGGTATTAGGGTGGGCCGAAAAAAACTTTATATTTTATTTCGGATCGCTATAGTGCGGAAAAGTTGCCATTGGTAAAAACATGAAAAATGCACTAATTATTATTTTTTTATGACTATATCTTCCGTTCGCGCAATGCCATCAAAGTTAGCAAAAATTGTCAAAAAACGTAATTTTTCATAATTTTTTTAAACCCGATATATGATTTTAATTGCTTTCCTATATCATGTTGTAAGATTAAAATTTACAAAAAGTTAAAACTTTGAAATTTAGCAAAAAAAATACGAATTTTCCTAATTTTATACTACGTTGAGTTCGGAAGATCTGACACTAATGTATAATAACTTATTATACTATATATTATAGCATTTATTAGTAATAAGTGCTATAATATTTGGATTTTACACACTTTTAGTAGTTAACTCATGATATAGGAACGTAATTAAAAACATCTGCCTTTTTAAAAAAAAATTATAAATAATCTTGGTTTTTAACAATTTTTCGCCAACTTTGAAGGCATTGCGCGAACGGAAGATATGGTAATAAAAAAATAATTATTAGTGCATTTTCCATGTCTTTACCAATGGCAACTTTTCCGCACTCTAGCGATCCGAAATAAAATAAAAAGTTTTTTTCGGCCCACCCTAATTGGTATATTAACTTTTATTTTATTCCATTTGATCCCCTTTCCTACTGGTCAGAATATATATCCCTCCAAAAATGATGTCGGCACTAATTTTTTAAAAATAGATTCCCGTCTAAATCTGTCTCTTCTATGAGTTTGAGGCTATCCCTTAGACAACTGTGGAATTTATTGTTTGCAGAGCTAGAATAGTTGTGGGCAGCTATTCCAGTCATGATACATTGTAGTAAATATCTCCCTATTCTCTTCTATAACATACCTCACAATTTATTCCTGGACTTCCTTAGACACCGTGTATACCATACACTCTAAAAAATGAATGCTCAAAAACGAAGAAATTTTCCTTAATTTTGACGATTCCGTTACTGGCAAATGCTCCGAGTTTTCGGTTCCTCAAATGAGAAAAATTGAATCGTCATTTTTATGAGGATTTGAATGTCGTCTAATCTAAAGAAATATTTCGTCATTTATTTGGAGCATGTGAGTACAACAATGAGATTCAGTTTCCTCAAAATCAAGATACAGAATAGTCAAATCACGATCGTAAAAGTGAGGATTCACGTTTACTCAAAAGTCACGTGATAGTTTGACGAAACAATCCTCAAAATTAAGAAAATGAGGCTTGAGGATTCACGAATCGTCAAAAATGAAAGTGTTATTTCTGAGAGTGTACCTGACCCTAGACGATGAAGGAAACAGACATGCGCCGTCTACTGTGATTGACATTTTCTCTACAAAGTATAAACTTTCCATTACCGCATCAATATTCCTCAATTTTCCTCAATGACCTTTGTAAAAAAAAAATGAAATCAAGTTGAGTAAATCTGATGAAGCATTAAAAATCAAATCAATACTTTAAATGAAGAAATATTAATGCTCAAAATTCAATTTTACGTATTAAACATGCGTGCCTTTTGTATTTTTACATACATTTTGCTCGCGCTGAAGTTTGGATCATCCGAATAATTGATTCGGATAATTGGATATTGGAGTTTTACTGTAATTTGTCACATCAAGTGGCAAACGATGTTTACTTAGGCGATGCAAGGTTGACTTACTTGCTAACTAATTTCAAATTAAATTATAGCCCATGCATGAACCGTAAAATACAAAGAGTATGCTGCGTGACCGTTATAGTGTTTCAGAATTGTTACCATTAGTGTTTCTATTTAGTTGAAATTTCCCACTTCTCGTGCAATATTGAGGTATTTTATGACTCAGCCTTTCTCCTTGAATCCACGAAGATTCCGAAATCTCCGTTGAAGCTTTGTGTGAAATTATTCTAATGGACCACGAAACGCTATTTCCTTTCGTGCTATGCTTGCAAGACATAAGTATTATAATCCTTTGGGGCTAGCAACAACTTTCATTTAGATTAGTCGTGAGGCATTAGCTGGTTGCGAATTGCAGTGTGCGTCATTATTGTGTTTCAGTAATTATGCTACCTCCTGCGTGAAAGCGCCGAAGAGTCTTTATTTCTTTAAATAGTTTCGAAGCATATTGCTTAGTCGGATTGCCCCCAGTCATTACTACACTTTAAAAAAAGTTTGGGTTAATTAGATGAGGCTGTATCTTTTAAATAGATCTAATTGTTAATTTGTTATGTACAAAACATTGTTAGACCTTCTTTTATATCGTTGGTAGTATTTAGATTGAGGTAATTTTGTTTGCAAAGGCTTGTGTGCAAGTTATTTTATTTGCTTTTTTGTTAATGCATACGTACTCTGAGTACTAACGTATAAACGGCTGTCATTAAATTACATTATAATGCAATTAAACAATTTGCTGATACGCTCTGCTCACGCGCACAATTGCTTGGTGCGTTTATATTTAAATATATTACAAAGTCAGCTCAGCTTTTTTTTTCTTACCCAGTCTCATGTCTGACTTTTATATCGTTGGTATTTAGTTTGAGGTAATTTTGTTTGCAAAGTTTTGCGAGTTATTTTATTTGCTTTTTTGTTTATGCATACGTATTCTGAGTACTAACGTAAACGGCTGTAGCTTGAATTTAAAAATGTAACAGTGCGTTCAGAGGGACTGTCAGTCCTATACACGTAATGCTTTATTTTTCAAATCATAGTTTCTTGAAAAGTATTTTTTAAACGTATGATCTGTTTGCACCAGATACGCAAATAGGGATGAAAGACAATTTAAAAAAGATTTGATGGAACAATATCAATCAGTTTTTTTAATTATTAATTTTTTTTAAAGCTACATTTTGAGAATCGTGGTGTATAGTCAATGAGGGTGAAGCCCTAACGTTATTTTTAGAATATTTTATAATCTTTTTTTAAATTCGAAAAATTTTTTTAATAGAAAAGAAGGTATTGACATGGTAGTCTTCCCAAAGTGTCCCGTCTGTCTGTCCTTACTTCGGTGACGAAATCTGTTCTATCCATCAGATCTTAAGAATCATTTTTGTCATCGAAAGATAGGACAGCAGGGACCTAACTTCATACTTTTTGTTCTTCTGTTTGTACGTCCATACGGACATCTGTCATCTTGTCATGTCGACGAACGACCCATTAAAGAAGCATTGGAATTTAATTTTTAGTCATTTAAATCCACATCAGCAATATCACGAAAAAACTTATTTGAAATGTTAAAGATTATTAATTTTTTCTTTGTAAATCGATTTGGAATGGCGTTATAAAAAATGTACCACAATGTGATTTTTTTTAATGTTTATTATATTTGTTTACTAAGAAAGTGGTTCACAGTGTTACTTTTTTTTGCTTAAAGAGCTAATTGGTATTATTTTACAATTAAATTCCTTTAATTATCAGTGCAATTTGGAGTTATTTCATGTTTACATTGCCAAATGTTCTGGATATATCAGGTTTTTTCAAATATTATAGTTATTGATTGTTATTTAATTACAAGAATCTCGTGTAATGTAAGGTGAGATTTTCAAAGCATTGCCAAAGATCACGGAAAGGATGCTACAGGATGTGACTCGTTCAATTTTACATAATTATTCTTCAAACTGCAAATAAATTTAGCAAACTATAAAGATAATTTATTTAATTTGCGGAAGAAAAAATGTAATTGTAGTGGCCAATTTTTAGAGTTGAAGATTCAAATTGTAACTTAATGCTGGGTTAGTCTATATTTGTTCTGAAGTTATAAATATTGTGCGGAAGTGGTTATAGGTGGCAGTTAATGTTATTATAATACCCTTGCGTTTCGACGAGAATTTCATTCTAGTACTTAAGTAACTGCACATGTAGGCTTTTTAATTCTTTAAGAACTTCTCGAGCAACATTCAAGAACATGTGTCGTTTGGTGGCAGAGTACTGAAAGTTTAATGTGCCAATCACTCAGTCCGACGTTATTTTAGAGGCCTTGAAAAGTTGCAAAAAACACGTCAAGATTTCCCGGCTCCAAAGGTGTGCAATGTAGAAAGCTTCTTTCAGAACGAATGTACAGATTAGTGGCAGGAGTAAGGCTTGTAATAAAGAGACCAGTGTCTAATTTACAAGAGCAACCAAATGAACAAATTGACAAACTGCCCCTAGCAATACAAAAGGTTCCTGCACATGTTTTTGAAGACCATAAACCCGCGTTTGTTTGTATCTTGCTGACCTTATTATTGCCTTTAAAACTGCCAATACGACAGATTCATTATACTTTGGGGTTTCTACTTTTGCATTAGTATGCCATTAGTTTTAACAAACATAAAGATTGCTACGCCAACAATTAAAAGTACGGAACTAGATTTAAGGGGTCATAGTCTTAAAAATGTGCAAAGAAGGTACTACAACGCATAGTTTGATCTTTCATGCAATTTTTAACTACTCAATATAAAAGTATAATTTTTTATATGCAATTCTATAATATTTACTTATTATATAACAAATTTTAAAATTTATGAAACTTCAGCCAAAACTAAAATAAATGATAACAAACATAAGACTATTGGAACACATTGGGATTAGGCTTGCGCGAGAAATTTTGAGGTCAAAATTGAAGAAATGACAAAGAAAATGATTTTATATTGTACAAATATGTACAAACAAAGACTTATACCTAATTTCTAAACTCAATTTTAATAAGTAATTATTTTCAGATCTTTTTTCTTAAATTTTTATTAATTTTTTTTAGAAAAAAGCTCTTAACATAAATTCTAATTAAAATTGAGCTCAGAATTTAGGTACAAGTCTTTGTTTGTACATATTTGTACAATATAAAGTCATTTTCTTGCTCATTTCTTCAATTTTGACCTCAAAATTTGGCACGCAAGCCTAATCCCAATGTGTTCAAATAGTTTTATGTTTGTTATAATTGATTTTAGTTTTGGCTGAAGTTTCATAAATTTTAAAATTTGTTACATAATAAATAAATTTTATAAAATTACATATAAAAAATATACTTATATGTTGAGTAGTTAAAATAATTACATTAATGATCACCTTCTTTTGCACATTTTTAAGACTTCTATGACCCCTTAAGAACAATACTGTTTATGTGACGAAGCTAAACTAGTATTCCGAAGTTTACAGGGATGACTTTAGAGCAGTTCATAGCGGTATCAAATCTCGGTAATTATAAATAGAAATATAATGTATTAGTAGGAGCAAACCAGAAAAGAAATCGTTTCCTGAAAGATCGTAATATTTACAAAGGAAATATAATTTATTAAACAAATAAAAAAAATTAAATGAAAGAGAAATAACCAAACAACACAATTTTTTTCCCTCCAGAACATCGTCCGGGCTCGCAAAAGAGTACCGGAACCAGTTTTCGTTAGTCTAAACCTGATTACAATCGAATAATCTTTATCTTGTGATTGAGAAAGCTTTCCGTGCTCCACTTCCCAGAAAGAGAAACGTATCCCCTTTTTTAAATCGCCAGACGTATCATTTGGCGAAAATTCGTAACGCCACCTGGCGAGTCAGAATCAAAATAAAGTTGGCTGATAAATCCTCTTCAGTTACCATTTTTGTAGCTTTCTTTGGAAGACCATCCTATCTCTTACACTCTTAAAACAAACGAGTGAATTTAACTCAGTCTGAGTTAATTTCACTCCTCCAGTCTGGAAAATGCACTTCTCCCAGAGGAGTGGATCCTTTGTGTGGTAAAGTCCGACAGTCATCACTCCAAACGAGTGATTTTAACTCAGTCTGAGTTAATATTCACCCCTTTCCAGTGTCGAAAATGCACTTCTCCTACTGGAGTGGATTTCACTCTTTTGTTTTAAGAGTGTAGAATAACATAACGCCCGACTTTAGGTAATTCGGTTAGGTTATCCCTTTTTAAAAACTAACCTTTAGTAGGAATTTTTTTTTTTACATACAACCATAAAAACGTACGGTCTTAAAAGAATTTCTGTTCGGTACATTTTCTGCACATACGTACAACCTACAGTGGAGTCATTGTTTCGTCGAACAAGAAACTCACCTGGTTTCAATCGACATTAGAAATCGAAAACAAAGGACATAACCACCGGTACATTCATTGAATTGACCGGAAACAAACGCACAACATGTTTCTCGATGGACTTCCTATGCGATTGCTCGTTGCTGTGTCCCCAAACTTCGTACGTAATCCTCTGGCCAAGAAGCCAAAAACACCGTTTTCAAAAGATTAATTGTTATCCTTGCACCCGACACGACGGGAAACGATACCGAATAGACAATGCTCGTAGAAGGTCAGAAATGATCTCTACAGGTCAGTATTATGGAAGATGGACATAATGCATTTTCGTGTATTGAGGATTTGTATTTCATTTATACAAGGCCTGTTCTAGGAAATTTCAGACCATAGGCACAACCTATTTTGGTGGCCCCTTTACGGAATTTTTTTTTGCATGATTTCCAGTAATGATGATGCTATATGACCTATGTGTCAAATTTTTGCTAAAATTTTATAGGCTTCCTTATATACCGATCAAAACAATCACGTTAGGTCAATTTCTTAGTCAAAATTGAGCATAAAACAAAGTGGAGTATCAGAATCTTTTTTTTTAGTTAACTGATATTTTGGTTATTTACAGCATTTAGCATAATATAAACTGAAATTTAGGGGCCCCTAAAATTTGGGGTCCTAGGCCCGCTCCTTAAGAGCCTTATTTAAGAACAGGCTCTGCATTTATCTAAGGAAGACTCGAGACCATTCTGAATCTCTTTTGTTGTTCTTAGCACCAGGACTTCGACTTACTTATTTCTGAGTTAATCTAGACTTTGTGGTTGGTGTTTAGTTGCGGTGTAAATGTGTCGACAGTACTTATATTTTGTTGGTTGTTTGGTGTCGTGTACTCCCTCCCTTCTCTAGGATATATGTGCAAGCAAGACATACATTTTCTCTCAGTCAGAAAAAACTTGTGTTCTAGCAGAACAAAAGAACACAATGTATTGTGTAAAAATGGCAGCATTGTACTATTGTAATGTTTCAATACAGCAATTGTGTTGATGACATATGAGCATATATTTGTGGCATGTCAATACAAACACTTGAAATTATTAGAGGTCACTTTGTGAAGAAATAAACGTTTGACCAGCCTAGCACCTGAAAAAAATGGTTGTCAATATATTTAGTGAATTTAAATTTTACTAATCAATCTGTTTTTCCTACTTTTCTATAATTTTTTCTAATTTGTTTTAATTTTTTCAGTAGTTAATGGCATGTTTTCGATTTGAGTTGTAAAAAAGTAGTTTTTTTTTAAGCTTGATGTGTATACTTCCATGAGATGACCTTTTGTATTTTGAAAGAAAAAAAACAGCTTCATAACTACTTTAATGTAGTATTAACTAACTAAGCATCTATTAAATACGCAATCATTTTGATGAAGCGTCATTCTTAGACTCCATTATAGCTTCCATCAAGTTGTTATTTGATTATTGAAAGGCTAATCAAATGTTGACAAATCGTTTTGCTTTTGGATGATTAACTTCTTGAACTTTCCTGTTCATTAAACAAGTAATCAGTTGATCGAACACGACCTTAACAAGCTTCCGATTATCCGGTGACAATACCATTGTTGTTAAAGTGTCGTTTTTAACACAACCTACGTCTTTTACATGAGTTAACACTTTCTCAATTAGCTTAAACAATTGGAACCCATGTGATGACATTTAATAACTTTCGTTGACATATTCCTTTATAAGTGAAAATGCCTGCCGTTGCGATTTTAGATTGTGATAAAATGCCGTTTAGCTGCTTTCAAATATTTCTGTTCTAGACTGTTAATTTAAAGTTTAAATATGTAAGATTTGGGTGGATAGATGAGTTAGTGATTTTTATTATTCGGTCACTTCTCGCCATGCTACTAGAGTCTATTTACCTTTTATGCATAAAAGTTGTTGTATATTAGCTTTTACTGCCTTCTTTACTAATTTTATTATTTATCTTCAGTTGTTAATTTATGACCCATTATTAATTCCATGGTTTGCTTGTTTTCAATGGGATAAACTTGCTCGGTTTTTCGAAATGTGTCTGATTTTGAATCTATGCATTTTTTATAGGGGTTTAAATAATATATCGGTATAAAATAAGCAAACCAACAAAAATATAAATACTGCATATTTTCTTAGTCATCATTCAATTCAGATAACCCTTTTATACTCCACAATTTTCACAAACTATGTAAAAGGTTGCATTTTTAATAGTTACTCTTATATGTTGTGGCTGTTTTTTCTTATGTAGAAAACAATAAAAACAATTAAAAGACCATTTTTGAAAGACCCATATTCATCATCATCTGCAAGCATTTCCTTTTTTAATATTACAACTCCATTCACATTAAACTAATGCTTTATTTTATGTTCAAAATTTATTACGCCTATTTCTAACATTTCGTGTCTGGCCATTACGCTGAATACTTTCCTGCGTATACCTAACGTTAAAACATTATCCTACGAGTTAAAAATACTTTCTCAAGAGATTTAATACAACTTGTCCTCACGAAATCGTGTTTTAATCTCAGTTGGATATCATCATCACCGCGTGAAATCCCCCTGCGATTTTTCTCAAGGAATGAGAGTAATAGGGTATCCAGTTTCCATCTCAAACTGAGGATTAAAGAGGGATGAAATTTAAGAAAGGCAACTTCGGTACCTAATGGATTTTTTGTAGTGTGCCAGAAACAGATGGTGTATTTTTTTAATGTCTGTAAAATTCGGAGCCAGAAGGGTTTTACTGTCCCGACTGTTTCGAGTTTGCAGGAGCTATAATGTAGGACTAGGAAAGCACACATAAGACAAAATTGGACTTTGCAGAAGAACAAGGAAACAAAAGATGCTAGTGCTTGTTTATAAATTTTTTTAATAATTTATTAGCCCACTATTTTTTCTTAATAGCTCAACAATAGTTTACTTTTGGAACCAGATGCGATTTTAAGTTATACGTTTGAAACTGTAATGATGCAATAAATTAACCTTTTAAAGATTCGTCCCGCAATGTTTCAAAAGAATGACGTGTTTTTTCAAGTTTAAAAACATTATTTTTCAAGTTTAACAACACATAAACAAGTATTTTATTTATTCAAACTATACAATAATTTAATGGATATAGCAAGTAGAGTAATTAAACACGCAACATTTTAGATTTTTGTTCCATTTTTTATATTACAAAAAGAATGACGTTTCTTCTACATATCGATTGAACTTGGTCTCAAATGCGTTGGTGAATAATATTTTTTTATGATCATTTCGTGAACATACATAGTTTTATGTAATGAACAGAATTTACAATTATTTTGTGTACGATTTCAACTATTTAAGTGAACGAACTGAGCCTTGCTTATATATTTACATATAGAAAGGTTTTCAGAATTGGTGCTAACTATAAAAAATATTGCTGAAAATATCATTTGTGATTACATCTTTAAATATAATTTCTGTTGTAAATGTAATTTGATACTAACTCGCCTTTTACGATTTTAAAGCTTAAGCATTGCGTCGTTGTACATGTTTTTTTCTGCTGATGTATAGTTTGATTCTCAAATTCAGATCACGATTTTCTTTGTTGATCTTAACGTTATGCGACTAATCAATCGATCTAAAATGATCAATTTCATATACATCACGTGCCACAGACTTCCCATTTCGTTTTTAAAAAATTCGAAATAATACCATTTACTGGCTGAAACAGACAATTTTAAAAGATTATATCTGCCTAGTTGGCTGCCATTTTTAGGCTTAGCAATAGCCGTCTTACACTTTACCTTTCTACTAACTTTTTCATCGTCTCGCTTGAAGCAACTCTTAATCCACGAAGCGTAACCAAGTCTCATCACACACTGCTGTAAGAGGCCGCCGATTGGGTGTCACTGTGCCCTGCCCAAGTCTTGCTTTAGCATTCTGATCATCAACCACGGTTGAAACGGTCTTTTCCGCCGGACATTTATTACCACCCTGTGCTATTGGGTAAAAAGGTTGAAGTTTATAAACATTTTGAAATGAAATAACTACCAGCAGTATTTTATCCAATAGGTACACAAAGGTTGGATGTGTAGGTGGTGTTATTTGAGAGCAAAGAAACAATATTTAAGGTGTGCGTAGAGGTCATTGTAGTGTTTTTAGCTCTAAGGTTTCAAAAACGCTTACAAAATCCACGATTGTGAACTTTGTATTCGATAAAAATATTTCACGGTTGTGTTGGAAATACTAACTTTTTTTCGGCTTTAAACTTTTATTGATATTTATATCTGAAATAAAATATTTTCTCAAGTGAAAGGTGTGGGCTTAGGTCAGAGTACCGTTCATATTTCTTAGGTTTTCGAAATAAATTCAGGACATTGTGAAATTCATTTTTTTGCCGCTTTGCTGCCAGCAGCAAGGGGTTAGACAACTTTTAGAAAATGAATTTCTTTGAAACAAACAACACTCTTAAAACAGACGAGTGAAATCCACTCCAGTAGGATAAGTGCATTTTCGACACTGGAAAGGAGTGAATATTAAATCAGACTGAAGTAAAATTACTCGTTTGGAGTGATCATGTCGGAGGTTTAACACACAAAGGATCCACTCCCAGGGGAGAAGTGCATTTTCCAGACTGGGAGAGTGAAAATTACTCAGACTGAGTTAAAATCGCGTTTTAAAAGTGAATATTGCACATAAATTACACCCTTTTTAACACAGAAAAAAATTTAGTTATTCGGGCCACAAAAAGTATTTCATTAAAAGTTTCATCTTATAAAAAACTAAAAGCTGCCTGTTGCTAAATCGCCAAGTTTTCACTTCCTCAGAGTTCCCTGAAGCTCTTCTATCGGAGTTTATCGACGTCCAATCGTCCACCCATATCATCACGATAAAACTTCACTACCTTACTCTAATGAGGGAGGAATTATTTTCCCTGTACCAGTTTAATAGTGACCTTCCTTAACTTTGACTTCTTACTTAGGCTTCAAAAATTCAAAAAACTAAGAAAAATGCAAATAACTGATCCCTGTTTACATTCAAATAAGTTATTTTCTTTATTGATTTGGCAGAGGTCTTCTCTTTAAAGATTTTATTTGGGTTGTGTGTAATTTTTAAATAGTTAAAAATAAAACTAAGAAAAATCTATCATTTTCACATCATTCTTCTCGATTGCCTCACCTATGCAGGATAAAATTTAAATTACTTATATGTTTAGAAAATTTTGTGGACAACATTTAATTTACAAGTTTTATATATTTAATTATTTTTTCGTGGAACTCTGTTTAACAGCTTCCTTTCTTTACTTTGACATCGTAATTATGCATCCTATTCCAAATGCAGGGGTGGGGGGATCTAATACATACACACCACTGTTTAACTCGGGAAATGATCATAGTTATGAAGGAAATGGAACACATATCTGTATCTCACTAAGCCTCTGCATCAATTTCTTGCCAATCACCAAGGACACCACCTCGTAATACCCTCACCCACAAAATATTCTCAATGTCCTTATCGATGGTGGATAAAGTTCAATTTACAAGCATTAAACATTTTTAATAACTTTTTCTTGAATCTGTTTCATAGCGTCATTCCTTTACTTTAACATCTTAATTGGCCGTCCTTCTTAAAACTTGGTGAAAAAAATCTAATGCATCCACACCACTGTTTAACACTAAAAGGAAGATAGAAATATGTGTCCCATGTCCCTCATAACTATCTCGCCGAGCTTCGACATTTGTTTCGTGCCAATCACCATGAAGTTGTAACCACCTCGTCATTCCCTCATACACATAATATTCTCAATGTTCTTTTTGATGCTGGACAACATTTAATTTTCTAGTATTATATTTCTCGCAATTTTTTCGTGAATCTCTGTTTTGCAGATTAGTTCCTTTACTTTGAGATCTTAATTGGCCATGCTACTTAAAACATTGGGGGAAACTCAATTACATTCGCACTTCTTTAACACGGGAAAGAGGATAGAAGTATGTATCCCATGTCCCTCATACCTATCTCACCAAGCCTCAGCATCTGTTTCTTGCCAACCACCATGAAGTTATCACCACCTCGTCATTCCCTCATCCCTCATCATATTCTCGATGTCCTTATCGACGAGGGACACTGTGGGGCCCATGCCATCATTCCAGGAGGGCCCTCTAAAAGGACACCGCCTTTTCCTCCTGATATCAGGATTTATAGGCCCCGTTGGTGACATGCGTGAAGGAGGCCCATGGGACGGGCCTAGGTGTTTTAACTACACTCAATGATAGAAATGGAGACTTATATGGATTTTTTCTTAACTTCTTGTGAATGGGTCATTTATTATGGCTTGTAGGGGGATTGTAAGGTGGGAATGACATCTTTTTTAGGCGCTTTTTTTCTGGTTTCACCAGATGGCGGCTAACAAGTTGATTGAGAAAGAACTGCCTTTCTTTTATTTGTTGGGGAATTGAAATGTATTTTTGCTACACTGTAAGAAAAAACCTGTTGTTTTTACAGTTAAAAACTGTCAACTTTAACGCCAGTTAATAACTGTTTATTTTACAGTTTGAAACTGTATTTTTTTGCAGTTTAAAACTGTAATTTTTTTACAGTTTAAAACTGTAATTTTAACAGGGAGAAACTGCTAATTTAGCAAGGAAAAACTGTTAAATTAACAGTTTTTCTGTTAAATTAACAGTTACTATTAAATTAACAGTTTCAACTGTTAATTTAACAGTTTTTCCCTGCTAAAATAAAATACCATGTTCTAGCTTTAGTGACCAAGTGATTACCTTATCGCAGGCGGCACAGTATTGGATTCGCACACAGGAGGTATAGATATGGCCCGGTTTTGATCCAGGAACCTCTTGTGTACGAGTCCAATACTGATCCGCCTGCGACGAAGTAATTACTGGTCGTGAGGGCTAGTATTGGGTATTTGTGCGTAACGATGATCTCAATCACGTGACTCTTTGCATGTCTAATTTAACAGTTTTTCCCTGCTAAAAAAGCAGTTTCTCCCTGTTAAAATTACAGTATTCCTGTAAAAAAATGACAGTTTTAAACTGTAAAAAATTACAGTTTTAAACTGTAAAATAAACAGTTATTAACTGGCGTCAAAGTTGACAGTT
Source organism: Hylyphantes graminicola (assembly GCA_023701765.1). Classification (NCBI taxonomy): domain Eukaryota; kingdom Metazoa; phylum Arthropoda; class Arachnida; order Araneae; family Linyphiidae; genus Hylyphantes; species Hylyphantes graminicola. The sequence goes on from CM043116.1 coordinate 38,072,248, forward strand.
TTTAACTGTAAAAACAACAGGTTTTTTTTGCAGTGTATAAGCTGTTCATTAAATATCTTATTTTTAGTATTTCACAGCTGAATAGTAAATATTTTATAACATATTTTAATACATAGTTGATGATTTTAAGAGAAGGGTAAGAGGTAGACATGCTAGTGATTTTTTTTTCCTACACAGAAGTGCATTTAATATTATAAGGAATACTTACTTAAATTCTTCGAGCTGCATTTAATTAGTGCATGGAACATTTGAATTTGAAAATTTATAAATTTACCTGTATAGGTATTTGTTATTCTAATATATGTTTTAATTAAAACATTTGTGTTGTGATTTTATTTTTACACAAATGCAAAACAACAAGCGCGTTTTAATTGCAAGAAAAATACTTTCGTAGTTAATTTCTTTTAATCCTAAAATCAATTGCCTTCATTATACTTAGAAATTCCAATATCTTTTGAAGCATTCTTAGAAATTTGCATGTAACTTTTAATCAAAGGCTCTTTCTATCTTATTTTGATTCGTTAAAATCAGCTTGTATGTTTAGAAAATGGTTTGCCTGAGGCTGATAATGCGAAATCTACTTTTGAAAACCAGAGGATCAAATGAACGAGGGCAGTTTCTTTTAGAATCTTTAAATATTACACTGTCCTCACAATATTAGAAGAAACAGGGCTTGGTAGAAAAGTAATGAGTTATATACTTTAATTGATCTAGTAGTTTATGGAGGGATCAGAATATAAGTAACTAAGTCCATATACAACTTCTTTGTGCTTTCGAGGTTCAAAGTAGGGGGCATTAGGGGTAGATACATTTATTATATTCCAGCTTGTGTGCTTGATCAGAGACCTTCTTTATATTAGCCTTCGTCAAGTAAGACAGACACAGAAAGAATTTTTACTGTCACAGAGAAAGGAAGTACACCCAGGGATAAGGGGGAAATCGAACACGCATCCGTAACAGCACGCAGACTACTAGCATAATGGTCCAAACCGCTCGGCCATCCAGATCCCGGTTTAAAGTTAAACCTTCATAACAAAATTACCTCTTCTTCTTTTTTTTAATTGCTGCTGATATTATCTAAACTATGCCTTTTTTATTATTATTGCCATGAAAATATTTATAGTTTAGTGAATGCAACTGCGTTGCTGACTTACTGACTAGAAAAAGTCAAAAAGGGGGACTGGGTTCACTTGTGTTCTGAACTTCCCATATATGATGGGAAATTTACATCGAATGTTACAATCGTATTATAATATAATACATAAGCAATTACTAATTGTATAATTGGTTTGGATTATAAAATTATTCAAACACGAGGATAATATATTGACTATTTTGCATCGTAGCTTAGTATTCTGTATGTACAATATGGCTATTTCAGATAACGTATTTCTTTCTAGATTTCATTCTTGCCATTCCTTCGATCGGTTGTCCGATTGGTACTCGGTTTACACGTAACATTGATTCATCAATTGACGGTCGAGAATAAATTTATTTTCATTCAGCATTCATACTGTCACTCAAAGACCTGAAACATGGCCATTCATCCAGTTCGAAGCGTAAAACATTCTTTTATGTGTTTCCTTTTATACTTGCTCATAAATGTCAAAAATAAAATGAAAACATAAGTAAAAATGTATCGTTAATTAATATTTTTGAATTATATGATTAATGCATCTCTGCATCTTATTAATTACAATCTGGTCGAATGAACGACCATGCTTGTAATTTAATACTTCATTTGGCCATGTGCTCTCGTATACATAATTTATACCTTCCCCTGACATGTTGTACTCCTTCCTCGAGTAATAAAACGATGGGTGCTCTTTAATAAATTAATACGAATCTAGATTACTTTATGAACTGCGGGCATTCCTCGTATTTACCCCGTTGGAAGTATTCGAAAACTTCCTTCATATGTTTCATTAATTTAATGCATTTCCTTTTACGTTTTTTAACTTTAAATTTTATGTATTTTTAACTTTAAAACTAAGTAGCAAATTTTTAAGTTTAGATCTGTGGCATAGTTTTTTTTAAAGGTGAAGGAGCTAGTATATAGTACCTAACTTTATAATTTAAGTTACAGTTCAGGTAAAATATTTTTGAAAAAATCTATTTGTTTATAGATTTTAACATAATACTAAAAATCATAAACTTAATAATATAACTGAACTTTCATAATGTCTGATGTACTTGACTATTTATGATTTTTTTTTCATATTTAATTTTCTAACTTAATCAGGTGTAATTTTTATTTACAATTTTTAAAAAAATATGTTACCGCAAGTTTACCCTTAGTTAAAAACAGCCATGAATAATTCACTAGGCAAGAAGTTTTTAAAAAATGTGTATACTAGAAAGAAAAATACTAAGTTATGAAAAAATTTAATGCGCTGAACATGAATATTACATGAATTTTTTCCTTAACTCTCGATTTCGACATATTTCTTTTTGTGCTAAAAAAAATAGCGATAAATAAATTTACACTGATTAAAGCACAAAAAAAAAGTTTGATTTTTTTTCCTTAAGTAATATAATATGTGATTCTGATGTATTTGTTTAATGCTGAGTAGGAATATGGTTTATGTTTTTCTCTACCTTTAGTAGGTTTCTTCCAATATGACCTAGGAAACCGAAAAACTAATAATTTCCAATATTTAGTTTGGCTATTAATACAATTGATGTATTATTGTTTTATAATTAGTTTTTAATTACAACATTTTTCTAATTCTTAGAAATGTGTATCATTAAATAGAAAGGTTTACCCTCTTTGATAAGAAGTATTAATATACATCAGACAATCACAATTTATTTTATGTCTAAGTAATGCACATCTTATTAGTTAATTAGTCAATTTCATTGTGATATTCGTGTTCAGGATATTAAACTATTTCCTATTTCGTATTTTCCTCTCTATGTCTCTGGGCCTTCTTTACAATGTTGCAAACAACTTTTGCCATTATTTAAAACGCTTCTGCCTTCTTTTAGTGGCGCTCAAACTCGAACGCAATTTAGTTTCTCAAATCAAATTCCCCGGCTCTGATTTTCTTTAATTAAAGCGCGGTAAGGGAAACCACCCTCAAAATTAAATTAAGGCAACACGAAATTACTGCCTAAATAACAACCGAAACTCGATTCTCGGCACGGGAAACTCTATTAAAACTCGCAAAGTTTTGATCCCCTTTCCCGCCTTATTATGATATGAGATATAAGTGCTACAGAAGAGGTAGTAGTAAAGATCGTTGTAGAAATAATTGTCTGTTCTTGGTTTCTGCTTTTTACTTAAGTCTGAGACAGTCTTTTTTTAATTATTATTATTAATAATAATAATTTTCTGTTAAGTCAGTTAAGAGGCCGTTTAATGTAGTTGTTAAATATTAAACAATATTTAGTTATTATGTTTAGGAAAGATTGTTATAGAAATAAGAATCTAATGATCTACTATAATAATGAAATAAATCTATTAAAACTCGCAAAAATTTGATCCCGCTCCCGCCTTATTCTAATATGATATATAAGTGAAACAGAAGGGATAGTAGTAAAGATTGTTATAGAAATAATTGTCTGTTCTTGACTTCTGCTTTTTTCTTAAGTCTAGGACATTCTTTTTTTATTAAAAAATAATAATAACACTGAATATTTTATTTTCTGTTATCCATTGTTTTTGGGAACGTTTAATGTAGTTGTATTTAACAATATTTATTTTATTTATATGTGTACTTGTGTACTAGTTACGAAAAAATATAGCCTCCTGTTTGTTAGACAGAAGATATGTTATAAAATTACATGCAAAAGAACATTAAAACAAATTCCAAAAGATAATCTTGCTATGTTATTGCATAGAAAACTCGAAGTTATAAATTCTCTTGGATTACTAGATCTCAGTCATTTCCTGGGTCTCAATTGAATTAAACTGTTTCAAATAATGAAGTTTGAAATAATGATAACCTAAACCTTTGGTTAAAGTGAACGATTTTCCTTTCTGTTCACTATAATGTGATTTTACATGGTTTGTACAAACGAAAATTTAGTTATCTCAATTCTCAACCAAACTGTTTGATTACTATATAAGACTGACAAAACTTTCTAGTTGCAGGAATCAAACTCGCTTGGAAAAAAACGTTGGGTTGGCGCCAAAGTTAGTTTGGCTGAGAGAACTGCACTAAATGATCAACGAACAGTTTAGTTCCCACAACTAGACTGTTTGCTTGTGGCAACTGGTCTTAGTTATAATATACAGATAATTTGTTTGTAGGAACAATTTTGTTTACTTATTTTAAACGAATGTTAATGTTTTATAACAGAACCCCGACAGTAACAAATATCATGTATTCTCTTAAAATAACGCAACGACTACAGCGATAAAGTTTTAGGAGAAAATTTCTGGGTACCTTCACAGAGATTAATAAGGGGATTAGAGTTTATCTTAAAGAGGGGGATGAGGATCAAGTGTCGTTTGCAGACGTGCCTCAGAGAGATGTTTCAGGTTGGATGAGGGTCCTTTGCTGAGTTCAGGTGCGTAAATAAATCACGGTGATGTGCTTTAAATGAATGGGGGAAACACTTCAGGTTAGAAATGTTCAGGAGTTAGCAGTAAATTCCACGATTCTTTGATTTCTGTCTTCGATAACAACAGAAAGTTTTGCAACATAATCTTTGATAACAACAGAAATTATTCAAACGCGAGGATAATATATTGACTATTTTGCATCGTATACTTAGTATTCTGTATGTGCAATATGGCTATTTCAGATGACGTATTTCCTTATATCTTTCATTCATGCTATTCCCCCGATCGGTTGTCTGATTGATACTGGGTTTTCACGTGACATTGATTCAACAATTGAGGATCGAGAATAAATTTATTTTCATTCAGCATTCATTCTTTGATTGGCATTTCTATAGTCGATTTTGATAAATTCATTTGAGATATTAATGAAATCGTAATAATTAAACGAATCCCTATTAATGAGTGGTTTCATTTGATGTATTCTGCTGAGTTTAGTTACTTAAATAAATCATGGCGATGTGCTTTAAATGAATGGGGGAAACACTTCAGGGTAGAAATGTTCAGGAGTTAGCAGTAAATTCCACTATTCTTAGATTTCTGTCTTCGATAACAACAGAAAGTTTGCGCTTTGATTGGAATTTCTATGAGTCTGTTTTGACAAATTCATTTGAGATATTAATGAAATCGTAATAATTAATCGAATCCCTATTAATGAGTCGCTGTATTTGATGTCTTCTGATGAGTTCAGGTGCGTAAATAAGTCATGGCGATGTGCCTTAAATGAATGGGGGAAACACTTCAGGTTAGAAATGTTCAGGAGTTAGCAGTAAATTCCACGATTCTTTGATTTCTGTCTTCGATAACAACTGAAAGTTTTGTGCTTGGATTTTCATTTCTATGAATTTTGATTAATTCATTTGAGATATTAATGAAATCGTAATATTTAGTCGAATCCCTATTAATAAGTCGATTTTGATGTCTTCTGATGAGTTCAGGTGCGTAAATAAATCATGGCGATGTGCTTTAAATGAATGGGGGAAACACAGGTTAGAAATGTTCAGGAGTTAGCAGTAAATTCCACGATTCTTTGATTTCTGTCTTCGATAACAACAGAAAGTTTTGCGCTTTGATTGGCATTTCTATGAGTCTATTTTGATAAATTAATTTGAGGTATTAATGAAAACGTAATAATTAATTAAATCCATATTAATGAGTCGTTGCATTTGATGTCTTCTGCTGAGTTTAGGTGCATAAATAAATCATGGCGATGTGCTTTAAATGAATGGAGGAAACACTTCAGGTTAGAAATATGTTCAGGAGTTAGCAGTAAATTCCACGATTCTTTGATTTTTGTCTTCGATAACAACAGAAAGTTTTGCGCTTTGATTGGCATTTCTATAGTCTATTTTGATAAATTCATTTGAGATATTAATGAAAACGTAATAATTAATTAAATCTATATTTATGAGTCGTTGCATTTGATGTCTTCTGCTGAGTTTAGGTGCATAAATAAATCATGGAATTGTGCTTTAAATGAATGGGGGAAACACTTCAGGTTGGAAATGTTCAGGAATTAGCAGTAAATTCCACTATTCTTTGATTTCTGTCTTCGATAACAACAGAAAGTTTTGCGCTTTGATTCACATTTCTATAGTCTATTTTGATAAATTCATTTGAGATATTAATGAATAATATTTAGTCGAATCCTTATTAATGAGTCGTTGCATTTGATGTCTTCTGCTGAGTTCAGGTGCGTAAATGCATCTTGGCGATGTGCTTTAAATGAATGGGGGAAACACTTCAGGTTAGAAATGTTCAGTAATTAGCAGTAAATTCCACGATTCTTTGATTTCTGTTTTCGATAACAACATAAAGTTTTGCGCTTTGATTGTCATTTCTGTGAATCTATTTTGATTAATTCATTTGAGATATTAATGAAATCGTAATATTTAGTCGAATCCATATTAATGAGTCGTTGCAAATGATGTCTTCTGCTGAGTTAAGGGGTCACAGGAGTCTTAAAAATGTGCAAAGAAGATACTACATAGCATAGTTTGATCTCTCTTGTAATTTTTTAACTACTCAATAAATGAGTATAATTTTTTTTATATGTAATTCTACAAGATTTATTTATTATAAAACAAGTTTTAAAATTTATGAAACTTTAGCCAAAACTAAAATAAATGATATTAAACATGAAGGTACTTGAACACACTGTGATTAGGCTTGCGCGGCAAATTGTGAGGTCAAAATTGAAAAAATGACCAAGAAAATGACTTTATATTGTACAAATATGTACAAACTAGGACTTATACCTAAATTCTCAGCACAATTTTAATTAGAAATTATTTTAAGAACTTTTTTCTAAAAAAATTAATAAAAATTTAAAAATTTTGATTTTAAATTTTTAAAAAAATAATTTCTAATTAAAATTGAGCTGAGAATTTAGGTATAAGTCTTTGTTTGTACATATTTGTACAATATAAAGTCATTTTCTTATTCATTTTTTCAATTTTGACCTCGCAATTTGCCGCGCACGCCTAATCACAGTGTGTTCAAGTACCTTCATGTTTAATATAATTTATTTTAGTTTTGGCTAAAGTTTCATAAATTTTAAAACTTGTTTTATAATAAATTAATCTTGTAGAATTATACATATAAAAAAAATTATACTTATACATTGAGTAGTTAAAAAATTACATGAAAGATCAAACTATGCTTTGTAGTACCTTCTTTGCACATTTTTAAGACTCCTATGACCCCTTAAGGTGCATAAATAAATCATGGCGATGTGCTTTAAATGAATGGAGGAAACGCTTCAGGTTAGAAATGTTCAGGAGTTAGCAGTAAATTCCACTATTCTTTGATTTCTGTCTTCGATAACAACAGAAAGTTTTGCGCTTTGATTGGCATTTCTATGAGTCTATTTTGATTAATTCATTTGAGATATTAATGAAATCGTAATATTTAGTCGAATCCATATTAATGAGTCGTTGCATTTGATGTCTTCTGCTGAGTTAAGGTGCATAAATAAATCATGGCGATGTGCTTTAAATGAATGGAGGAAACGCTTCAGGTTAGAAATGTTCAGGAGTTAGCAGTAAATTCCACTATTCTTTGATTTCTGTCTTCGATAACAACAGAAAGTTTTGCGCTCTGATTGGCATTTCTATGAGTCTATTTTGATTAATTCATTTGAGATATTAATGAAATCGTAATAATTAATCAAATCCATATTAATGAGTCGTTGCATTTGATGTCTTCTGCTGAGTTTAGGTGCATAAATAAATCATGGCGATGTGCTTTAAATGAATGGAGGAAACACTTCAGGTTAGAAATATGTTCAGGAGTTAGCAGTAAATTCCACGATTCTTTGATTTTTGTCTTCGATAACAACAGAAAGTTTTGCGCTTTGATTGGCATTTCTATAGTCTATTTTGATAAATTCATTTGAGATATTAATGAAAACGTAATAATTAATTAAATCTATATTTATGAGTCGTTGCATTTGATGTCTTCTGCTGAGTTTAGGTGCATAAATAAATCATGGAATTGTGCTTTAAATGAATGGGGGAAACACTTCAGGTTGGAAATGTTCAGGAATTAGCAGTAAATTCCACTATTCTTTGATTTCTGTCTTCGATAACAACAGAAAGTTTTGCGCTTTGATTCACATTTCTATAGTCTATTTTGATAAATTCATTTGAGATATTAATGAATAATATTTAGTCGAATCCTTATTAATGAGTCGTTGCATTTGATGTCTTCTGCTGAGTTCAGGTGCGTAAATGCATCTTGGCGATGTGCTTTAAATGAATGGGGGAAACACTTCAGGTTAGAAATGTTCAGTAATTAGCAGTAAATTCCACGATTCTTTGATTTCTGTTTTCGATAACAACATAAAGTTTTGCGCTTTGATTGTCATTTCTGTGAATCTATTTTGATTAATTCATTTGAGATATTAATGAAATCGTAATATTTAGTCGAATCCATATTAATGAGTCGTTGCAAATGATGTCTTCTGCTGAGTTAAGGGGTCACAGGAGTCTTAAAAATGTGCAAAGAAGATACTACATAGCATAGTTTGATCTCTCTTGTAATTTTTTAACTACTCAATAAATGAGTATAATTTTTTTTATATGTAATTCTACAAGATTTATTTATTATAAAACAAGTTTTAAAATTTATGAAACTTTAGCCAAAACTAAAATAAATGATATTAAACATGAAGGTACTTGAACACACTGTGATTAGGCTTGCGCGGCAAATTGTGAGGTCAAAATTGAAAAAATGACCAAGAAAATGACTTTATATTGTACAAATATGTACAAACTAGGACTTATACCTAAATTCTCAGCACAATTTTAATTAGAAATTATTTTAAGAACTTTTTTCTAAAAAAATTAATAAAAATTTAAAAATTTTGATTTTAAATTTTTAAAAAAATAATTTCTAATTAAAATTGAGCTGAGAATTTAGGTATAAGTCTTTGTTTGTACATATTTGTACAATATAAAGTCATTTTCTTATTCATTTTTTCAATTTTGACCTCGCAATTTGCCGCGCACGCCTAATCACAGTGTGTTCAAGTACCTTCATGTTTAATATAATTTATTTTAGTTTTGGCTAAAGTTTCATAAATTTTAAAACTTGTTTTATAATAAATTAATCTTGTAGAATTATACATATAAAAAAATTATACTTATACATTGAGTAGTTAAAAAATTACATGAAAGATCAAACTATGCTTTGTAGTACCTTCTTTGCACATTTTTAAGACTCCTATGACCCCTTAAGGTGCATAAATAAATCATGGCGATGTGCTTTAAATGAATGGAGGAAACGCTTCAGGTTAGAAATGTTCAGGAGTTAGCAGTAAATTCCACTATTCTTTGATTTCTGTCTTCGATAACAACAGAAAGTTTTGCGCTTTGATTGGCATTTCTATGAGTCTATTTTGATTAATTCATTTGAGATATTAATGAAATCGTAATAATTAATCAAATCCATATTAATGAGTCGTTGCATTTGATGTCTTCTGCTGAGTTTAGGTGCATAAATAAATCATGGCGATGTGCTTTAAATGAATGGAGGAAACGCTTCAGGTTAGAAATGTTCAGGAGTTAGCAGTAAATTCCACTATTCTTTGATTTCTGTCTTCGATAACAACAGAAAGTTTTGCGCTTTGATTGGCATTTCTATGAGTCTATTTTGATAAATTCATTTGAGATATTAATGAAATCGTAATATTTAGTCGAATCCCTATTAATGAGTTGTTGGATTTGATGTCTTCTACTGAGTTCTGGTGCGTAAATAAATCACGGTGATGTGCTTTAAATGAATGGGGGAAATACTTCAGGTTAGAAGTGTTCAGGAGTTAGCAGTTAATTCCACGATTCTTTGATTTCTGTCTTCGATAACAACAGAAAGTTTTGTGCTTTGATTTTCATTTCTATGAATCTAATTTGATTTATTCATTTGAGATATTATTGAAATGGTAATAATTAATCGAAGAAGGTTTCAGTAATTTGTGTGGCAGAGTCGAGTGATTTTTATTGTAAATATTGAAGCCTCTTTTATTAGAATCGATGCATGTAATTTGGCGGGTTATCCAGTCTTTTATAAGTTGCGATGCTTAAAACTGCACATTGCTAAAATTAGAGAGATAAATTCACCACGGCGTTATCTGAATGAATTAGTTCAAATTTTTGTAGTCTTTTGACCCTTTAACGACGACTTTGTGAATAACATTAACACCTTCATTTGCAAATAAAGCGTTAAATTAAATTCGTTTTTCGTGCAGTTCAATTTGTCCTTTATAAATTGTTCAGGACTATGGTCTTTATTTGTCTTATATTTTATTTAGCCTTAAGAAGAAAGCTCATTTTTACAATGCAAATTCTCTTGCCAACTATCGGTAATGTGTTAATATGGAAAAATTTTGCATGCGTGTTTTATAACATATTTTTAATAAATGAAAAGACATGCGTGAAATATAACAATTATGTCTTTCCTTTCTAAATTATTTGGAAACATTTTTTTTTCCTACGAAGCTAAAAAAAAAACTAAACAGCTTTATTTTTAGATGAGTTAATTTATCGTTTCGATTTTTATCGATATTTTCTATTCTCTGAAAACGCAAACCTCTGAAAACTGATAGAGGGTACTTAAAAAATAAAATAAATACTTGAACAAGTGTTATCGAAAATTCGATTTTAACTGTGGCATCCAGGTGGTTGTTGGTCTCTTGTAGTATTTTTCTTCTTTAAATCAATAGAATACACACTTCAACAAATTGGTTTTGGCTGTTCCTTTGATTTATTTTAAATGAGTATTTTTTTTAAATCGAGGGATTTAAAAAAAATCGATCCGTTTATCTCGAAGGCAAATGTCAGAATCATGCTTGAGCAAAAACTTTCAAATTAAGGTTAAAGTTTTCCATGTATTTTCGTTTATTTCTTTTAAAAAATTGATTAAGAACTTATTTTAAGTATGGTTTTTATTTTCTTTGTGTTGTTGTACTTAGCTAATTTAATACCTTTTTTCAACGTTATAATTTCGATGCGTTTTGTTTAAACATATTTTTTAGATTTAAGATCTTTTCAATTTTTAAATTAGTATTTCTTAGACTAATATAACATTTATAAAACATAGTTCTCAATTTTTAATATCTCTAAAATAGACACAAAAAAGGCCCATGCGAAAATCGCAGTTTTTGTTTCTGGTATGTAAGTCTTTGATTTAAAATAAATGAAATAATATTTTTTAGAATTATGTTTTTCCCTTCCTAAATAATATTCGGGGTAATTTGTATAAATATAGTCAAAAAATAATTTTAAAAATGCTATCTCTTGTAAGTAGAGTTCCACATTCGATTTGCAAATTTAGTATTTTTATTCTTAAACCTATATTTTAATATACAGTGCATAACGTAATACATTGTCAATAGTCATTTAACAAAATAATCAAAGTAATTTTATTAAAATATTGTTCGAAAAAAATTTCTAATTAAAAGTTTTGTACAATAAATGTTTTAAGGACGTTAGTTTTTTTCCATTATCGTTTACATTAAATGTTATTATTACATCCTTTGTTAATGTAGGTTATTTTTCTCTCTTTTGAATAATTATGAAAGTTGTTGCAAATGTGAATTAATTTTATTTAAACTATAATAATGTGCGTTTATATATGAATATGGAATCACGTTTTAGTGGGTTTTTTTTGTAAGATAGTCATTTAATTTCTAAAATATCGTAAAACTATACTGAAGTATCTATCATGTATGTAAATAACTTTTTAATCATTTAAATTCAAAGAATTTCAGAATTTCTTTCCACCTTCATCATAATACTGTAAATTCCTTTTTAATACGTTACTGTACAGATATATGAATAAAAATAACGTTGATTCTTAGCGCAAATGAGTTCGACATGTTTTGGTGGGAACGTTATCTCCATGTATCATGCGCAATAAAGCTTTTGATATTCTCTGAATATTACTGTAGATATTATCTGAATATTAATGTTGATAGTCACTGAATATTACTGTAGATATTATCTGAGTATTACTGTAGATATTCTCTGAATATTACTGTAGATATTCTCTGAATATTAATGTTGATAGTCACTGAATATTACTGTAGATATTATCTGAGTATTACTGTAGATATTCTCTGAGTATTACTGTAGATATTCTCTGAATATCACTATAGATATTCTATGAATATTACTGTAGATATTCTATGAATATTACTGTAGGTATTCTATGAATATTAATGTTGATGTTCTCTGAATATTACTGTAGATATTCTCTGAGTATTACTGTAGATATTCTCTGAATATTACTGTAGATATTCTCTGAATATTACTGTAGATATTCTCTGAATATTAATGTAAAGGTTATTAAATTTTAGGTTGTCCAAATAAATACTTAGCGTTTTCGTAAATTGCGTATTTAACATAGCTCAACAGCATCCACGAACATAGTTTCTGTGAAACAGCATATGTATAGATAATTTAAAATATTCATTGCCTTAGCAACTTCGAATTACCTTTGAGTTATGCAAATACAACAACTATTTAAATTTACGTTTCGAATAACTACTGACAATTAGTAATGTAGCTTTCTCAAGATTCACCATACATATACATATTGGCTGTTTCAGTGCTTCCAATATGTTATATTTCATAATTTTCACATTGATCTCATTTAACTGTTTTGTAGATATTTTAAACTTATATTCGAAGAACTTGTGTTACATCTCATGATATTTTCCGAAATATATTATTCCAATTAAAATATTTATAGTTAGTATAACATTAAAATAGTAGTAATTAATGATTAATTCGAAACCTGTATAGTAATATTTTAATTAATATCTTATGAACATGTTAACTTAGATGTAAAATGTTTTTATATTACTGAATTACTGAAATTGCGCACTTTATTTTAAATATTTTCTGGGCTGAATATACACAGCGTCGTATCGGAATTAATGTTATTCATTTGGTTAACGATTGTTCATAGTAACAATTAATCTGAATCAAGGAACTTTAAACCTTTTCATAAACAATCTACATTTATTCTGTTTCTTGAAAGTCCTACGAGCTTCGAGCTAATGTCTAAAAATTTCGCTCATTAAAATCTAATTGCCATCTTGATAAAATGTGTACGATGTAGTAGATAGTTTTTTTTAAATATCTATTTTTATTTTGCCGATTGAATTGAAAAAATGTAGAATCTAATTTCAAACGTTTTTGAAAAGCTTCTTAATGCATCTTTAAAACGTTATCCCTGTATTCAAAATCCAATTTAATCCTAATATAATTAAAATAATCCTAATGTAGACCAAAATCTTTCAGTAACACATTCTAAAATACCGGAAGTATTCCTTGACCATTCAACCGTTAACGTAAGGCCATAAGGTGATTAATAAAAAACATCCAATAACAATGAGCTCTCACTATAAATTCTGGGTGCAAGCTGTAAGTCCTTTGGTCATTTGGGTTTGCTTGTGCGTGAACTGCATTGAGGTTCGTGTATATCGAATGTCAACAACTTTTTCTTGATTAATTATTTATTGAACTGAATAAAAAATAAGAAGTATTTTAGAAGGATCAATCTCTTTCTTAATGATGTACATCGTTTAAACTTAATGTTTTAAATAAGTTGACTTAAGCATTTTAAATACGGCAATTTAGATTTTAATGTGAGAGTAAATAACTAAAACTTAATGTTTTAAATAAGTTGACTTAAGCATTTTAAATACGGCTATTTAGATTTCAATGTGAGAGTAAATAACTTGAACTGATGCTAAATGGAAATTGTAGTATGACTAATTGTTGTATACCGTTTCAAGTCATTTGATTGTTCGTTGAATTAATTTCAAATGATCGTTATTTAATGAATGAAATTTTTTTAATGAAACGTGAAGTAACGTATAAATGAAACGTGTTTATTTGTGTTTGTTTTTTTTTCCTTTTTCTAAATACAAAATTAACGGCTTAGTTTTTTTTTTATTACATCCAAATTAAACGGGGTTTTTTTTCTTCGTAAAACTAAAGCGATAGACATGATTATTTTGACTAGTATATTATTTTCAGTATAGCTTGTAATTGTACGAACCAAATCCAGGAAAGTAATATCATTATGTATCCATAGTACGATCAATAGTAGAAAATAAAAGTTATCTTGATCAGTATTTTGGAGTAGAAAATGTCGAGCGTTACTGAACAATATTATATTTTTGTACTCTTTAGATAGATATTCATTAACGAATGTAAATTAGAAAGATAAGAAAATATTTTTTTATAATTGCGTGAAAAAAAGCCGACTTTTACATTATAATTTCAATATCAGACGCGTGCACAAAGCTAGACTTTTTGAAACAGTGAAAAAAAGTACTTTTTTTCACCCAAAAGCAGTGAAAAAAAGACTTTGTCGCACTCTTTTTATAAGATGCCAACATTTTAAGTAAAATTTCGATTTGATAATACTCATAAAATCCAAAGATTTATCGATCTGCTGTATTTAAAAATATTATGCGCGTGAATTATTTTTGAATCAATGAATTTTTTTTCTCGCGATGGGAATATTTCTTAAGTCACGCCCTTCGAACTGCGAGTTCATTGGTTGCTTTCTTTGACAAAATGTTGAAACACGCTTATTGGTTTTTTATAGCGTCACGCGCTCCGAACTGCGAGTTCATTGGTTGTTTTCCTTGACATCTCTTAGTCTATTTTAGTCTAATTAACACGTGAATTATTTTTGAACCAATGAGATTTGATTTTTTTTCACGCAATAATAAAAAATAGTGTATGAAACACGTGCGAAAAGTAAACTTTTTAAAACTCGTGTCTTTATTTCACTCGCTCGTGAAATAAAATCCACTTGTTTTAAAAAGCATTACTTTTCGCACTAGTTGCATAAATATCTATTACACCACGAAAAAAGTTTTGTGAAATATTTTTAACATATTTTGATATACTGTAGGTACATAAAAGAGTGTTATTGTATCATCATTTTTATAAATAAATCTTATATTATTTTTTTTATGTATTTTAACGATTTTGTTTCCCTTTTTTTTAGGTAAGTTCCTATTTTTGTGGATTGCTTCTGCTTTCTCTTATGATTCTCTTAAATGGTATGTAGATAGAATTTAAGCTGACACAAAATTCTACATTTATTTACTCGCGACAAATTTAAATAAGTTTCTGCTTGTAAACTGTATTTTGGTTTTGGAAGTATTTTATTGAACGAAAAATGTCCCTTCAAATTTTGTTTTGAAACATAAGCCTATGACCGATTTATTTTCCTACATATTTATTCAAAAATGCAGGTACGCTTATGAACCTATGCGAATCACACACGATTTAGACGCATAATTTAATTTGGAGTTATGAAAGAATTTTTTAATTAACATTTTAATTAGTGCGCAGTTAAGAATACATCTTTAGACAAGACATGTCTGCCAAAGACGGATAAGAAAGTTTGAGGTATTAACGATGTTTCTGGCAGCAACTGCACTCATCGAATTTATATATTTGCTATTTCACTTAGAAAATCTTGTTTTCCCAATGTCACCAACCATCGTAGGATTAAAATGTCACGATATTAAAATTCCGCATGTACTTAGGAGATAGTAAAGATAAAGGATATCACATTCGGGGTGTGATCGTGTTATGAAAACAAATAAATTTTAAAATTAATGCGTATATTAAATTGGAGTTTTGTGGATACATATTATATTAGCTTGTCGAACAATGGTTTAAAGTTAATATGTGTAAAGTTAATATGTGTATGTGTACCAACCTTAACATACCTGAGCTTTACATTTTGTCAATTCTTTTCGGAAGAAAGTCCTTTTATATTCTTTTTTTTTTTAAAGAAACACAAATTGTAACTAATTCTTTATAATAGAAACATAGTTAGTTATACTTTTGAATAGAAATGTAGTTGGTAAGTCTTGAGAAGACTTTTGAAGAAACTTGAAGAAACTTTTTAGTTATTCGCTTCAACAGAAATATATTGAATTCTTTTATACATTCTATAAAATAAATTATAAATGATATTGTAACTTATCTTCTTTTGCAAATAACATTTAGGTTATGCGGAATGATTTACAATATGAATGGATTCTTGTATTTTTTTAATCTGTAAACAATATTATCATTACTATCTATAAAAGTATGATATAAATGTGCAACTCAAAAGTTAAGCTGCATTTTGTGATAAGAACTTTTTCAAAACACAATTAGTTTTAAAAATAAAACTCTTTTTAATGTGTTTTGTGAATATGTATTCAAACTTCTCTTATACTATGTGAAGTTAATATTTTGAAGAGACTTTAGTTGCGTCAGAAATTATTTCCTATGTGTTGTATTAAAACATTATTTATTCCAAAATGATTGAATGTTGATTTCAAACACCTTTTTGAATAAAAGTTTCTTTTCTCAGTTAAAAAAATAATTATTAGGTCAGTTAACCAGTACAAATTTAGGCAAATTTACTCATGGTAAAAAGTTTTTAAACAAAGTTTATTAAGCTTTATGTGCTTGTGCATATTTTGATTCTCTAGAACCTTTTAACGAGTTGTTAAAATAAAAATAATAACTTTGTTTACAACGGTGTCCAAAATTACGCCACCTAATCGTAATAATTGACTATTTAAAATAACAACTCATTGATGTAGCATGTATATCCAAAAGACGTTAACTTAATCAATGAATTTGGAACTCTGTTGCAACTCCTTTGTCTCCTTACATTAGCATTTGTCAACTGATAGACAGAATGTCAGCTGTGTAATTAAACATTGTGTCATTTAGCACGAGTGGCCTATTTCTCACGATGTTATTAAATATCCTTTGTAGAGCTGTCTTCTTACGGAAGTTTATTGGAAGATCATTTTATTTGGATCTGTGGGTATTCTTTTATGTATACCGTATTTTTGAATCTTTTTTTTTCCAAATTTCCTTTGCGTGTATCTTTTTTTTTAAACCTGATTGTGGAAGGAAAAATATTCAATTAGTTTATAGATATTTTTTTTGCTTTATCAGTTTATATTTTTAAGGGGGTTAACTTTTCAATTTAAAATTATTCATTCGGAAACTAGTATTTGAATTTGAAATGTTGTAATTTTCTATCACTTCTTCATTTTCTTATTTCGATCAATATATGTTTGGTTTATTCTGTGTGTAGAAATCTATGATCACTGTGTTGTTATTTAGTAAATGCGTTTTTTAGCTGTCGAAGAAACACATACAAATAAGGATACGAATTTATTCGGGTTAGTTTTGGAGAGGAAAAAAATGGATACATTCTTAAAATTCATACAAACATTTACAATCTGGATTACAAAAGTTCAACACTTGAAACTATGTAATTATTTTAAGGGAGTTATCAGAGTAATAATACCTTAAGTCGAATTCTTACTTGACCAATTTTTGTCCGGAAACACCTTTAAACTATAAATGATATGAAAGGATGTTATAAGAAACGAATGCTTCATATCCATGATGGCTTGAGTCAGAATAGGACCAGAGTTATGTCTTCTGACCACATTTTATTTGACGATCTATGAGTCTCAAACTTTTGCATACTGTAATATCAGTGTAATCCTATATCCAAAAGCGTACACTTTCTTCTTCCAGTCCGCCAGCCAACTTGTATACATTTTATTTACCCATTGTCTTTTACCAACCTATCTAATTTAAAATTGCCTAGCTCTGAATACCAACACTTCCTTTAAAAATGAATCATTAAAAAGTATCAAGTCCACGGAACGATTTTCCTATAGACTTCTTCTCTCACTAAAATGTTAAAGCGAGAAGACCAGTAGGAAAATTTCCAATGTACTTGACCCCTTTTTAAATGTGGCCATTGAAATTGCTTCACGGGCAGTCTCTGTTTGATACTACCACCCAATGTGAATGTCTTACCTGTAAAGTTGTGCAACTGGAATGTCTTTGGGCAGGCGGCATTTTGCTATGCTTACCTAATTTTCCGTTGAGGCGTTTTGGAATCAGAATTCCGGGCTTGCTTTCTTTGGTGTAGCCGCTTTGTGTGCAAATTGGAGATAATACGAATGTGTGTCATGTTTTAATTTCTGTTCTCTCCATTTGTGGAGATGGGCAGTGTTTTATTTACATACATGGTTTGTTAGGTCCGAAAAGAGTTAAGTAATTATTTTTATAACTTGTTTTTATCATACGATTGCTGTATATTTTAAAGTGAACTTTACTTCATTGATATTAGTTTTTCTAAATTCTAACTTAGATTTTTTCGAACAAGTTAACGCTACTTATTGGTATTACAATAGTCAAACACTAATATAAGTATTTTGAATCGCAGTTTGTTGCATGCGAATACATCATTTAAGGGGTTTAAGGAGTCTTAAAAATGTGCAAAGAAGGAACTACAAAGCATAGTTTGATCTTTCATGTAATTTTTTAACTACTCAATATACAAGTACAATTTTTTTATATGTAGTTCTACAAGATTTATTTAATATGAAACAAATTTTAAAATTTATGAAACTTTAACCAAAACTAAAATAAGTGATATTAAACATAAAGCTATTTAAACACATTGTGATTAGGCTTGCGCGGCAAATTGTGAGGTCAAAATTGAAGACATGACCAAGAAAATGACTTTATATTGTACAAATATGTACAAACTAGAACTTATACCTAAATTCTCAGCTCAATTTTAATTAGAAATAATTTTTAAATATTTTTTAAATCAAAATTCAAAAATTTTTATAAATTTTTTTAGAAAAAAGTTCTTAAAATAAATTCTAATTAAAATTGAGCTGAGAATTTAGGTATAAGTCTTTTTTTGTACATATTTGTACAATAGGGTGGGCCGAAAAAAACTTTTTATTTTATTTCGGATCGCTATAGTGCGGAAAAGTTGCCATTGGTAAAGACATGAAAAATGCACTAATTATTATTTTTTATGACTATATCTTCCGTTCGCGCAATGCCATCAAAGTTGGCAAAAATTGTCCAAAACCGTAATTTTTCATAATTTTTTTAAACCCGATATATGATTTAAATTGCTTTCCTATATCATTTTGTATGATTAAAATTTACAAAAAGTTAAAACTTTGAAATTTAGCAAAAAATACGAATTTTCCTAATTTTATACTACGTTGAGTGGTCGGAAGATCTGACATAAATGTATAATAACTTATTATACTAATATATTATAGCATTTATTATTAATAATTCTATAATATTTGGATTTTACATACTTTTAGTTAATTCATGATATAGGAACGTAATTAAAAACATCTGCCTTGTTTAAAAAAAATTATAAAAAATTACGGTTTTTAGCAATTTTTCGCCAACTTTGAAGGCATTGCTCGAACGGAAGATATGGTAATAAAAAAATAATAATTAGTGCATTTTTCATGTCTTTACCAATGGCAACTTTTCCGCACTATAGCGATCCGAAATAAAATAAAAAGTTTTTTTCGGCCCACCCTATTGTACAATATAAAGTCATTTTCTTGGTCATGTCTTCAATTTTGACCTCACAATTTGCCGCGCAAGCCTAATCACAATGTGTTCAAATAGCTTTATGTTTAATATCACTTATTTTAGTTTTGGTTAAAGTTTCATAAATTTTAAAATTTGTTTCATATTAAATAAATCTTGTAGAACTACATATAAAAGAATTATACTTGTATATTGAGTAGTTAAAAAATTACATGAAAGATCAAACTATGCTTTGTAGTTCCTTCTTTGCACATTTTTAAGACTCCTTAGACCCCTTAAATCACCTCATTTTGTATAAACAGCATACCTTATATGCTTGACTTGACTTTTTATTTAGATTTTCTGCAGGACATACTTTAAAAAAAATCTTGATAAAAATTGCAAAACATTATTATTGGCTTAATTACAAAGCTAACATTTTAGATACGTTGCTCGGGTCACAGGCATGAGAATTTTCCGCTTTTCCCCCGATTTGTCATTTGTTGAATGAAACGTTAACGATCCTCTTCATTTTCTATTTACTTAAACATGTGCATAAACTTACCTTTTTTACCTTTACGATCGGTTTATT
Organism: Hylyphantes graminicola; assembly: GCA_023701765.1. NCBI lineage: Eukaryota > Metazoa > Arthropoda > Arachnida > Araneae > Linyphiidae > Hylyphantes > Hylyphantes graminicola. The sequence continues at coordinate 38,092,328 of CM043116.1, forward strand.
TACGGTACGAACCGGTGAATAAATATTCCAACGTGTATCTTCTTGCAGAGATGTTTAACTTCTAAATGATATATCAAGCTGTTTAAGCACAAACGAAATATTCATCCTTTACTTCGTTAACTATAACTTCCGTTATTGTTTTGGTAACGTTTTTTTAATGAGAAGTTTATTGAACTCTATTAGTTATTTTTAAAAGGTTATGTAATTAATTTTATGTGTTACATTTATACATACAATACAATTTGTTAAAGATTGTTATTATGACACTATTTTTCTGGGCTAATTTTTTATTTTGACTTATATGTATTAAAACACTGTTTATTTATAAATATGAATCTTTTAATTTAATTAATTTATTATTTTATATACATATATATATATTTTTGTGCGAAAAAGTGTTTTTTTTTTAATTGTAGTAATTTTGACTTGGAATTTTTTTTATTGACCAAGTAAAGCGGATCAACCTCCCAAAATCATCTCCCCTCCCACACCCACCTTAACCTTCAACAATTCAAATCGACCTAACTATTTTGTTGTGATTTTAAAGTTAAATTCAAGACGCCTGATATCCTTGACATTTCAATCAACCTTCATTCTGCTTATCACGATAAACGGTTGTAATTCAAAATTTACGACGCCTGATGCCAATAGCCCTCGTCTAACTCTAGTGCGACAATAATTTAACTCAACTCAACCCCTCCACACACACACCTTAACCTTTAACAATTGAAATCGACCTTACTATTTTTTTTTTTTTTTGTAATTTCAAAGTAAAACTCAATTCACTTTTAAAACAAACGAGCGATTTTAACTCAGTCTGAGCTAATTTTTACTCCTTACGGTGTCGAAAATGCACTTCCCCTATAGGAGTGGATTTCACTCTTTTGTTTTGTTAAACCTCCAGCAATCTTAACAACAAGCGAGCGATGTTAAGGCAATTAGGAGCGATTTACGGGGATTACGAGCGATTTAAAAGTTCATTTTAACTCCTTTCCAGTGTCGAAAATGCACTTCTCCTATAGGAGTGGATTTCACTCTTTTGTTTCAAGAGTGTACGTATTATCTCTTTCACATTTCACTCAGTCTTCAATCACGATTATGGTCCATTTTGCATGCTTTTGAAGAGGACATCGACTTGCGAAGCGTCCATTTTCTCGTTTCACAACTAAAAAGGTCACTGACAAATTCTATCACCTGGCAGTTCTAAAGGCACGTCTCAAGAAAGAACTGGCCACTCCAATTTCCTCTCTGCCCCAAACCGATTCTTCGACTTGCTATTGTCTGTTTGGAGGGGGGCACGTTTCCATTGTCTTCTGGGTCGGTTGTGGCGTAACTAACGTTTACTTTCCGTGCCTCACTGATCGATTCAATTGAGTTGCTGGACTATGCTGCCGTGAGCGAGTGAACTGCAGCACTTAGACTTGTGACTTAGGGGGGCTGGGGAGCCCAGTCGGTTAGGCACTCGCCTAGCATGCGAAAGGTCCCAGGTTCGGGTCCGGGCATCGCCAAAATAACTGACGACCTATAAACGGCCCTTGCAGCCAAAAATGTCCGTCGAATAATACCCCGTGTAAGGGAGTGTACGTTAAATATCCCTCAAAGTCTTAACGCTGCGTACGATGTCGCCCTTTACGGTTGAGTTGGGTGCCTATTCAGGTGTCGGCTCGTCACTTGACTGTCGTTCTAAAATACGACGCCCGTCGCCAATAGTACTCGTGTAGCTCTAGTGTGACGATAATTCAAACCTAACCTAACTTGTGACTTAGGCCATAGTTGCAATAACTTTAACCCATTAGAAAGTATACCAAAAGACTGCTTATTTCAGGGCAATAGTGGTCCAATTCAATGTTAAGGCTACTGCAGTTTACCTGCCCACGGCACTGTAGAGGAGTGATGCTATTTGCTATGTAAGGAGGCGTCCATAAGCCACGTGATGCGGTTTTGACGATTTCTTGACCCCACTTCCCCCTTGTGAGATTTGGCTCGATCCCCTAAACGTATTTTATTTATATAGTATCTTACTCGAATAAAGTTTTTTTTTAAGAAAGGGAGGGGGAAAGAATATTCTATTATATTTTTTTAATACTGGAAATGCAAGAAAAAATGGGGAAGGTAAAAAACTCTTTATGAACGGTTTAAGGATTCAATAAGTTATTCATATTACATTAAACAAATGAAAAACAATTAAAAAAGACATTTGTGATAATATGTGTGGTGCAAAACTTCTTTTAAAGTGGGAATAAACTTGAATGCAGCGGCTCAGTGGCTGAGAGGTTAAACGTGTCCGCCTCGTAGGCCTAAGATCGCGGGTTCGAGCCCCGGCTGAGTCGTCGGATTTTCTGGATGGGAAAATTCTGGGCACACATGTCATATGATTATGTGGCATGTAAAAGTTCCTTGGAGGGCACATTTGGCCTGGGTTCTCTCGGCAAAATTAAATCTCGCCATACTTTAACACCCACAGAGAGCTCAGATTCATTGTAATCTGTGCGTCAAAATTGGTAGCGAGAATCTGCCTTAATGGTGCCACAAAAAAATGGCTCTCATTTCTGGGGAATGAGCCGAGTCTGCAATGGCTTGACTGCCAATGTTGCAGCCCCACTAGGAAAAAAAACTTGAATGCAGCATGATATCATATCAATTAACCATTCAGTGAAAATGAAATAGGACACCAACTCTATATTTTCCTGAAAACATTCAATGAAATTCCAAATTAAATATATAACTGCTGTCTATCCTTCTCAAGAATACACTATTTAAGGTATTTTCATACTTATTCCATAAAATAACATAACACAACTCTTTATTCTACTTTTCCCTATTATTTGTGTTGTACCTCTTTCGATCGGCCGAGCAATGGAATCCACCAAGATCTCTTGTTTCAGTCATCCTATTTCAAAGTAGACGAGGCGTAGAAACGTCCTAATCACCAAAAGACGTCCAACAATGTCTCTTTTTTCGACAGCTTTGTCGTAATTGGACATCAGAAAAGGAATGAAGTAGCTCTAGAGAACATTCGGAAGTGCCTTTTATTTAATTCCATTTCGATGTTTATCCTGTTATGTTTCGTAATTTTAGATGTTGTTAAGGTATGTACGGAGAACTTTAAAATAGTCAGAAATGCCTTATTATATTAAGTCCATTTCGATGTTTATTCTGTTGTTTTTCGTCCTTTTACGTGTTGTGAAGGTATTTAAGAAGATACGTTGGTATTTGCACTTTTAGTGCCTTTCGAACCAATGTATGTACTTGGTTATAAGAGCATTTCAATATTACGAATAAAATATTGTGTTATGTTTTCTGCAATCAATAGAATATGCATCAGTTGTTAAATAACACTACGGGATATAAATTGAAAATATAAGATTTACGATCTCCTTGAAGTATGTTTTGGAAATTTGCAGTGCTTCTCTAAACTAAAAGCCACCTCAAATGCGTCGTGAATAGAATAGAAATTAAAATATTTTAGTTCTGTCCTTCTCCTAGAAGTAGTCAATGAAGTATTTGCCAATTAGTTCGAACTGAAATGTTGGGGTTCATACCGTTTTGTTTGAACTTTTAAATTCTAATTCATTTTCATTGTTTACGTAACACTGTTGAAAATGTGGCGCTTGGTTTCACCAAAAATATGACTCATAGTACTAGCTGCAGCGGCTGTGTGGTGAATTGTTTCACCGCATATTTGGTATTCGGTTGAAACATTTCTCATGTTTTTGTTTTCAAAACCAGACAATTATTTTCAACCAAATACCGGAAATATGATATAACAATTCACCAAACAGCTGTTGCAACTACTGGGACTATATTTTGGTGAAATAACCAAGCTCCAAATTCTTAATAGCACAGGTTCTATGCAGACTTAGCCCTGAATATGAAAATTATTTTAAGTATACATTAGTTTCAGTCGACTGCATCTTGTCAATACCATATCTATGCCCAAAACACATTTAAATTACTATGACTTTTTACTTGATTATAAAATAAGTCTTTATCTAAATTATACGACAAAATATCCCTATACAGTAGACATCTAATATTTAAAAGCATTATCAAAAATTAAAATTTATTATTTAGAAGGCATATATAAAAGCTTGAAAACTGTGTATCCTATCTAAAAATCCCTTTTAACCATTTGAATTACATTAATAAATACATTAATTAATTAGAATATCACCATACTATGATTGAACATTCCACAAATGTTTCGTATCTACCAACCAACGAGGTCTCTCGTTAATGATGGAAGCCTAATCTTTTTCCACGTGTTTCCTTGACAACCGTGTTGGAACTTAGGAGTCAATAAACGTAGCTATTCAATTTCTGTAAATTATTCAATTTAAATTGGCACATATCTCGCTATTAGTTAATACAAAACCTATTTTAACTTGTAAATTAAAGAGTTAAATAAAAATTGCGCTCTTATGTAATCAATGTTATTTACTAAAAAAAAAAAAAGTTTCTACAGAACTAGATTAATAATAATACGATATTTGCAAAGCAATTTTGTCTATAATTTCTTTTCAAAGTGAATGTTAATTTTCCCCTGCTAATTTCTTTTTGCAGTTATAAGTCAAGAGCTACTTTTATTCACTTATAATAAACTGCAAAATAATAGAGATTTTACGTTCAAACGACATTTAAATATAATTTAAATGTTTCACTGTAGCACTCAAATGTATCCTCTCAAATAACAAAAAAAAAAAAAAAAGAATACAGACGGCTATTTTTGTTCCATTCTTTAAATTAATAATAGCATAAGTTTAAATTTATTAAACTACGTTATTTCGAAATTTGAAGCTTTTCTTCCTTTAAACCATTTAGTCTGTTATCATTCCAATGTTTACTTTGGAATATAAAACACAAAAGAAATTAAAAAAAAAGTGGGTTTTTTTGTGATTAATGTTCTCGATAATAAGCTAAGTGACATTATAAAGTTAAAAAAATTTAAAAGCATGGATACATTATGTAAAATAACAAACAATAATCATGTCCATACGTATCATTATAGTCCTGAACCATAATGGTTTAAATGTACTCTTAAATTTATAAAACTTTCCACTTAAGTGCCCTCATTATTTCCAAATTGGAAAAGTGCTTCTCTTAGAATTTAAATCAGTGTACCTTCGGAACACACACAATTGTTTTCTGTAACAAAGACCACTTATAAAAGCGAAGCGTCCCGATTTCAAGCCGCCTTTATGCATTTCTTTTTATCAAAGAATTTAAATATTCTCAGGTTCTTTGCTAGACAATTACAAATTTAGTGAGCAACATATAATTATCAAGAGAGTATTGGAAAACGGTGCTATACTTAGTCGAATTCTTTAAAAATTACACAGTAAAAAGCTAAGTTGCGATTTTATGGAATGGGTGTTTATATTTTAATTAAAATTAGGGTCAAGTGGGGTAAGTGTGATCTAGGGTTTCTGCATTTTTCATTAAGAAAATTCGTTCTCTGCTTCAAGTAAATTCCAAATCCTAAAATTGGTAGTGAATTATTATAAGAAACATACATATGTAGAAAAAAAATTATATTTTTGAATTCCAATTTTAAGTGTACAAAATTTGCATTTCAAAATCCATTGCTGTTTTATCACACTTACCCCACATAAGGGTAAGTGTGTAAAAAGAAGACAGTTGCACTTAAATTCAAAAGCTCAAAACTTTCTTTAAACAAAGAATAAGGTCAATATTTCTTTTTAGTTTAATTATAAGTGGTCTAATGTTATATATTGCAAACTTTCAGATTTTTAGAATGATTTCCAAAGTTACAAGAGCTGTTTATCACACTTACCCCCAATCACACTTACCCCACTTGACCCTACTAAAGGTTGTTACTGTATTTTAAAAATTAGATCTCAATAATTTTCGAAAAATAATAATGAACTTTACTAAGGAAGATGAAAGGTTTCTAATTGATTTTATTAAAATAGTATCAAGTCTCATACTTATTGAAAATCTTAAAATGTTTTTTTTAATTATCAAATATTTTCTGAAGCGGAAATCGTTATTGGTAGGTAATGACGTTATATTTTAACTTGTACCAGATACATGATAAACTTTTTTTGGTCATTCAAAGGATAAATATGTGGTAAGTTTTTCACTAAAACCCATTATTTCATTTGTATTATTTGCTACTTAAATGGTTTTTAAAAAATATACGAATTTTTAGTAAGAAAGTTATTTTAATTGGATTTATTTCTGATTTTTACGTCTTTTTGTACTCGTTTTGAACTTGTAATTTCCAAAACGTTTTATCTTCTCAATTATTAATTTCAATATTCCAACTTATTTTTTCTCAAGAACAAAATTATTAACATCATCGTTTGTATGGAAGAAGTTGTAGTGTTCTTTTTTTTTGGACGAAAATCAAAATAATAATAGATAAAAATAATGATCATTAAAAATAATTTAGCTAATTCTTTAACTAACAGTAACAGTTATAATTCATACCATGTTTCTTGATATAAAATTAAAACTTACCATTCCATGTCGATTTTCCAATACTGTCTCTATATTTTCTGGCAAAGAACATGAGCTAAAATTATTTGATAAAAGGAATTCATAAATTAAAGTCGGCTTGATATCAAGACGCTTTTATAAATGGCTTTTATTACACAAAACAGTTTTGTGTGTTCCTAAAGTACTTTTATTTAAATTTCTAAGAGGTGTACTTTTCCAATTTGGAATTAATGATTGCACTTCAATGGAAAGTTTCAAAATTTTGAAATAATTTTAAACCATTACTGTGGATTGCTAATAATATGCCTTAAAGGGCCTTATTAGAATTTGTTATTTTAAATTATATACCCATGCTTTCAGGATTGGGATTTTCCCGTCCAAAACTAATATTTCATATCCCAGTGGGAAAAACTGGTAAATACCTCTTTTTTCAGAAAAAAATAAGAAAATACCATTCTTTCTTGGATATACCTTATCTAGAAAATTCCTTTTAATTAGAAAGTTTTGTGAAAGTAAACATAAGCTTTTCTTCTTTGATAACATCCTAATTTTTGTATTCTTGCTATGATTGCAATTATGCCACTGTCTTGGTGGGGGTATCCCTTGTTAAATTCATGCTTTTTGTTCCCTATTAACCCCACTATAGCCATTGCAGTTTGACAAAGCCTAGTAAAGGCGTTAGATTATTATTATTATTATTATTATTATTATTGGATTTAGTAGACCTAACTCAATAATTTTTTACCCTATACAATATTGTAATGAATGTTAACCACAGCCAATATTTTAATACTTATTTATGTTCATGCATATGGGAACGCTCAAATAATAATAAACAAGAGTACCTACATGATTATTATGTTACCACATATGCCAAATAACTAACAACAATATTTGTCTTTTTTTTTAAATATTAAGGCCATTTTAAATATTTATTAAAATTATTTAAATTAGTCACATTAAATAAAATTTAGTTTTTAATTGTTGTTGGACGTTAAATACTGGTTTTTACCATGGTATTTACCGGGGGTGGTAAAAACCATGCATGCCAACCCTGCATGCTTTACCATGATATTTTCAATTGCAACTGATGCATTTAATTTTTACTGCAATTCTGCCATGTCATCGAATTCAATACTATTTTCGGCGAAACATTTTAAACCCTCGACCCAAACCTAACATTAAATTTAATAAAGAAAAGCCAGCTTTTGGGACTGCTGATAGATTTCATTCCTTCCACTCCCGACATCTCGACGAAAAGGCAATTGAATGTGCAATAATCCTCAACTTCTTCGGCAACCAATTTCGGCTTCTATCCTCAACTTCTCCCTAAATGCAAAAAAGGGATCAAGTTCACAGGACGATTTCCTTACACACTTCTTTGACTAAAATTTTGTAAATTAGAAGCTCAGTGTAAAATTCCCCTAAGGGGTCGTCCATAAATTACGTGATGATTTTGGGGGAGTGGGTTTAACCGAAATCATCAAATCTCACATGGGGGAGAAGGGGGTCTCGTCAATTAGCACTTAATTTTTCTCCACAAAAAATCAACGTAAAATTTCAAGAAAATTGAGTTAAATTTCATTAGAATTTGTTTCTAGACTCAAATTTGGCAAAATTTTCTTGATAATATTTATCGTGGCTTTCTGAACCACACTTAAAAGTATTAGCGGAAAAATTCCATTGGCGTTTGTTTCTTTCTGGTTTGTTTATTAGTTTCTCAATTCAGACCAAAGTACGCGTGTTCAAAGTATTTTCACAAAGAAAAAGTAGACAATATGAATGTGCATCATATGTAGTTTTTAAGTACTTCCCCACCACTTTTAGATGATGCAGCGCTGTTGTTTGGATTACCCAGTTTTGAGGGTTGGCTTGATTAGTATGTGTTTTGAAGTTTCCCGGGTATCAAACGGTTCAAACAAAAGTTTACAAAAAAATATTTCAAAACGATGTTTTCACCAGGGGGGAAGGAAGGCAATAAAAAATTGTCCAATCCGCATCAAGTGATGAATAGACGCCCCTTAATGGACATGGTACCCCTTTTGCATTTAGCGATACAATTTCTATTCATGGAACTCCCTAATCTCGGTCTTCGAGATATATTGCTTTTGTGGTACCTGATGAGGCTTTAAAAGCTGCCATGGCGAAATTTTAAAATATTTTGAACAACTGCTTCGGGGCGAACGGGTGTCAATCTCATGTCGAGAAGATTTTCTGAGAAACTATGATATGTTTCTCTTTAAAATGGTTTTATTTTGAAACAGATATTGCAGGTTTGACATGTAGAGTTTATAAGTTTTTTTTTCTAGTTGTTGAAAAGGTTCTAATGACGTTGCACCCTATGAGAGCTAAATTAAATTTGGTTTCGGTTTCTGCGAAAAGTTTAAGACTGTAGAGCTATGAAGTATAAGTACTTTTACTATTAACCAGTTTAATCTATTGTGATCTTAACCTCGTATTAGTTTTTAATCTTATATGAAGTATCAAAATCTATTGATTTAAAATGTCTTAAAGACTATATAAAGTATTTTAATTAAACTTCCTTGCCTGCGAATTTTCCTGCAATTTACTAGTTTATGTTTAAAAGCTTCTTAAGTTTAGTTCATTGATTATCCCTCATTATTAATATATATTTTTAAGAAACCTTTAAAATTCCTAACTTTTTGCATGGCTTTGTATTAAATTAATAGTTTAAAGAAATCGACAAAAGAAATAAAATAAATGGTAATAGTTACTGTGTGTTTTCATTTAGGGGGCTGCGAATATATATCGATACATAATGCACACATCTTTTAACAAAGAAACCGAAAGATACCAAGAAAGCAGATACTTTAATTTTAATCATCCGGTAGTTACGGACATAAAATCCGGTAGTTATGGACATAAAATCAGCTCTTCGCCACTGAAAGCGGATATCTCGTTGAATCTCGCGTTTCCGCGCGATGATGCCGGAGATAAATTGGAGTCACGTAAGTCTCGTTTAATTGCGAATTCTGAGAGGATTGCCTTCCGAAAACCGTCCTATTAAAAGGCGGCCAGCTCGTGAGAAAAGTTGTTTTCGTGGTTAATCGATTATATACGCTCAGGTGTCGATTAAAATCTAAGCCCATCGACCGGTGCCTTCGCCTCTGTCCCGAAGATAAACGCTTTTTCGAATGATCATTAACGTTATCTTTCGGAAATCGTCGATAATGTTTATTGGTGTTGTAAGCGGATATTTTTGATGTTGACGTTATCGTTTCCGATTAAGTAAAATGCGTTTTACTGCTAAATTTTCCCGAATATTTTAATCAGGACTTTTATTGTTTCTAGCTTATTTCAATTATTTATTAGTTAGCTTATTTCAATTATTTATAAGTTAGCTAATTTAAATTATTTATTAGTTAGTTTATTTCAATGGAAAATGTAAGCTATGGTGTTTCAGCGGGTTGTTTCTACAATCAATGTTTCCTGATATTTTTACGAAATCAGCAATGAAATTGAAAAGATTTATTATTTATGCATTAAGAAAAAAGAACTCTGCAGCTTAAGTAATTGCAAACAACACACACATTTTGATATTATGCTGTCTGTTTTGAATTGAAGGCTTCAATTCAAAACATAGCATAATATCAAAATGTGTGTGTTGCTGAAGCTCTATTATTTTATGTCGTATTTGAATAAAAAATTAAATCTAAATATATATGTATTTTGCATTTTTCAACGCAAACTATTCCATGGCTATAAAATTATTGTTAGACAAAATTTGATGTTTAAAACATAATTATGTATGATTTTTCCCAAATGCCTTCATGGTAACTTAATGACTGAAAATAGAGTTAATTGCATTAACAAAAATTAATACCAAGCACAATATCGTGCACTTTTCTTAAAACGATTGCAACTGAATTAACCATTAACTTTATTTTAACTACTTCATAACCACCAATGTAATAACCTACTCATTTATCTAAAGGTAACCAACCTTTAACTATCATACATTAAAACTCAACTCCGAATTCATTTAAGATATCAGCTTTTCCAAAGTTTGTACACCTATTGACCCGTTGCCCTTTTATTAACTCCAACTTCCCATCTCTTCACGAACGTAGATCCCGTCGGAGGAACCATTTATGAAGACAAATTATTTCGCCGTGAAATATTGGATGCCTTGCCGACAGTTAAGGCGGATATTTCTCTCTGGTTAGATGGAGAAAAACTTCTTGCTGTGTGAGAGGCGTTTACAGCTAATTAGTCAGTTGCTAGAATTTCCTGTTGATTTTTTTAAAAATATGTTCATGCCTTGAAAAACATTTTAGAAACTTGATTCTATGGAGGGGGGAAAACTTTATGTTCCGCGATAGAAAACGGTCTACTCAACTAACAAGGCCAGAGAAGCTCTCGTTTGGGAAAGTTTGACGTCACTGTTCAGAGTGTTGTTGTTCCGACGATGAAAACACCTGATCTCGAAACTTGTTTTCGTAACCATATTCTTTCACGGCTGACTATATTTTCTGAGTAGTTACAAACAGGTATCTTCACTTTCGGCACTTAAAACAGTGACGTCACACTTTTCGTCCACGCACGCGTTTGGGAGAGCTTCTCTGGCCTTGTAAGTTATGTAGGCTGTGAATAGAATGAACACATTCTCAAAATTAAACAGGAAATAGTTATCCTTTATTTCTGTAAAAGTTCATGTAATGTTGAACGAAACAAGCATTGTAAAAAAAATTATGTTACAGCACATTTTGCGGTTACCCTTTACACCACAGTGTTGTAGTGTTTGTTTTGCAGCAAATTGATGTCTTCACGACTTACAGAGTCATGTGAATAACTTACCCCAACAGTGTTTAAATAGAGAAGATAGGTGCATCCAATCACTACACTCTTAGAAATAACACTTTAATTTTTGACGATTCATGAATCCTCAAGCCTCATTTCGTTAATTTTGAGGATTGTTTCGTCAAGCTATCACTTGACTTTTGAGTAAACGCGAATCCTCACTTTTACGATCGTGATTTGACGATTCCGTATCTTGATTTTGAGGAAACTGAATCTCATTGTTGTACTCACATGCTCAAAAATGACGAAATATTTCTTTAGATTAGACGACATTCAAATCCTCATAAAAATGACGATTCAAATTTCCTCACTTTGAGGAAACGAAAACTCGGAGCATTTGCCAGTAACGGAATCGTCAAAATTAAGGAAAATTTCGTCGTATTTGAGCATTCATTTTTTTGAGTGTACACTCCTTGCCAACCTAAGTTGGGTAAATAGAAATATGCTATGGAGAAGATCCTTCCGCGGATGTAAAGAGTTCCATAAATAATTTGTGAATCCATGCAGAAAACATGTTTAAAACATTAATTTCATTTACGGTCTAACAGATTTGAATATTATTTAAGAAAATTTGGCAGTTTTATCGGAATGAAAAATGTGTTCTGGTTATATTGTACTCAGATCATTTTGTATGTAAATATTACCTTACAAGAGTTTCCAACTAATGGACCAACCGCGCTTTTCCCTCGGCCTTTTAACTCTTTGTTTTTACCCAAGTTAGGTTGGCACGGAGTTCACTTTTTTTTTTTACAGTGAGGAATATTTCTTAATTTTGACTTTAAACAGACAAATGCCTCAAACATTTTGAATAAACTAAAACTCTTAATATTCCATGTACCTATTTTCTCGCTTAATGACGCGTGCGCTTTATTATATAGTGTATACTTATGTGAATTTTAAAATGTACTTTTTTGCAAATTTTTCTTATGTTTGGAAGTTGGAAGTAGTTTAGAGGATTTGCCAAGGATGATGTTTCGGTATTATAGACGTGCTGCGATCGGAATTCAATTAAAACCAAACGTATAAATAATACGGAGGCGGGAAGCTGAAAATAATCTGCACTCTAAAATTTTATTTATAACCCAAATGGTGGAATAATAGAATAATTTTGCGCCAACAAATATGTTTTTACCGGACATACAATGAAAATTTCGAGCTGATAAATGCTAACACACATCACTCGATACTCTTATTAAATGACGTGTGTTGCGACACATAGGACATTTTAAAGTACTAATTAAAATTTACTGTAACATTATAATTAAAAACGACATTTTTGTTCTACAAATTTAACAATCCATTAAAATGTTCTTAATTAAGGATGAACTAAAATAGTAATTGCCTAACGCGACATTGACAGCCAGTGCTATAAAAAGAAACGTATCCCAATTTATCTCCGTTTCTTGAAGAAAAAATCGGCATTCCTTACCGTTACGATGTGTGAAACAATTTCTTAAGAAAAAAACTCCGCTCATTAACGTGAAAAAGCGGGGATATTTATTTCCGGGAGGTATCCTTTTACACTTCTCCGAATCACATCTCTGCCGTGGACAGATTAACTGCAGTAACCACAACAACGAATTGGGTCATTTTTGCTCTGAACTAATCGGTCCTTCAGTATGCTTTATATTATAAATTAGATTTATTTGACTGCTTACAACAGTGGTCTAAGTCATTAGTCTTGTTACTGCATTTTATCTGGCCATGGCAGAATCTCTCCTCTAATAGATAACTCCAACATAAAAGGAGATAAAAAATATTTTTATAAAGAGTTCCGGAGGAATGAGTTTGAGAGAAGAGTTTTAACCGGATTTTTGTTATGATCGTTCAAATAAATAGTTTGTAACCAGTACTGTCACAATTTATTATTTAATATCAAGTTTGTATTAAAGATATAGTTTATTTTAAGTGTTTGTTTTTTTCCTTTTAAATTTTTTCTTACGCTTGTATGTATTGTATTTTATGCCTTTTAATATATATTTTAAAGAAGCTTTAACAATAAATATCTTATTTCATGACCTTGGGTTTAGTTTGTAACCATTACTGTCACAATTTATTATTTAATATCAAGTTTGGATCAAAGATATAGTTTATTTTAAATATTTTTTCCTTTAGAATTTTTTTAGCTTGTATGTATTATATTTTATACCCTTTAATATCTATTTCAAAGAAGCTTTAACAATAAATATCTTATTGCATGACTTTGGGAAAATTAATAGTTTAAAGGAAACAGAAGAATTACAAATTAGTGTATGTACGAATTTAAGAGGCCGCAAATGTATGTGAAGCAATAGCAATGTGCAGATCTATTTAAAAAAAAAACCGATTCAGATAACAAAAAGCGTGGCAGACCAACAGTACCAACATCGGTTTTTTTTTTGTAAAAATCAAAAAATTCGATGTTGAAATTAGTAAAATGTTTAAAAACTTTAATATTTTTAACTTTTACCTACCGAGATCCCAGCAGAATCCTATATACAACATTATATTAACAATATTATAAGTTTAAAAGTATGTTTTGCAAGGAGTTTTGAAAAAATAACGTTTAATATTTGCAAAGGAGTCATCAATTTTAATAGATGTTGGGTCTTAAGGATTAAAAATACTCATTTTTTGTGTACTTTAAATGCACACAAAACTTTTTACGGGACATCCGTAATCGTGTTTATACCTCGTGATACGTTATTTTTCATACACCTAAACGACTGATACAGACCTGCAATAAAATTCTAAAAACACTAGTAACAAAACATTCCTATTTAAATGTAGGGGAGAGTGGGGGCTATTGGGACGCAGGGCTAATGGGACAAGGGCCCTAAAGCTAGGAAAAATATACTTTTTTTACAAATTTTTCTACACTAGAGAATTGTAACAGTTACACTTCACCTTTTAACAACCAAAGATCAGCAAATAAACGCATGTGCTGATGAGGAGAGAAGAATTGCTGTTTTGGAGAATTTAAAGTTAATTAAAAGTGTACCCTGTTTTTCAATTTTGAAGTGTTAAATAAAAACTTTCTATGAATTAAAATGCAGTTTTAGATAGATGAAATATCCTAGATTAAGATAGTATATGTCAAATACTGTGGTGAAATAAAAGTGCTTCTGTGTTGGGTCATTTATAAGAAACAACACAGTGGGGTCTAATAGGACAGAAACAGTGGGGTCTAATGGGACACGAATAAACCTAGCTTTGCATGCTTCTCTCAAACAATCTATTTAAATCTCTTATATCTTATTCAGTAAAGTTGCTTAAACTTTTTTAAACTTTAATTTTAAACTTTTTGAACTTTTTTCACCGTATAATAAGTGAAAGTTCAAGTAGCTTTATTGGTGACATATTTCCTCCTGTAATTTTAATTATTACATCTGAACAGAGCTTGGTGAAGATAAATATATTGTTATTGGTAAATTTTGCTAGTAAGCAAACTATTTTTTATTTGTTGGATTGCTTTCTGAAAAAGAAGGCGATGAACTGAAAATGTTGGTAGGGTAGGGTAGTTGCATATATATTCCGGCTTGTGTACTTGATCGAAGACCCGTTTATAAGCCTTCGTCAAGTAAGACAGACACAAAAAGAGTTTTTTCTGTCACAGAGAGAGGAAGTACACCCACGCCAAAGAAGGGGAATCGAACCCGCACCCGTTACAGGGAAAATGTTCGTTAGAATGATCTGAAACAGGTGAACGATGGTAAGCTATTTGAAGATAAGACGGTCTTTTAAATCCTTGTACCGTGAAAAAGAGGACAAGTTTGGGATAAATTTTAGAAGATTTAGTTGTAAAACTGAAGATTTAGTTATAAAACTAAAGATTTAGTTATAAAAATCTAAAGATTTAGTTATAAAAAACTAAAGATTTAGTTATAAAAAACTAAAGATTTAGTTATAAAAAAACTAAAGATTTAGTTATAAAACTATCCTTTCCAGTTATTCACAAAAAATTATGGGAGCATCTTCGATTTTGAGTTTTAACTATGATATTTCATCTCTTTCAATGTTAAATAATTGTTTTAAAAAATTTTTGTATGTACACATTATTTAAATGGTATTTGCTTTAAAGTTTTATTTTCTGGTCCTTTTCTGATTCATTTTCCCGTTTTTTAATATTTTATTAAGGCAACATTTAGCATGTCCCATTAGCCCTGCACCCTGTCCCATTAGCCCCCACATATGGGGGCTAATGGGACATTTACATGTTTGTTTAAAATGCTCAGCAACCAAAATATGGTAATGTTTTAACATTTGTCGAATGACTTTTTAAGTAAATGAATGTTCAGTTTAAGAGCTTGTGAAAAAAGAAATTAAAATTAATTTATTTTTGCTGAAATACAGAGTTTGAAAAAAATTTGTCCCAATAGCCCCCACCCTCCCCTAAACTAAGTGGTCTTAGAAGAAAAGAAAAAAAGAAATAACAGGAGCATAGTTAAACTTCTATCTAAAAAATAACAGCAATATGATATTCAAGAGAAATGTTCGAAAAGATCCGAACAGAGGATAAAAAGCACTATAATTGTAGTCAATAAAAGATGATGGCATCTTTCCGGAAATCCTGTCAACCGGACAACTTCTCGGGATCTTCAATGACTACTTCAGTTTATTTCTTCTCTATACCTTGAATGTTTACTTTTACAGACGGCGCTATGCGGTTTCGTTCAAATCGGAAGAGACTAATGAATTTCATGGAAATTTATTTTTTTAAATACAAAGAACAAGAGACGATTTTTGAGTTGATATTAGTGCATATAGTAAAAAATACGTTTGATGTCCAGTTTGTATTTTTAATATTGTTGAGATAAAAGTTTATCTTGGGTTTTTTTATTATATAGATTAATGGAATTAAACTACACTCTCAGAAATAACACTTTCATTTTTGACGATTCATGAATCCTCAAGCCTCATTTCGTTAATTTTGAGGATTGTTTCGTCAAACTATCACGTGACTTTTGAGTAAACGCGAATCCTCACTTTTACGATCGTGATTTGACGATTCTGAATCTTGATTTTGAGGAAACTGAATCTCATTGTTGTACTCACATGCTCAAAAATGACGAAATATTTCTTTAGATTAGACGACATTCCAATCCTCATAAAAATGACGATTCAAATATCCTCACTTTGAGGAAACGAAAACTTGGAGCATTTGCCAGTAACGGAATCGTCAAAATTAAGGAAAATTTCGTCGTTTTTGAGCATTCTTTTTTAGAGTGTATCATTTGAATTATTGTAATAGTATGATGGGACGATGGTGTTCTTTGCTGAACGGTTTTAAAGTTGACAGAAAGATTACAGAAATATTTGAAAGTTATATTTTTTACAAACGTTAAAGTGCGAAATTAAATATTCATAGATAGGTTCATGAAATGAAGAGAAATTTTTTTTACAAAATCTGCTAGTATTCTTTATTTTATTCAAGTTATTCAATTTCAATCATTCATTCGGCATTTTTTCAGAAGTTAACTTTACATTGTACACTACTTCCTTTTCTAATTCTTCCTTTAAATAAAGGAAATATTTCTGGCAGCGAATATTTTAAAAGTACGAATGAGTTTATAAGTTTCTCTGCAAAACATAAATCATTTCAGAGCACGACCGCAGTTACAATTCTTAATCAGAAAATGTTCTGTCACATATTTTTAAAAATAAATGTAAAATTAACTAAAGTAAGCTAATATCATCGATCGAGTATTACTCATTTTGAAATATTGCTTGAATTTGTTTAAAAAGGAATTATCTCTAAATCTTTTAACAGCAAATATTTTTTTATCAGAATACTAGTAGATATTTTCTTAGTAACACATATTGCAATGTTATTTGTTTCCTGAAATTTGATTTTGTTGCAAATTTATAAAGCTTTGCGAGTGACCCAATATGTAGAAATCTTTACTTCGCATAACTCAGTGTCTTTTTTTTTTTTTTTTTAAAAATGAAGATTCTTTTTTCATATATATGTAGTTGGGACTCGGTAGCACTGATACTTTATATGAAAATAGATACTTTATTCACGGCTCCTCTAGCCGGCAGGTGGCAAACGCAAGACTTTCTCTGCCTGCGTCTGCTCTCGAAGTGTGGGTGGTTACAAGGGGGTGTTACAATGATCGGGGTTATGTTGGGGTTGTTAGCATCAGTGCCCTCTGCTGGTGTCTAGGGGGTTTATGTTAATCCTACATATATAAAACACATTTTGCAAATAAGAAAAGCTGGCGAAGTGCTGTTGTGTTCGAAGGGTTTGTTGAATGAATCATATTTGCTTAACGTAAATTGTTGAACGTTAGGAAGTTTCCCCTTAAAAACCCAAAAAATCTCCGTAATCGCTCGAAATATTTTTTAAAAGCTCAAACATGCCTGAAGTGTTATAAACTACAGCCAGTTTTTGAAGAGTATTTTTTTTTTAATTATTGTCCACGTCTAACTATATATTTTCGGAAAATCTAACACAGTTTTCAAAAACTCTTGTTTCAATTCATAATTCTTTTTACTTTGAGTAATGGTGGCTCAAAAAGTTATTTCGACTAATTGAAAATATTTTCATCTTAGTATTTTAATTTTCATAAAAAAAAAAAAATTAGCAAATTCTCACTTCCGGCAAAGTGGAATTGCCAAGGAATGTACTCATCGGCTATTTCTGAAACCATTTTAAGCTTTAATTGTCATACAGCAATGCTTTTACACTTCGTGCCAACCTAACTTGAGTAAAAACAAATAGTAAAAACGCAGGGGGAAAGCGCAATTGGTCCGTTAGTTGGAAACTCTTGTAAGATAATATTTACATACAAAATGATCTAAATACAATTTAACCAAAATACACTTTTCATTCTGATAAAATTGGGAAGTTTTCCCAAGTAATATTCAAATCTGTTAGACCTTAAATGAAATAAAGGATAGATTCACAAATAATTTATGGAACACTTTACATCCGCAGAAGGATATTCTCCATAGCATATTTCTATTTGCCCAACTTAGGTTGGCAAGGAGTGTAGGCTCCTCTGATAAAAGTATGGGGGAAAACTATATTATAAAAAAAATACAACATTGCATTGATACACTATTTCAAAATCCTTTATTCCGACCTTACCCGGACAACACGTATCATTCATATCTTCCCTTTTTCTGTTTCGGATGGATCAAAAACACACGGGACCAGTTATTTTGCTATCTTCTCTTGCTTAAGGCTGAATTTAAAAAGAAGCGCTTCAACTTCAAAAAGAGTCAAACGCCAAGTATACAGCCTGGAGAGATGCGTTTTTCCATCTCAATTTCAAAATACCACCTCATCAGATGTGAGACATGAACTTTTTTTTCTTCCATCCTCCGGGTTGAAAGTCATTTTCTACGCGAGAGAAGCAGGAAACAAGGCGCCCAACAACTGAATGTGATATTTTAGTTCATAGAAGAAAATAGCTGTGGACTAATCCTTCAACTATTGTATTAAGAAATATATATTTATTGTTCAAAACAAAAGGCTTAGAAAGTTATTTAAATAATTTATACTAAAAGTTCCGACAGCTCAAATAAAATAACTCAGTTGCAATAATAATGTATGCTAATAATTGTCCTGGCTTATAAGAGTAAAAATTAAAAAATATGTAACCGATGATAAAATCATATAAAAATTCCTGATCAACAGAAACAAAAAAAAAAACTGTTTTACATTCAATTAATATTTCAATTAATTCAATTCAAATTTCAATTAATATTTCGCGTTAATAAAATACACAAGTTATTCCGCTGTTTCTTGGTTCCGCCATAATAATGGTTCCTAGTAGCTGTAACGGTTGAGTGTGTTGAAATGTTTCAAAATATTTTCAATTTTCGGTCTTGTCAGGTTTTCCAACAAAAACCTAAAAAATGGTTCAACCTAATACAGTAAACATGGTGAAACATTTCACCACAGAGAAAAGCTAATTGATGATTTGAAGAAATTGTATAATCAAAATTTTTTATTCTACATTTCGATGCGTTCCGGCATATATATTTAATACACCAACTAAACTATATGGTATTGCAAATAAATCATGCTACCTGTAATTTTTTATTTTATAATATTATTTTAAAATTTCTTGGAACTACTTAAAATTTTAAAATCACATTTAACGAATGTATACAAATCTATTTAAATATGTCATATTTTGATGTTTTCATATATTTTTTCGGATGCTCATATTTTAAAATGTTGCATTTACAACGAGAATTACTATTGGGTTAGATATTGCTTTGTGGGTTACTTTTTTAAAAAGCTTAATGGCAAATAAACGAAAAAAGGGAAAAACAAGTGAAATTGAACTTGATTATTTTTGTGTTTTATTTAAGATCCTTACTCGTAGCATCCCGCATCGCTGCTCCTTTACGAGATGATGCGGAAAAGGAACGAAAAACGAAAGTACTCCAAAAGCTGTTACGCACACATACGTTTGTAGATCCCATAACGTTTCATTACTCATACATCATTGATATTGAAGGGGGTAGTAGAAATTTAGTTGGAAAGCTATACTCTTTGAGAGAAACCATTAAAGTGCATACCATTAAAAAAAAGTAACTTTTTTAGTTGGATTCTAGAAATTTCGGCAATTTGAAGCATATTTTTTATCAGCATCCCATCTATGGGGATCAACAACGAAACAAGTGGTTTTTAAAGCTAATTGTTTCGTTATAATGAGAAAAAAAATTTCGTATGGGTTAAAGCGGATATCCGATTAAACGAATTCGGTTAAGAGGCAGACAATGATGTGAATACAAACAGGGCCTCATTTAGGATAACTCAGACGAAAGGCACATTAAATTTTGGGTGCCCCTTTACGAAAAACATAGTGTATGATTAATCCCGTTAATGATGGTGCTAGTTGACTGTTGTAGGGTAGACTAACCAGTGAATGAACACCAGGATATAATGACCAGGACAACCAACCTTTGTCAGATAGCTTCCTACTACATGGGAGGAAGTCAGTGTTGCCAATCCATATAGTGGAATGATTTTCAATCCTTATTTTTTTTAATTATATTTACTAAATGTTCATTCACTGGGGCCTGTTCACTCACTGGTCAGTCTACCCTATCATATTTTTGACTAACATTCTTTTTTGGCTTCCTTGTAAAATTGATCAAGCAAATCCATGAGGTCAATGTCTAAGTCAAAGTCAAGCTAAAACCAAGTTTGGTCTAAAAAAATGTTAACATTTACTGACATTTAGGGGTTCTACAGCATTTTCATAAAAGAAAGTAAAATTTAGGGAACCTAAAGCCCTGGCCTAAAGAGCCTTATAGTAGATCAGGCTCAGTATTAGTATAGAAATTATCGAATCCGTTTAATACATTCCCTTTCGAATGCTTTCTATGTGGGTGGTACTTTGCGAACAGAAAACTTTTACATATTCGAATGTTCCTCCGGGGGTCATTCGTGCATTGATGTATCACTAAGTAGTCTTCTTTGTATCATATTTTTGAATACCATTTTATTGGCTTCTTTATTAACATTGATCAAACAAATCCACAATGTCAATGTCTAATAGTCAAAGAAAATGTTGACGTTTACTGACATTTTGGGGTTCTATAGCATTTACATAAAAGAAACTGAAATGTAGGGGCCCTAAGCCCTTGCCTAACGAAAGTCGTGCATTGATGTATCACTAAGTGGTCTTCTTTTTTATGCTTATTTTTAGAACGTTTACGGCGGAATCGTGACTTTTGACCACGCTCGAATGTGATTGGAGGGCTGGCCATTTTTGTTTGTGGTCGTGGAATGCGGCGGGGTTGGTTGCCTAAACGGTTATTTAGTCCGATATCCTCTGAACTTTGGGACGTAAACAAACATATTTGATGGGGCATTGGGAATTTGGGGAGTATGCAATTGTGGTATAATCTCTAAATAAATATAAACCGCCTGACACAGTAATTGGGATGGAGATTACAGTGAAAGTTTTTCCGAGTCTAGGGAAATTAAGTTGTAAAATTTTATGTTTTGTACATTTTTTGTTTTATAATCTATACTTTTAGAGAAAAATAAAATCTTACTGGCATCGATATGCATTTTTTTCCTATCATATAAAATAATTGTAGTAATTACAACTTAGATATTTTAAATAGCGGGGATCAACATAATAAGCTACCATAGTAAAATGATACTTTTATGTTTTATATTTTTATACATAAGTTAGGTTTCAATCTCTCATTTAAAAGTACAAAATAAATTGCGATAATTTATTATCTACAAATTTTGTATAAAAAAATTATCGCAGCAATAAGTAAATTATCAACGACGAATGGCAAGAAAATGTCCCATGCTAAAAGCTGTCAATTTATAAAATAAAGAATATATAAAATTGTAGATCAAATTAAATGTTAAATACAGTATTTCAATGGAAGCAAAATGCAAGAGAACTAAAGGATATTATTATTCAATTTATGGTTTAAAAATTAAGTTTCATGTAAAAAAAATTCAAAAACGTAAATTTAACGGTTTTGTACGAAAGGAATGTGTTAATTGTATTCACAAATGGTATTACTTTAATGGTTTAGCAAACCATATCCATTCTGGCTACCCATTTATTTCGAAAAAGTCATTAATTTTCTCCGAAACGTAAACAACGCCATTTCAATCAAATGTATTTCAATACGAGATTTTAGATGTCCAAAATTAGCCAAGTCCTACAACTGGACTTAGATCGCTATTTCTCTTACCTACTCTCATATCGCACACCCAGATCTAAACAGGTATTAACTCAAAAAAGCACATTTTTCAGAAAAGGCAAAAAACTGATACTGTGTCCCTGTGAACTGCAGGAGTTTTCTTTATAGATGGCATGCTTAGAATATGCAACTAGAAGAAAGATATTGTAGGAATCATGTGTTTTCATCATGTTTTGGGGCTGAAAATTAGATTTTCGTAGTTATTTCCCTACTGCTTAAAATTTTTTGTATATTTGTTTCATTATTTTGAGTTGAGCCCTTGTTGGTGAATTTAGTTTTGAGTTGGCTCTCTTTTGAAGAGGCAACATAAATTTAAAATGTAATAGTATTTTGTATTATTTATAATTAGTGCAATTCATAGAGTGGTATGTGGACCAGCAGTAGGAATATATTGGAAAATAAATAGCAAGAAAACACTAGAAGGACTGAAATCAATCAATATAATTATTAATAATGTTAATTCTTGGTATCAGATTTCCTTCGGTTTCGTCCCAAAAGTAGCACACGACATCTTTTGCCCTTAAATCACTGACAGTCCAATTGAGGCAGTTGATCCTGGAAGTATAAAATAATAGAGATATTTGTCTCTTCAGAATCTGAAATACGGCTTGTAAGTCATAAACTGCTGTGACGGGACCATGTGTCCTATTCTTGTCATTTTCCTTTTAAATTCTTGCCAAAGTTTTTTTTCTTGCAGATGCTGTTCTTATTGTTGGCTTAACGTTCGCTTTCCTTCTTTGTCTGAGTTCTTATACCTTCGTACGAAAATAGAAATGTTGAATTCGGTGTTGAATACTATCTTGTTTGTTGAATGTGGAAGACGTTACTACAAGTAACCCATCCCCTTCACGAAGTCGTTTATAATCTCTGTAGATATCGGCTAATGATTTGTCACTTGAAATAAATTCTCTGGTTGTTAGAGCTCTCAAGTAGTGAGATTCAATCCTTGGAGTAGAATTTATAAAACTAAAACACTCTGTTTAATTTGTGGGTCAATAGTTGGATGATGGTGAGTTTTCCTCTAAAATCGGCTTCATTAACTCCTGATTCCATTTTATTGGAAAGTGCTGTTTTTATCGCTTTATAGCTAAAGTTAAGAGTGGATTTGAAAAATGGCTGGCATACTTTAATTTTGGATCCATTAACCAAAAAATAAAAAGAGGCGTTAAGCGCTCTAAAATCTTGTGTGCTTGAGTATCGATATTTAGGCTTTATTTGTTGCGAGTGTCGTACTACAAATTCTCTGTCTTTCAAGCTTGCCGAGTCCCCAAAATACATCAAAGAGCCGTTGCCTAGACATTGCATCGATCTTATCTTTGCATTTTAGCCGTCATTTTGCTCCACAGGGAGGTCCAACTTTTCTCAGTGGGACTTGTTTCTTTGATTTCGACTAAGACTGGTAGGCTTTACCAGAATTCCTTCGCACATTTGCGACTTTCGAGATCCATTTAGCTGGTTTACGCATTCTTTTTATACGCTTTTCTTCTCTCTCCTCGGTCTTTTAGGACATATTTACAGCAACAGTAGCATTTTGAGGGTCTACTTGCTCACTATCATCTTCTGTGTTCGACGAACTCTTAGATTTCGATGTACTCGAGCTGCTACTGCCAGTGCTTGATGAAGTCAACGATGCAATAGGAGGTACGACCTTGGACGGGGTCTTAGTTTTGTGAACCAATCAGAAATTAGGATCCTCATCGGAGTCGTCAATATCACTTTCATCGCTTCGGATCGGTGAAATAGAATAGTTTGGTGCACCAGTCTTTTGTTGTTTAAACGTGCTCGTAATAGAGTTATCAATCATGGATAAAGCAACATGAGTTTCTATAGATGAGACTTCTTCACTAATTGATGTCACCTTCAAGTTATCTTCCAGAGTTGAATGTTAAATAAATATAATGGGAGTGATATTGCCTTCCTCCCATCTTTTCTAATTCCATATTTATTAAAACCGTCCACGTTTCAGTGTTTGTCTGAAATAGAAAATATGTATTTCACTAAATTATAAGATCCTGTGCGTCAAATAGATTTAAAAAGCCATAAATATAAAGTTTTCGATCTCATTAACTATGTTGTAAAATTAGACTTGGTGGAGCCCATCTAAAGAGATCTAACTCAAAAATTAATCAGTAAAAAAGAACAAACTTTGTAATTGCTAGGATGAAAATAAAATTATATTCAGATGAAAAGACTCCAATCGCCTGTAGCCAAAAAAGTAAATTTAATTTGTTTTTTAAAGAAATATAAGAGTTTCAAAAATGACTCAACTAAACAGACTCAACTACAAATTCAAAAATGTTTCAACAATACGGTAACAATTCTAAATAAGAATAAAAAATTCACTCACCCTGCCAGCAATATTGGTCCAACTCAGAATGTTGTATTAATTTAGTCAGCGCTAACCATCAAAAAGGCGAGAAGTCAAAATAATACTGTTTCAAATTTTGACAACACGGGTGCAACTTAAAATAACTCTAGTTTGTTTGCGATGGCCAACGTGCTATCCTCTTGTGATACTGATTGCAACTAGAGATGGTCCTGTTTCGGTGGAGTGGAAACGAGGCCTGCTCGTTCAACAAAAGGGACATTTGCAGCCATCCAGCGTCGATTAATTATAATTATTAAAAACATGTTTTATTAGTCGGTAGGTATTGAAATAAGAAATTTGATGGTGTGCATAACTCAAAAATTGAAATTTTTGAGTTAGCTCCCTTTAGATCTAGGTGTGCGATATATAACTGTCTATTTTCCTTATTGATATTCTCCTTTGGACTCATTTTTTACCCCTTTCGCTCAAAATGATAGATTTCTTTTCCCATGAGTCGTGAAGTTTTGGTCGTTTTATACCCAAACGCCAAGAGGGATCTGCTGCTTGAAATATGTGGACAGTTTCTGCAGGGGACACTTTTACTGAAATTTTTCTTTTCTCCCTGTTATTTCTTGAGAAATGTGATATATTTTCCTCACGTATTGGCGTTGTGTGCACACAGGAAGTTGTCTGCCTGGGCTGGCCTTTGGCTTCTTTTTTGTCGATTTCGTAACTTTTAAGAAAGGTTGTTGGACCTGTCGGGAAATACACAGCAAAATCGACGTTTGTTAGTATGTATTGTTCAATTTGAGTGCATTTTTTAAAGGGATTGGTTTTTCTCAATCGAAATTAACAAATTTTAAAAGCCATTAACACCTCCATTTCCGTATAAACACGTTAATTTTAAATTTTTAAAATTGGTTTTCCATTTAAGCCTTTATAAGGCCATTGGTGGAAAGTATGTTTCCCATCGCCCGCTGGGAGCTATTCAAACGTAGGAACTAGTATTCAAACGTCCATAGGGTATCCAGCATTAGTAATTTTGTTAGTGTTTTCTGAAGTTATCAGATATGGCAGCACTAATCAAAATTGATGAAGTTGCTGGGAAGTATACTTACCACATCCTTATAAAGGGTTAACTTAAATTGTTCAAGACTATGTTCTTCATTTATCACACTTAGCAGAAAGCTCATTTTTGCTTGGAAATTTGTTCTTGTCAACTGTTGTTAATGGGTTAATATTTTATTGGTTTCTTACTATGCTTTTTGTGTGTTTTAACACATTTTATTGCTACAATTAGTGTTGAGGATTTTTAATTGTGTCCGTAAACGCTTCGTACTTTATTTTACCTTTTTTAACTTTCCTATTAAGGAATTTTATTTCATCCTTTTCAAAATATTCTACATACGAAAAATTCTTAGAAAAATGGATCAAAGAAAAAAAAATTTAATTTATTCATCCTTTTAAGCACTAAAGTAAAAAAAATAATAATAATAACATTCCCGACATTTGTTAATTCTTTCGACCGCGAAAAACCAACGTTTCGCTTTCAATTAGTGTTTTAATGCATTGTCATTCTCAAAAAAAAAAAAAAACCTTTTAAATATGAAAAAATTATGTTCAAAAATAATCAGACAGCTTATTTGAAAGAGACATTTTTCTATGTGTATTTTAATCCTGTTATTATTTTAACAAATATTTTGTCATGCAACCCATTAAACTTTGCAACCCATGAAATTCATTTGAGAATATAAAAAAAAAACGATGTCTAAAAATGTTTTCCTGAAGACAAACCTGTTTTATTTACTTTTAAAATATAGTTTTGAACCACGCATACGCGTAAAAATACTTTTACAAAAGTGCACTAAAAATTGAAAACAGCAATCGTCGTAAAAGACTTTTTGGCACATAATTTATTATAAGGAAACAATTTTTCCTCGGCATTTCAAAGTGCTTTTTACTTTAAACAAAACACAATTTTTCGTGTACGTAAATATATCTAACTTGTCTGAAGTATTCAGTTTCCCCGTCATCTTCCAACATATTTCTATTTGTTTTCTAGATGGACCACCTCTAAGTGAATCAAAATAAGATTTTCTTTCTATTTTCAGATCTTTTTATTTCTCTAAAGCGTTATTTTGAAATATCGCATTTGAGGGGAGGTTTTTCCCGTAAGAAGTTGTTTTTGCGAATGGGCTCTTTTCATTTAAAATGGCAAATGGAAACAGGTTTTTTTTTTCTTCTTCTCCAGTTTTATAAAGTGCAGTTACCGTGTTGAGTATGATGCATTCAATTTTACAAAAAGACGAAATTCTTTTTTCTTTCTTTTCGAAGTTTAATGTATGGTATAGTGAACTTCTTCACGTGTAGAAGTATTCCTTTTCTTCCTGAAAAAAAAACTTGTTTCAGTTGAAGCAATAAAATTATAGTCAGGAGTAGTATTCTTTTTAATGGGATATTTATAAATGCATAATTATATTTTAAATATTTAGAAGAATGTAAATTGTTGTGCATTGCATATGGATATATAATTTATTAATTTTAGTTGAATAATTAATTATTAAGTGTTCAATTACCTAATTAATAAGTGTTCAAACTTCTGTACACAATTTCATGACAATTTGCTAATCACACTTATTGAGGCCACCCATATTTATTACAAATTCGTACTCTCACAGTACCTCTCTATACCATACTACAACATTGGTACAACTTACCTTTTCTCATACAAAACTATACACTATTTTGAACAAATCGACGTTTCAGAGTTACTGGTTTCTCGCTGGTAACAATCTGAACTATAATTCAAGTTGCTTAGTAGAGGCTCGTGTAAAAGAGGAAGTTACACGAATTTTGGAATAAACTCACCAAATTGCAAATACAGGGTATTCCACGAATGACCGTTCATTGAAAAAAAATCATGACGATATTCCTCAATTAGATCTAACTACAAACTAAATTCATTGGAATCGAGAAGAATGGTATCAATATTGATTTTTTTCATAGTTTATTACAGATCAAAATTATTGTCTTTTTTTACTTAAAGAATTTTATTTAAATATTCCACCATATAATACTCGTAATCAAATTACATAAGGAACCTTTATTAACTAAAAATTATCTGAATAACCAACCCGATACTACAATTTATAAATATTGTCAATAATCTGCCACCAAAAAGATATATTTTTTTGATGATTTTTCTAATTATAAAATTGATATTTTCTCACTTTTTCTGTCATTTTGGTTCTTGTTCCATGTTCTGATGCTCTGTCGAACTGTTCGGATTGTTAACATCACAACATAACCTGAAATTCGTTAAGTTTAGAAAAGCGATGCTTCACCCGTTCCTTGGAAAAGCAAGCGAAGGCATGGTTGAAGAAAGTCTTTTCGAGGCTCGCATAATAAATAGACAGACTATAATGAGTCGCATTTTTGGTTGCTGTCGGGTTTACTCTTACTAGGGTAACACGAATTAATTATTGAAGGAGGATTGTAGTATTTTTAGGCTGTTTTGATTTAACATCTCGCTAGAATTACCGAAGTATATAATCCAAAATAAAAATTCGACTTCTACTCTACAATAATTCTTATAAATTTAATACTAACTGGTTGTAAACCAGCGCCATCTAGCGTTTAAAGTTGCGTGTTTGTGGGGAACCGCTATGTATTGCGAAGTTTTGTTGAATGAATATTATTTATCATTTTGGTATTTAATATTTTGAAAGTGGATACTGCATGAATAAATCCCCACTACCACCTATTTTCTTTAAACGAACGAAGAATAGTATAACAACGGTTTTTTCAATGGAACTTTTAAGTACTCACTAAGGCATAACGAGTTAGCGTGGATAACTAAAATTAATTAATTTTTTTCTGAAGAATTTCCTTTATCTTTGTGGACTTAAATATATTTGTGTCTTATTGATTATAATTATGGTTATTTAGTCACATATACGGGTTTTTTTACCCCCCTTGTGTGAAAGCAAAATTATTCTGTAATGTTTATTTTGTGTAATAAAGTGTTTATTTGGTAATATTCTAAAACCTTACACCTCCATCAAAAAGTTCCACTTTGCACTCATTTTCCCCCAAAATAAAGAATGAAAAGTAAAACAGTGGTCTTATAAGTGGCACTTATGGCTAATTCCATTCGTGACAGACATGACATAATACAACTTTCTTGGCTCTTAAAAAGTACTAAATGATAATTGACTGTTAAAATGCCATGAGGTGATGCAAATAAAGGTCTTGATTATAAAAAACACTGAAATTTTCATTCAAGAGAAAATACTAAAAATTAATTATGTTAAAACATGCCGTGACAGACATGACAAAATTGAGACACAGATTTTGAGTGACCTTATATTATTACCATTTGCTCTTAACTGGTATGCATTTCAAGTCTAGATTTTTTTTGGGATCAATATAAGATTCTGATGTGCCAAACAGAAAGAAAAAAATTAAGAAATTTTTAAATAGTAATAGTAAAATATTTATTAGCGTGACGGACATGACAAAGTTTGATGTTCAATATTTCACTCAAATTTTAAATTTAATTTTCGAATTTTTTACGAACTGTTTATTTCGAGGTATAAAACGAGAAAATAAAGTGTCAAGAATTTTTGACGGGCAGATTTCGTTTAAAATAAAAAAGTTGAAATTTAAAAATTGATGTCCATGGCGCATTTTCATTTAATCAACCTTATAAGTATCATCTCAGTTGATAAAAGGTTAAAATATTAACCGTTCCTATAAATAATCCTAAAAGGTTAAAATATTAACTATACACTATTTTGGAAAAATCGACGTTTCAGAGTTACTGGTATCTCGCTGGTAACAATGTAACTATAATTCAAGATGCGTAGTAGAGTCTCATCTAAAAGTGGAAGTTACACGAATTTTTGAATAATCTCACTGAATTGCAAATACTAATAATTTTATATATAATAATAATAATATATGAATATATATGAATATAATTTTTTTTCCCTTGGTTGCAGCTCCCGGACACCCATGGCGAGCTCACCCTGTCCGACCTGCGGCAGATGGCTGCGCGCCAGCAGCACCAGATCGAGGCGCACCAGCAGCTGCTGGTGGCGAAGGAGCAGCGGCTCAAGTTCCTGAAGCAGCAGGAGGCGCGCCACCACCCGCAGGAGGGGGACCGGCTGCGCCACCTCAGGGACCGCGTGGAGCTGCAGGAGCTGAAGCTGAGGAGGCTGCGCGCGCTGCGGGGGCAGGTGGAGCAGCACAAGGCCAACAACTCCAACCTGGGTAGGTTCGGTGCGACTCCAACCTGGGTAATTTTAATCGTTTCCGGCTGTCTATTTCATGGAGTTAGGAAAGAAAATAGAGCGGCCCATGGTTGTACGCAGTAACGCACAAAAGAAGCAAGCTAGAGCGGTGCATCTTGGGAAACCTCGGTGCCAGTTTCGGTTACTATGTTATGGGCAGTAGCTCAAAAAACCGGTAAAGCGGTGCATCTTGGGATTCCTCAGTGCCGGTATGTTATGCGCAGTAGCTCGAAAAACCTAACAGCCCTGCTTCAAACCATTTCATCTGATAGTCTCCTCTACTCCTCCTTCCTAACTCTATGGTCTATTTGTAGCCTCCTTTAGGAGCTTCAACACAGAAAATTACGCTTGTAATTTAGAACTCTGGTCACTGCAATCGGGTTCGGACCAGCGCAGATCTGGGCTGGGAGCGTGTCCAACGCTATACCAACTGGGCTATCAGAACCTCTGTAGGGATTTTGTTGGGTTTTATGGAATTAGTGTCGCGCTAAAGTTAATGTTCGTCGTTAGTTTGATGGGGGTTGAGTTTCCTATTCCTATTCGTTACAAAATATAGTTGAATTAGATGAATCCAAAAATCGCAAACCATAATCTCGCAACGGGTTTCCGTGTTAAGCCTCGGTTTGTAAGAACAAGAGAAATATTCTAAAATGCAGCTAGTATTTTTAAGGTATTTTTTTCGAAATTTTAGAATTAAATTTTCATTTTTCGTAGCACTTTTCTCCTTAAAGTAGTGGTAACACTGGAACCCATTCCTTACAATTTTGGTTTCCATGCGCGTCCCTTCGTTAGCATTGGAGGTCAAGTGATCTGCCACTCTAGTACTTTAACTATGGTATCTAAGATTATACCGAATCTGCCCTTCTTTGTGTGGGATTGGGAGAAAATGGCAAATGGTACGAATATTTGTACGATTCTATCCACTGAACCACACCTTCAGATCAGTGATTCTATCACACTCCGTTTTAGCACGTGATAAACAATTAGAATGCGCAAAGCCTGCTCAAAATTTTTTCTGTACATTATATGTTTTTTTTCTTCAATTTTTTGCAAATAGTTAAGGGAAATTACAGTTTCCAAAATGTTGTGCGGTTAAATATGTTTTTTAAAAAAGTGATACGTATGTTTTATTTTTGTATTCGGTTTGCACTCATCAAAAACTAAAACAAATTTTTTTTTTCAAAAAGTATCTTATTCGTTTCGAATAATGATTATTGAGGAACATTTATCATAGCTTATCATTATTGAAGCAATATTGAATATATTCTTAGTTCTGAATTTGAAACGACTAATATAATTTGTATCTTGTAATCTTTGGTGCTGCCATCTATTTTGAGGTTTCACATTTAGAAACGAAGTCGACCTTTTTCAAAACTCTTGGTAGTTGCTATTCCGTTTCGTATAATCTCTGTGATTTTTTTAATGTTTTAGTACCTTTTTCTATCAAAACTTCCAATGCTTGGAGATTTTCAAAAAGTGGGTACACACTTTTTTTTTTAATGTATTTTGTTTTTTGAAATAGTATTTAAAAATTAATTCTTTTATTTATGGTTAGAAGGCGATGGATAGTTTCAATGTTGTGAATGTTGATATGAATTGTTTTACTTCTTTTTAAGTATGAGTAATATCACAAATTTATTCTTTAAAATACAAATAAATTAACAAAATCTATAAGTCAATTACTGTTATTGAATTTTCGATGAAAAATAGTTTGTTTATTCTGACGTTTAAAAGTTTAACATGGCACTAAATGCTGTGTGTGATGCTTTTTTAAGAGCATGGGTTGTAAATTTTGTGTGGAAGCTGTTCTAAGTGACAGTTTCTGTTACAAACCTACTTGTTATTCCAAAAACTAAATGAAAACCAACCCAATAAAAGTCCCAACTCTTTTCTCTGACTTGCCCATCTTCACATGACTGAGTTCAACTTTTGTAAATAAACGAAACCAGTTATAAATCCGGAACTCGTTCTGCATGCATTACAGCCACGCGAATATACATGAACACGTGGAAAAAGAAATAAATACATTTAATCACCGACTCTTTATAATAATGAAAGATGTTGAAGGAACTTTTAATCGAGTATTTGAATGTGTTTTTCAGTTTTATTTTCTACAAGTGGGGTGGTCTATCCATATAAATGTTTTATGTATGTAAAGCGAAGGTCAGTTTTTGTGATGAATAGACTTATAAACTATGCCATTGATAATCTAAAAAAAGATGGTTTTACCTTTCGTGGTCACTATTCAACAGTTTTTAGGATTTCTTATTTTATAATTTTAAAATGGAATTAAAAGCATAGTTTCAGTTCTTAACTTTAAAGACATTTATTCGTTTTCCATTAGTTAACAAATGCTCATTTGTTTTTATAAGTGTTAATATTAAATTACTTATTAAAATAACCTTTAACTTGAGACAATCAGAAAACGTGTAACCTAACCAGCCTATCTTTAAATTCTATTCGATATTTTCTTCCTACATAGCAATAAACTATTAGAATGTTCATATTTAGCTGGTTCGTTGTTCTGATTGTTCAATAGATCTGTAATGCTTTTTGCGGTGATCATATTCTCTCCAAATTTATCGCCAAGCTCAGCCAAAAGAGCGCAATGTATTTATTTTTTTTGTTGAGATTTTACTTCAAATAAAGTTATTTTAAAATTATGATACCTTTAAATCGCTAATAAATAATTAATTACTAGTATATAATTTAAGATTTGTTTGGTCCATTGCGAAGATTGGTTATTAATTTGATAGTCAGTTATAAAATGCACTCAATTTATTTCGTTTGGTAGTAAGTTAAGTGAAAAACAATAAAATTTTTAGTGTTAAATAATTAGCTACTATAAAAACTAGTTGAAGTGTCGATTCTTAATGGATTAAAATAAAAGTGGTTTGAGATATATGTGTGTGTGGAATGAAGTGAACAACATTTCAAATAAGCTATAAACTTGAATTGTTTCCCTTTTTTTAATTAGGTTTATTTTTAAAACCATTTAAATGTAAAGTCATATATAAGTGTACTTAAAAAGAATTTTCATTTCCAATGAACAACTATTTTAACATGTCCACTCAAAATCGAAATATCCAACAAATTATTTTATACTTTACGAAAAGGTTTTGAATTTGTATTGTAGCATTTTTATTTTTTTTAAAGAATTTTATCATAACTCTTAGAATTAAGGTAAGGGCTATACAATTCTTCTTTGGTTTTTTCTTTATTGATCATTTCATCTTCATATTAATCATACAGCTTAATAACTAACTTCCAAGAGGATATCTAGCACTGGCAAGAACCCCTCCCTCGAAACGTCATGTAAAAATTCGGTGTTATAAAAAGAAAACTTTAAAAACTATTAAAAAATAATCTGTACCAACCCTCCATAAAGGTGGTGCAGACAAAAATGTCCAACATACCCCGTGTAAAGGGACTGCATGAATGCTCCCAAGTCCCGACGCTGAGCACAATGTCACCCTTAAAACTTGTGTTTGGTGCCTATTTAGGTGTCGTATCATCACTTGACTGTTGTTCTAAATTACAACGCCCGTCGCTATAATAGCCTTCATGTAGCCCTAGCACAATCATACCTTCAAACTAACCCTAACCCTTCCATGCAGGTGCCGAGCTCGAGTCCATACGCGCCCTCTTCAATGAGAAGGAAAAGGAGCTGTCTTTGGCTGTGGCCAAAGTGGAGGAACTGACAAGGCAGTTGGAAGACGTGCGGCGTGGGGACGTGTCTGGGCTCAAGCAGGGCACCATCACGCCGTCTCCAGCCGCCATGGAGTTCCAGAAACTCAAAAGGGAGCTCATGGTGAGTAATGTGACCAGACGTCCCGCTCTTGGCGGGACAGTCCCGCTTTTTGTTTCACTGTCCCGCCAAAACGTCCCGCTTTTTTTTTTAAAGTCCCGCAACGTTCCGAAAAACGAGGAAATCGTTAATAAATTGAATATACCTCGTTTTTTCCACCATGGGCAAACGAAAATGCGTTTTAACGACGGTCTAAAAAAAGAAATTGTTGAAAACTTTTACAAAATATCATGCATACCTTTCTCAAAAAATATAATGATGAATTAAAAACTAGTAAGTTTTTTAATTATGTGTTTGATTAATTAATATAATGACATCTATTAGTTGTTATTATTAGTTTTAGTTGTTTATATTTATCTTTTTCATATTAAGTGTGTAATTGTGTGAGGAACTATATGTACATACAAAAAAAATTGAAAAATTCACTTGGAGGGGAGGGGGGTAGCGATGGAGTGTCCTGCTTTTTGGTTTTGAAAATCTGGTCACATTAATGGTGAGGAAATTTTGCAACATATTCTTCAGTTTGGGCATCATAAGTTTTTAAAGTGCCTTGTCAAATGCTGCCATTAACAACGCATTTGTGAATACCATTAACACCTTTTCCGAATAGAAATCTTACCTCGTGGTTAGAAAATTTGGCCGCCTGTTTCTTCATTTTGGGCACCATAAGTTTTTTTAGATGCCCTGTCAAATGTTGACCCATTAACAATGCCATTAACACCTTTATTTCCAAAAAAAAATCTTAGCTCATGGTGACGTAATATGGCTATTCTTCATTTTGGACACCATAAGTATTTTAAGTGCCCTGTCAAATGGTTAACCCATTAACGAGGACTTTGTGAATAAGATTGATTGATATTTTCACTTTTATTTCCAAATAAAAACCTTGACTTTATTTGAAGTTTTTAAAATTCGTTTTTTGTGTAACTTAATTTGTTCTACGTTGATTATTGTTCATCAGGACTATTTTCATCATGTGTCTTGCGTTTTGTTTATTAAATTTACTTGAGCAGAAAGCTCATTTTGCATGGCAAATTTTCTTGCCAATCCTTGAATTGGGGAAGGCCCAAATTGGACCAAGAAATGTAATCATTTGTCTATACTATTCATTATTGATAACTTTATAAACGACTAATATTAATGATGATTATGATTATTAATTATGAATTTTAGGATCTCCTGAGTTGTAAATGAATTTATATATTTTAAAACTTTGATTTCTGATACTTATTTGTTATTCAGATACATTTGCCAGGTTATTACATAACAGCGTCAGCTATGGCTTATTCAGAACAGATTATTTCAAAACTTCTATGCCGATAAAAAGTATTCTTTTAAAATTCTTTTGGAAACGAATAAAAATGAAATCATCAGATAAAAAGGATACTTAATTTCTAGAGTACTGCCAATGAGTTATAGACCGAAATTTTTATCTCTTTGATCATTTTCACAATCCAATTATGGACAAGCCATACCATTAAAAAAAAATTCAAACTCTTAAAGTTTAACCCTTTCAGTTCCAGTGATGCCATTTGGCATCATCATGTTCTGATCATAATTTTTAAAAAATAATAAGGCTGACATCTATTTATTGGGATTATTAAAAATTATTTGCTAATAGAAAAACGTTTGAAGAATCGAATGATGTGCTTTTTGATATCATAAATGGCTATAGACGATCAGAAAAAAGTTTCTAAAATGATGATGCCAAATTCTCATTGGGACTGAAAGGGTTCAAAAAACTTTCTCTGAATTTATACAGTAGTAGTATTTTGTTTCTACTGCAAAGTAGAATGTATTATTTCCTAAAATCTTTAACTATTATCTAAATTTTCTTGCATCCTTAATAAATTAACAAAAAACTCATAAAATCAAAACTACTTATTTAAATATTCCCCTTTCATTTTTCCAGTACCGGTCAAAACTGAACGAGCAGCAAAACGCCCGGATAGCCCAACAGCGCGAAACCCTTGCCCGCCGCCAGTCCGAAATCTCCCAGATGGACCAACGCATCGCCGAGCTCCAGCAAAGGCTCCAGCGCAAGCGACTCCTCAACCAGCAGCTCAGCAGCCAGCTCCACACAGCTGCCAGCCGCACCAGACCGCGGCCCAACATCGCAGCTGTGGAACCCCTCAAGAGACAAGAGGTCGAGCTTGACATCAAAGTCCTGAGTGACTCCGAGTTCGCCCCTAACAAAAAGGACCCCAAATATCAGACTCTGCCTTACAACACCAAGTTCCCGCTCGGTGATAAGACTTCTCAACATGTGAACGGTAGCGGTGCACAACATGTGAACGGTGGTGGTGATAATGAGAAACCGCACGTTAATGGTGGACCGCCACCATATCTGGAACCACCGAGTGTGCATTCGCCTCCGATGAAACCACTTCCACCGAGAAGTGTGGATGTGGTCTCGCCAAGGCCGTTTGTGTCGTCTAGTAATTCTTCGATAAGAGGGTCACAGAGGATATCGGCCACTAATACCAATGGAGTCGCGGTTTCTGGTAGTACAAATGTAGGTTTCATAAGCATATCTGCAATTTTTTTAAACAAAATATTAATTATAAATTTCATGGCTACTTATCCAAAATTTTAGTTAGTTTGAGGAAATAGTTTAAACTTACCTATGTTTTTCAAAAATCATGTTTTTTATATAATTTTTAAATTAAAGTTGGCTAATTTATTGTATTTAAAGCCTTAAACAGTTTTTTTTATTTGTACATTCCAACTAAGAACTAAGAAAATAATATAACTTTCTACAACTATAACTCTAGTGATTCCATAATCTCTTGCCCGTTATTAAAATTAGATATTTATTAGAATTAGATATATTTTGGACCAACCTTGCTGGGCCTCTGGCCTGTTGTTGGTCGACAATTTTTGTATTGGTATTTGTGTTGCATCGTACAATGATTCCTTAAAAAGCATTCTGTTAATAAAACTCCTCAAAACATAATTAACCATAGATATCTCTCTTATTTCTAATGCAGGCAATCATCACACAACCCAAACCCAGTTCAATAGGTCCCCCAACACGTTCAAAGACCCCTGTCTTACCCCCAACGGTAATGACAGGGGGTCAACCCAGGCCTGTACCTCAAACCCCTGCAAGGCTGCACCCTGCACCCAGCTACAGTTATGCCCGGGCTAGAAGCAATGAGGCCCAGCAAAAGCCAGCTGTACCTCCCAAGCCACCCGGGAAACCCATTCTACCACCGAGGCAAATACACGGGAACCATCCCAAGCCAGATACTGTGGATCAGGCGTTGTCAGTGTTGAAAGGGGATACGAGGGGTTTGGAGAATCAAAGGTGAGTTTTCTAGAGATAGGAGGAATCTTGACTATTTTCAATGATCTGTCAATAATTTGGCTGATGACCTGAGATAGAAATTTTTTGTGACATTAATTATTATAAACACTTTGCTTTCAGCAGCTAAATATTTCTCATTTTCTTTTTTTATAATTACTCAAATCTATTTTATATAAAAAAAGAATTAATTAATTTGTTAGATCACCATCTTTTAATGTATTTTATTAGTTAGGAATTTATTCATTAGGTAAAAACAATGGACGTTACTATATTTTGTGTGTTGTATTTATTATAATAAGTAGTCAGTAACAAATTAAGATTAATCATGTTTTTGTTCAGTAAATAAAACCTAAATTCAAATTGTTTACATGGATGCTTATATATCTGACTACAGTCAGGCTAGATTATAGATGACATAAAAACTAGGCGCATTTACATGAGCCATCAAATCCATGGAATGAAGAGTAAACTATACAATTTTTTCCTCTTGGAGATTTTTGCCATGCAGAACCAGCATTGCAGGGTTTCATTGGGGGGTTTCATAAACCCTCCAATGAAGAAGGGTTTGATGTTTCATTCCATGGATTCGGCCACAGACTATCATTTTGGTTAGAAATCCTGCTCGACCACTTTTTTCCCTAATGGAGGGTTTGGCATTCCATGGCTCATTTTAACGCTCCTACTGTGACACTTATTAAGTTACCGACTACTTATTATGATAAATACATTACACTAAACACTAACAATATAAATAACAATTAAATAATTTCCTGTACTAATCAACAAAGCTTCTCAATCCCTCCAGACACACCAACCAAATCCCACCAACCGCCAGCCTCCAACACCGGCTCAACCCCTCTGTCTACAACCACCCACCGCCGCCCAAACCCAACCCAGCACCTTCGCCCATCACCACCAACGGCCACGACTCACCATCCCAGGGTTCACCACAAAACCGGGTGCCACTGGTGAACGGCAACCATACCACAGACAGCAATACCAACAACGTGCACATATCCATGAGCAGACGCATCGGCATGCCACCGGCTTTCTATTTCCCGGAGAACCAGACCCCACCGTCCGACTTGGATGGGGTTCAGAAGAGGAAAGCTTTTGGCGGGCAGGACGGCATGCAGGTCCTCAATCTGGAGATCCCGTCTTCGGAGAGCGAGATGAGCTCTCCCAAGGGTTCTTCTTCTCTGCTGTCTAATAGTTCGATTGATAAAGCCAGTAAGGATGTTAATTTGTTTCTGTTTTGAAGTTTGTCTTGTTATTAGGTTGCTATAGATCAGGGGTTCCCAACCTTTTTGCACCTGCGTACCACTTGGCGTCTTGAGAAATTTAGCCGTACCGCCAAACCTAAATATTTTAATAAACATATCATATTTACTCTTCTAAGCGTGATCAAAAGGAGTCCTCTTCAACACTTATTCTGGTTCTATGTTTATTTTTTATGCGGGTGCAATAATTCATAAAATCCACTTACACTCAAGTAACTCGTAACAATGTTGCTCACATCACACAGGTGTACCATCTGAAATATTCCTGCATACCACCAGGGGTACACATACCACCGGTTAGGAACCCCTGCTATAGATGATAACTTATAAAATAATTTGAGACTGACTTGTTTTGGAGCTTCATGTTGATGAAGCTGTTAAGAGTTAATAATGCAACCAAGCATGTTGCAAATGTGGACATGAACTGCTTAAAATGTTAAATCACCTATATGTTGTTTGACCTAATGGAAGGACTCGTTGTTAGATTTTGAACTAAGGAATTATCTCTATCTTTGAAAACCCTATCATCTAATAAAATTTATTAAAGTGATCCAATAAACAGTTTAACATTTCGGATTTAATTAAGACAGCCATGTGGATTGCAATTGTAACCACAAAACATATTATAAACCAAGATCATTGTCTAATACGTCAAACATCTTTTTAACTTCAACAACAAACGTTTACATTTCCATTCATTTATACAGATTAATTAAAACACACAAAAGCACTAACCAATACTGAATCATAATAACACCATAGCAATATTGCCGCATAAAAGATATCTGTCATCATGGGCTGGTAGTCCAGTGGTTAGAATATACTCACCTACCATGCGGGTGCCCCGGGTTCGATTCCCAACCAGTTCTGGTAATCTAGAGAAATCTTAAACTAAAACTTACTTATTATTTGGATGGAATCGGGATGATTCTAGAACTTTCTTTAATGTTCTGTTTCAATTTTTCTAGAATATTCTATGTGACTACAAAACCTAGGTCCCACCAGTTAGTGGGCAGTTCTGCATTCTGTTGTCTACTAAACAAGGCTCGAAAATTATAATGCCCAACGTGCTCGGGGCATGTAAAAATTCCGATTGGGCATGCATTTTTTCGCTTCACATGCCCGACTGG
This sequence comes from Hylyphantes graminicola, assembly GCA_023701765.1. NCBI lineage: Eukaryota > Metazoa > Arthropoda > Arachnida > Araneae > Linyphiidae > Hylyphantes > Hylyphantes graminicola. Next base: position 38,131,421 of record CM043116.1, read on the forward strand.
GCATGTAAATATTTCATAAAAATTACCTTGCCATAAATAAACATTTTGCGTTTTATTGAAAAATCCTCAGCATATTCCTCGCGCTGCATGTACCATCGAAACATGGCAGGGCACATCTGTAATTTTTGGAAGTTGAGCTACTGTACAATCTGATATATAAGTATAGCAAAGTCTTCTACTATTATTTTTAGTTCTTAGGACAAACAGTTTTTCTCAATACCTAGTTATGTAATTTTTGTTTTTCTAATACATAAATAAATGTTTATGTATCTGATCTCCCGGGTCAGCCTCCCTCTTGACCTCCCCCCTTTCGCTCGGCCCTGCAGTCGGGCATGTAAAAGTTTTATTCGGGCATGTGTTTAAAAGACTAACATGCCCGACAGGCCAGTGGAAATTTTGAAATTTTTCGAGCACTGCTACTAAATAAATTATATTGTTTATTTGATTAGTGTATTTATTCTAATCTTCGTGACAATATAAACCCAAAACTAACCTGACTTTCTTCATTTAGAAGACCTCGACATCAAGCATCCCCCATCCCCCGACTCCCCTAACAGCTCTTCCATCCAGACATCATCTCTATCCCCCGACTCAACAGACCGAAGCATATCTGACGACCAACTGTCTGACAGGGGGGCAGTGAGGAACAGGGGCAAGAAGGGCAACCTCAAGACAAAAGGGGCAGCCAGGACAGTGTCCAGGAGGGTCAGTTTCGACCCCCTGGCACTGTTGCTGGATGCGGCACTGGAGGGGGAACTGGAGCTGGTCAAGAAGACGGCCAGGGAGGTGAGTGTGGCCAGTGTTAGAAATACCTTGAAGAGTGTAGGGGTAGAACCCCTTTATTGCATGGGAATCTTCTTGCAATTAGATCTGCTTGGCAGACGTTGGCGACAGGGAACCAGTTTTTGCCTTTCTTTTTCTCTCGTGTTACAAACTGTTACTTGTGTCTGCCATGAATCAGGGGGCAGCGAAAGAAGAACCAAGTGAGAAAATGGTTTTCTGACACCAGTTTAGACGATGAATCGCGATCCTCGCCAAAGTAGCCTGATGCAGACAGATTCCTATGCAATGAAAGGGTTTTTCCCCTGTACTCTTCATTTGTCATAAACTTAACTAACCCATTAATAACCCATTTGAGAATCCGAAAACCATTAATATCTTTATTTTTGAATAAAAGCGTTAGCTTAAAATTTGTTTGTCGTGTATCCTAATTTCTCCATAAAAACTTTTTAGTACTATTGTCTTTGTTCAATTTATCTTTGTTTATTGAGATGAACGTAAGCTGAAAGATTTTTTGTGGGAAATTTTACAACGAATCTTGGTTAATGAGTAAAATCATAAGATAGCAAACTTTTACATTTATCCATTTTTAATAATCAAATTTTCAAAACCTTCTTTGAACTAATCCATCCTACTTTTCTGTTTAGGTTCCTAACCCTAGTGCAGCCAATGATGAGGGCATCACTGCCCTGCATAATGCTATCTGTGCTGGACACCTGGAAATCGTCAAGTTTCTGGTCGAATTTGGATGTGACGTCAATGCACAGGATAGTGATGGATGGTAGGAAATGCTTGTTTTTAAAAATGAAATATTCTGAAGCAGATTAATGGGGGAAATCTTGTAAAACCCCGGATTCATACTTTTTAGTCACTGTCAAATAGGAAAACAGTGCTTTAAATGTTTTCTGTAGGCTATAAATTGCAGAACTTGTGTTTTTTTACATTATCCTTTTCTATGCTAAGAAAACCGGTATTATTTTTTCAAAAAATCTATAAAATGTAAAACCAATTTCTTGCTTACAGATGTATAAAAGCTAAGATATTCAATAGCCAATGGGCTTATGTTTGAATATGTGTTTCATTTACAATAAAATAGGACTCAATTTAGTTCAACCACAGTAAAATAACACTAAGTATAATTTATCTAAAATTTTCATATTTCGTCCAGTTTAAGACGTTTTTCTACGGGTGGATCAAAGTTATGAGTGAATGATATGAGTATACCTTCAACCCTTCATAGAGGTTATTTTAAAATAAAGAGTAATTGTCTTGTTTATTCCGTTATAATTCCAAGGCCTAGTGTGAGGAAATGAATCATATTTTTTTCTCTCGTGGGTCTGCAACACTTTTGGTCAAGCCTTTTGCAGACTCGGCATATTCCCCAGATCTAAGAGTCATTTTTTGTGGCACTATTTAGGCGACTCTCGCCAGCAATTTTAACACTCCGATTATATTGAATCTGAGCTCTCTGTGGATGTTAAAGTATGCCGAGATTTAATTTTACCGAGAGAACCCAAGCCAAATGGTCCCTCTAGGGATCTTTTTACATGCCATATAATCATATGACATGCATGCCCAAGATTTTCCCATCCAGAAAATCTGACGACTCAGCCGGGGCTCGAACCCGCGATCTTGGGCTTGCGAGGCGGACACGTTTAAACAGCTCAGCCACTGATATCATACTTTCAACCCTTCTCTTGCAGGACCCCACTCCACTGTGCAGCCTCTTGCAACAACCTGTCCATGGTGAAATACCTGGTAGAGCGGGGAGCATGCATCTTTGCAACAACACTCTCTGACCATGAGACTGCAGCAGAGAAGTGTGAAGAAGACGAAGAAGGATTCGACAACTGCTCAGAATACCTATACAGTGAGTATTAGTTTGATGGAGTTATTGTTAGCTTTGTCATAGTGCTTTTTATTTGTTTCCCAACGGGGCTGCTTTTTGGCAGATTAAGCCTTTTGCAGACTCAGCATATTCAAGAGAACTTAGAGCTAATTTTTGTTGCACAATCCAAACAATCAGCTAGTAATTGATCAATTTTCTAGCTGATTAATCGGATGAACTGATAAGTATTTAGTTATTGAACTCTGGTTGTTTAAAGGTCCTTTAGCATATAAAAATTTAAAGATAATTGAACAAATTATTTTGTAAAATAAGTGATATATTCGCAAAGATTATTTTTTCATTTTTCTTCTTGTCATATATGAAGTGTTATCCAGTTTTCTTTAGTTTATATAGTTATATTGTGTTTTAAAGCGCTTGCAATAAACCACTTACTTTTTTCTGTAACTTGTCTTGGGTTTTAGTTCGTTTATGCTGATATGACTGCCGCACCCTCAGCGTCGAACTCTTCGTTAGGGCAGAGGCAGGTTTAGACTGAGGCCCGTAAGGCCTGGGCCTATGGTGGCAAAATTTTTAAGATTACTAAAATAATGACTAAAATAATAATTATGTTTAAAAAATAAATTTCATTATTTTGCACCCCCATTAATATATATAAAGAAAAAGGGCGCCATCTAGGGCGTCCTCAAACCTAGATCCGCCACTGCATTAGGGTCATGAGACCTTGCATAAGCTCTACTCTGGGATGTAGCACAAAGATTGCTTGCTGTGAAGCCACATCCTTATAAACAAGCCAATAACATTATTTGTATTCTTACGATTCCACGCTTCCGTTGCAGGCATGCAGGAGAAACTGGGCATCCTCAACGGTGGTGTGGTATGGTGTGTGTACGAATACACCGCCCAGAATGCGGACGAGCTTTCCTTCAAAGATGGAGACCAGCTTACGGTGCTGAGAAAGGGGGACGACCTTGAACGGGAATGGTGGTGGGCCAAAACCCACGACACAGAGGGATACGTCCCTCGGAACTTGTTAGGGGTGAGTGCAGTGTTTGTCTTACAACAGGATAGCAATTTTTTAAAAAGCTTTGCAAAAATACAAACCCTTATCATGTTAGTTATACTATTAAAATTATTTGTCAGGGTAAAAAAATAGTTGGGGCATTAAATTACACTGACCAAAAATAAAATTTTGTTGAATGAATATCTAACTTTTTGGTTCAGTCATTCATTAAAACCAAATACTGCATTAACACTTTCAGTCAAAATGACAATTTGGCATCATTATTTTAGAAAAAAAATCTGATTGTCTATAGCCATTTATGATATCAAAAGCACATCATTTGAATCTCCCAACTTTTTTTCTATTAAAAAATATTTTTTATTAATCCCAATAGATGTCAGACCTAACATTTAAAAAATATTATGATCAGAAACATGATAATATAATATTAAATAGTATAATCAAGCACAGCAAATTGAGAAACTAGATAGAGTTTGAAATTGATTACATATTTCATTATTGTTTAATGCAAGAAAAATTATGACCCAAGGCTCAAATGTTTATCTTACAACAGACTAGCAAATAATTTTTAAAAGCTTCACAAAAATACTAACCCCTTTGATCTACTTACAGTAATTTTTATGCAAATCAACTAACTATTATTTATCATTTTTTTGTAGCTCCATCCCCGAGTAAGCCCTAAAAGGGATCAATAACACCCAATATCTTATCCACATCTCGTCTCTCTCATGAATTTGAAAGACCCTGAGATGTTTATCCAGAGCTTCCACTATCAAGAAAAAGGGGGTCTTTCTGTTATTAGCACAAGCCACACCACCCGTCTCTTGGTCTATGAAGATACTGGGTGGTTTGCCTCATCGCATTTTTGTATCGCAAACTCTGACCTAGGGTTGGTCTAGGTTTCAGATGTTGGCTGCAGTTTCATGTTCATATGTGCAATATATGTCCTTGGATTTTTTGTTGTTGAAATTATAGACTGATTTTTCAATTAAGTGAGTTGAAATAACTATGATTTAATGCCATTCTCAAATTGGCTGTATGCGTTATGTTGCCAAGCAATAAGAATACCCAAATGTGGTAAACATTCTGCTTAATATTTAATTCTATTTGATAGGAATAGAAACGCTACGTTAAATTTTCAAGCTCGCCAATGAACAGACCGAACATTTTATCAGCTGCACATGAGTTATATGACTTCTATGTAGTTTCTATTTTTTGAATAGCTTATTTTATAAATGAGTTTGATAAATTGTTAAGATTATAAACTAGTTTATTATTATTATTTTACAAGGCAATTTAAATTCTCTTTATTGATATTTGAAGCCATCTAAGCATTTTTTATTAGCAATATTTTTTGAAGAATCATTCATTATTCCAACAATAAGAATATTCAGTTGCTGCTTTGTTAGGATCGAAATTGAATACCTAAAATAGGTATTTAAACTTAAGGTTCATTTCCCTTACAACTCAAATTACTTATGAAAACATTGCATATCTTTACAAACATAGATTATTTTCAGGAATTTTCATTGAAAGAAAACATTCACTTTTCATATTTGCTATGACAGAAAGATTGTACTCCATTTTTTTTGTAGGTGAAATCACACTATTGTTTACGTTTTGTTTAGATCTAGATGTATTATAGCTGTACATCATTTTTTATTCAAAAATGTAATCCATATCATCAGAAAGACTTTTTATACAAAAATCAAAAGAACATTATTGAAAATTGTAGTTCATTTTTTATATGAAGATTTTATCATTTTTGTTTTTATTTTCTAAAGCCTATATTATTGGGAGAATAAATTTCTAACGTATGGAGTGAGTGTAACATAGAATTATTTTATCTGAAACACCATGCAATTTACTTTATTTTTAAAATGAAACAATTTGCATGTTTTGTAACTGTAACATATCAGTGTAGTAGTCCATAAATTTGTAGTGTATCTGAATGTACAGCTTTTTGTGAATTTTATTGGATTGTGTATATAGTTGATATGGTTTTCAGAACAAAATATTTTTATATGCATCTTGATGGCTGATTTGATTGTACAGAAGAAATTTATAAAAACGAATGTTCCATGTGGTATTCCGTCCATGTTGAAAAGTATTCAATAAAAACTGTTGAATTCAATTTTACTTTGTATATCAATATTTATTTCAGCGCTCTTTTTTTTTAGTCTGTAATACAATTAGAGAGATCAGACAAGTGATTGGACGTACTGCATATTACAGTACAGTTTAGTTTATTATTCAACTATCTCGCTATAAAATATTTGCAAAAACAGTCTCCATTCTATTTTTTAATGTTTTTTTTTCAAACAAAAACAGTGTAAATAAAGCATAATTTATCAAGATTCAATAATGATTTCGTAGTATGATCAGTAACTTCTATATCCAAGCCTGCACCTCTTCTTCGAACTTATCTTTTATTGTATGCGATTTTTTAAAAAAATAATAATCTTTATTTTATGTGATACTCTACTACTTTATTACTAATTAATCATTAACAATAATACAATAAAACATCAGCCTAGTAAACCAAAGTCACAAACTTTACGTGAAAGAGTCTCCAAACTACTAAAACTGTCCATTTTGGCATATTTCATATAAACTGAACATGCTTTTGGCCATAAAAGAGAGAGCAAATACTCGTTCAATTTTACCAAGCCAAATAGAATTCGGTTTAGGAAAAAAAATTACATTACTTTAAGGCTGAAATAAAAAAAAAAAAAGAATAGCCCTCGTGTAGCTCTAGTGCGACGATAATTCAAACCTAACCTAACCTAAAAAAAAAAGCTAATCTACAGTACTTCAATATAGTACAGTATTTTATCCTACTATTTTATTTATTTAATTTAATTTTCCTCCTACGATATTTCCCAGGTATGGTCTTAACTTGCTTATCCGTAGATACAGACTTATTTCTTTAAGTAATTTAAAGTTTTCATCTATTTTTGATAAGTTGAATGATGCTTTCGGTTAATATACTAAATGAAAAATATGGTTCAAGCCTATGGTCTAAGCCACCAGATGGCAGCATCAAAATAAATTCAACTATTAAAAATATATATGTTATTTCAATATTAATAAATAAAGAATATCGTTTAAGCCTATGGTCATAGCCAGTAGATGGCAGCACCAAAATAAATTCAATAAAAATATACTAGTAATACATTATTTATGCTATATAATGAATATGGTTTGAGCCTTATGGTGTAATCCACCAGATGATAGAATCAAAACATATTCATTTAAAATAATAAATTCAAAATAAAGCAACAAATTCATAACTAAAAAATATATATATCATTTTAGCAATATTACAAAATTGAGGCCCAGGGTTCAAGTCTTGGTCTAAGCCACCAGATGGCAGCACCAAAATTATTTAATATTAACTAGTTCGAACGTTTTGCCACTTTTGCTATCATAAGTTTTATACTGAAATGTGTTGATAATTTCGAGTCTTATAATGCTGTGCACAAACCGGCTGAAGGATATATTCTCGAGTCTTGTGTTGCGTTGTACGGGTATTGCGTAATTGGATGGACAGATTTATTCCCGTTCTTATATCCATAATCGACCGGCTTCTCATCAAAAAGGTTCTCGGATCTGTCCTATAAACGTTTTCGTGCAGTAGAAAAAAAAAAACCTTGAGTCCTGAGTGCACTTCCATTACGTGCTTGTTAAATCTGTGTAGTCAAAAGTCACGAACAGAACCTCACATGATGGAATCACCGGTTTAAATTGGGTGTCCGCTCAGGCGTCACCCTTGTCACTTGACCAGGGTTTTAAATTAGGAGCTTATATTAGCGAAAAGATTATGATTTTTGAATAAACACGCCTCTGTCGAATTATTAAGACAAATAATACTCAAATCCCAACCAACCTATACTTATAAGTGTGCTGATAGGTAGGCTGGTAAGAGTTAAGTGTGGTAGGTTTTACGGTTGTCTATTTGTAGCCTCTATGCGCTGAAAGTATTGCTGATATCTTAACAACCGTTCCAAATACCATAGAGTTTAGAATAAGATAGAAAGGAGTGGGTCAAAAAAAAGTGTAGCCGTTTCAAAGTAGCCAAATTTATATGATACGCCCAAAACAAGCCAAACTATTCACTCGCAAACAGATTTTCCATTTATTTATTTTTTTATGAACTTAAAGGTATTAAAATAATTTGTCACTTCTGATATTGTCCTTTCATACTAAAGACTGTAACTGTTATTTTTAAATTTCTTTTTTTTTTTTGTATGGAGTCAAACAAATAGCCAAACGTTTGTAAGGAGGCACATCGCTGAATTGTACATACATGTCAAAGAATATGGATCTACCATCTACACAATTGATTGACGAATTTTCCCAAATAGCGGTCCTTTAAGATCTCATCGAGACTGAGAAAGTAAGTTCGGGTTTAATTATCGTCTCACTAGAGCTACACGAGGGCTATTGGCGACGGGCGTCGTATTTTAGAACCACAGCTAGTCGTGGTGGGCGAGTCGACACCTGAATAGGCACCCATCAACGCAACCGTTAAGGGCGACATCGTACGCGCGTTAGGACTTTGAATTATATTTAACGCGCTTTCCCTTACACTGGGTTTTATTCGCCGGACATTTTTGGTTGCACGGGTTGTTTATAGGTCGGTAGTTACTTTGGAGATGACCTGATTCGAACCTGGGACCTTCCCCGCATGGTAGGCGAGTGTCTAACCGACTGGACTCCCCAGCCCCGAGAAAGTGCTAGGGGTATTATTCGTTGGACATTTTTGGTTGCATGGGCCGTTTATAGTTCGGCAGATATTTTGGCGATGCCCGGACACGAACCTGGGACCTTCCCCGCATGGTAAGCGAGTGCCTAACCGACTGGGCTCCCCAGCCCTCAGAAAATATGCAGACATCATGTTTTTTTGTAAAATTTAGCAATTTCATTCATTTAGAACAACAACAGAGAAGAATCCAGCTTCACCTTGCGAATGGACTTTTATATATATTATGACAAGACAAAATCTCTACCTTTTTCTAACCCCCAATTATAACATTTAGTTCCGGGACTAAAGCAGCTGATTTGTTTATGTTCCACCACAAAGTTATGTCACACACGCTGACCGTGAAATGCACAGAGACTTGTGTGGGCGGAAGGAAGGCCTTCACCAACGAGGAAAGACACGAAAAATAGATTCACTACCTTTCCCCATAGAGTTAGGAAAAAGTTGAAGATGCTTTTGGCTAGAAAGCAAGTGAAGGCATCAGAAAGTCGCCAAGCAACCCTAAATTCCGTGCCAACCTAACTTGGGTAAAAAGAAAGAGTAAAAAGGCGGATTGAAAAACGCGGTTGATCCGTTAGTTGGAAATTCCTGTAAAGTAATATGAGGGGTATAGAATCAAAAGTCACTTCATCCAAAAAGTAAAAATATGGGAAATCGCAAATAACTGTTTTTATTACTTTACTATTGTATAGAGTAAAGGTGAATACATATAAATAAGTACAAAAATTACATGTATTCACCTTGACTCTACACAATAGTAAGGTATTAAAAGCAATTTTTTGCGATTTCCCATATTTTTTCTTTTAGGATTATAGTGACTTTTGATTCTATACTCTTCATATTTGCACATTTACAAAATCACTTCATCAAATTTACTTCATTTTCATATTTACATGCAAAATGATCTGAATACTATTTAACCAAAATACCATTTTCATTCTAATAAAAACACTGCACAATTTTTCAAATAATATTCAAATCTGTTAGACCTTAAACAAAATTAATGTTTAAACATGTTTTCTGGATAGATTCACCATTAATTTATGGAAGTATTTACATGCGTGGAAGGATCTTCTTCATCGCATATTTCTATTTACCCAACTTAGGTTCGCAAGGAGTGTAGTAAGCCCAATAAAACCGCTCACTCAATGCTGGTTCATGCTGAAAAGCATATTTTTTTTCAAAAGCATAAATTTAAAAAAAATGACCGTTTGCGCAGTTGTAGGATGTAGAAAAAGATATGAATTTTCACCAAGATTGCAGTAATTCCCTTTACAGGTTAGAAAAATGCTTTGTATAATTATAGTTTTTGTTAGAGTGGGAAATCGCCAAGTCGATGTGGGGTAGGGATGGATTGATGCATAACATATATATCTACCGTCTTGTGTGTTTGATCAGAGACCCGCTTATAAACTTTCGTCAAGTAAGACAGACACAGAAAGAATTTTTACCGTCACAGTAAGAGAAAAATTACACCCAGGGTGAGGGCGGGAATCGAACCCGCACCTGGTACAGTGCTCAGACTGTTAGCGGAGGCAGCTATCTTAAACCACTCGGCCACCCGGGCCCCGAGTTGATGAAGTAAGCCTACACAAACACCACTGTAAGATATAGCGCCAAATGCTTAGCCGAAAGCATTTGTTTGGGCTTACTACAAAGCGATCAATGGCTTCTATTGCCAAAGCTGTTTTTGAATTGGTTTTGGCCGGACAGCATCTGCATCTTCTTCTCTATAATCTTCCTCCGACAGCCCATTCGTCAACAAAGAAAATGGTTTCCAGTACGGGAACCCTGCTGAGACGTTCAATGCAAATGTCACTTTGATTTCTCGTTCAAGTATTGTATAATGCCGCAGTGGATCATCGTAGATGCGTTATTGTCAAGGCTTGTCCAACAGAGGTTGCATATGATTGGTTGCAGACTTGAAATTATTTTTCATTTTTCTGATCCTTATATAATCAGAAATTTGATTAAAGTGGAATGAGACTGACAATCGACTTTCTCAGCGAGGACTTCTCTCTGTGTTAATCCAATGAGAGAAATTAATTTTCGAAGGTAAAAAAATAATTTTATCGCCCAGATTACTCAGTATATTTTTACATGCGGTTTGTTGATGGTTTGTTTGTTGATATGGGAAATGTAGCTTGCTTACAGGGCTCTATACTATTACTTTAAAAAAGATTATCAATAAATAATTTTACAACAAAATTCGAACCACTTTCAAAAAGTGGATTTTTAAGATCTCTGAAAGCCAGCTCAGATAAAAAAATAAAGAGTCTGTAAAAATATTCAATATAGCCGGAGAAATTTGGCTTAGAAAAATTACGTTTTTCATTGAATTTACACAGAGAGAAGCCTCCGGTGTGGAGTCCTGGATAATGCTTTTATCCCCCTTAGTTACTCCAGCTATATTGAGTACTTTTATAAACGGGTGTGCTAATTCAACGTTTAGTTCGTCTACCGATGGAGTCCGGACTAGACGGTCTGGTCTGGTATGGTATGGTACATATATATTCCAGCTTGTGTGCTTGTTTAGAGATCCGCTTATAAAGCTTTCGTCAAGTGGGACAGACACAGAAAGAGTTTTTACAAGCACAAGAGACACACAAACAAATTACAACACAAACACATATACAAATAACAACATTTATTGACGGTCACAAACATCCATGCCTGACCGGGATTCGAACCCGACCCCAGCAGCTTCAAAGAATAGCATCCTAACGATTGCGCCACCGGGGCGGCAGACGGGCAGGTAAAAGTATGACTTATGGCAGATAAGTCTTTGAATGGGGGGGGGGGGGGGGGGAGGCATACCGTTCTAACAAAAACAATTTCCATATCCAACTTGCATAACCGATTTTGGAAAGGGGTACGGTACATCTTCAGCGTGTCAATATCTACTCTTCCATTTTTTGAAGAAAAAAAAATAATCGAGTTTTAAAAAAAGAAAGTTGGGTAAAAATTAGTTTAGGAAAAAAAACCGGAAGTCATAGTAAATACATACCCGGTACAAAGTTACACGGTAAAACCCTACTAAGGAATTTGCAACAACCTGTGCATGTAATATCCAACAAGAATCCGGTACTAGAACCAGTTCACAACCCCAAGTCCCAGACAGAAAGCATCTACCATAACCGCAATAGTAAAAATTCCATAGTAATTCCATCACACATCGGATTAGTTTAAATAAAGTAGCCGAAGGCCTAACAGGTAGGGGCGGGCACACAGGTGACCACCTTTAGGCAAGAAAGGGTGTGAGATCTTCTCGTTTGACGTCAATGTGACGTCAATCGGGGTGTGACGTCACCCAGAGGCCATACCTGACGCCCACGTAACAGGATCCGAAAGAAAAAGGCGGGAAAATGTTTTATTTTTGAAGAATTTTGAATATGAATTTTTGTTGGTTTGTTCTTTTGTATTTAAATGAGGTGTTGTTATAAATGGTTTATGGGAAGAATGATTATTGTTTAAGATTAAGCATACGTGATTTTTTCTGATGTTTTGATTTGCCTAATTGTATTAAATGATGTTGAATAAACTGGTAATGAGACGTGACCTAGTTTTGGGTTTCAATTTATGACAATCATGATTAATGTGCTTAAAAATTCCTGGCTTCACTTTTAAACTTTCATTCAAATCATTATGTAAACTGTTTTATATTAAATAACTTTGAATGATTTTGACAAACAATAATAGTTTATAAACTGCTACAATTTAAGAAACGTTCAATGACTTATTGAACAAGGTTCCACTTTTACAAAGTGATTTAAATATTTCAAATATATATATATATTATTTGTGAGCTTTATGTACATGGCACATGAAACCATCATCCGATTATCAAATTTCCCTTTAATCTCAAAAATGTTTAACAGCGTTATTTGTGTTTTAGTAATGACCACTCAATACATTTAGTTTTACTCTTTCACAGTTTTTATTGAGATAAAATGAATTCTGTTTACTTTAAATGGAATTCTTATGTGTTTTTAGTGAGAAAAATATAGTTTTTGCATGGCAATTTTGTGTAGAAAAAAACTACATTTATACAGCAATTTTATGAATTACTTTTAATGCTGTTGAAAGATAAATAAATATTTTGAGTTATTTGTATCTGTATGGAATAAAAATTAGTAACTTTATTTGAAATTTTCAGTACAAATTATGCTTCAATCTAAACAACGAATTGAAAGTCAAAATATCGATTTTATTTTTTAAATTTCATTCGTTAGTCGATGGATGGAAAAAGGACATTAATTTTCGCTATGCTTCTTGCTAACCTAATAAATTTACGTTTTTATCAAATTCTTATCAAAGGGATAACTTTAATAACGTTCATATCCCTATATGTAACTGTACAAATGTGCAATTTTGGCGACTTTAATGCGCAATGGTAAAGTACCATGGAATCTGCTACCAATAACTGTAAATCTGAAACATATTATTTTTTTTATCCTAACTGAATGGAATCATATGCAACTGCTAACCTGTCTAAAACAAAAACTAAAAACAACGTGCCCTGTCTTGAAAATTTGAAAAATTATTTAAAAAAAAAAAGTTATATACTTACACTTTCGTTATAGACTTGTTTTACTACATCAACAAAGGTTTCATCAATGACCGAATAATCTCGCAACTTCCTCACAATCATCCATTCATGAAAAAGAAAGAAAATCGGTGGGCGACTCATCAGCACAAACCGCCTCTACCACTTTCAAGAGCATTTGTCATCAGAATTAAAATGGTAAAGTTTTCATGTACTAACTTTGATATTCAACAGAAGTTTCATCTGATGAAAATTTCTCGTCTGCTCAGTGGGTGTGAGTCACTCGACAAGATCAAGGCTAAAAGTTGTGTTCTGTGACGTACATTGTTACGCTGGAATTAGAAACTTAGTCATTGTTGTCTGTGCTTTAATTAATGTCTTTTTTCTAAAAGGTGTAGTGTAAATAGACCCATTGACAAAGACTTAGTGAACACCATTAACATTTTCATTTTCGAATACCAACGTTAAATTTAGTTTTTTTGTGAAATTCTTTTTTCGTGTAATTCAATTTTTGCTTTACAAAAATTTCTCATGAAATTGCGTTGTCTTCATTTGTCTTATTTTTATTAGTTAAGAAGATACGGTACCCAAAACATTTTTTTAAGAAATAATAAGACAAACTTGTAAATTTCAGTCGTTTTATATAATGTTCACTCTAAATAAACATTTTATAGCAATAAAAACAAATATTATTTAAAAAAAAAAAATAGTAGGTAACTTTTTTGAAAACGCTACTCCTCTTTTAATTTTGAGAATAACTTCACCAAACTTTTATACTTTATTTAAAAACATATTTGTTCAAGAACTGTGCATGTATTTTAAAATGTGAGCTACAGTTAAAAAGTAACTTGCATTTATACTGGAAATCTAAAAAATTCGCAAAAAATTACAAATTATTAAATTCATCATTTAAAAAAAAACTATACATAGTAGACCTTATTCCATGCAAAATTTTAGGCACCACTTATACAAGAACACAGATTAAAAATTTCAAATTTCTTACTTAATTAGCAAATTAGAAAAAAACTAAATTAAAAAGGGAGGAGGGATTTTTAGGGATTTATTAAACACAAGAATTAAAAAAAACGCGAAAACGAGAAAACAGATTGAAAGCAGACGAAATACGTTCAAACTTCAAGGGATGACTCCAGAAAATGTTTAATAACTTTTTTTCTACAGCAGATATTATTATGAAGTTTCCAGTACATGTTTAGAAAAATTTTGTGAATAAAAATAATTAAAAACTGAAAAAACTAAATTTTGACCGATTTTTGGGTACCGTATCCCCTTAAACTTAAACGGAAATATAATTTTCGAACGTGAAATTTTCTTGTCAATCGTCGTTAATAAGCTAAAATTAAAAGCTAATGCTTTTAGTTATGGAATGCAAATCTTTTTTGGTTCAGTGTATAAGGTTCGGGGTAATAAAGTTTAACACATTGGAGGGAAAATACTACAGCCATATTTCACAGTGTCATAATTTTTGCCTTGAATTACTTAATTATGAAGTATATGAGGTAATGAACGTTTTGTGATCTGATCGAAAATACGAAATGGAAATTTTGTGTTTTCTATATGTTTTTGGAGGTTGCTGATTATGAGAAATTGTTTTTTTGAACATTAGTCCGTCAAAGTCTGTCAATCTGAAACCTATCTACAGCTCGAACTAAAAGAGCTACAGACTTTAAATCAGTCTCAAAAAGTTCTTAGCATCCGCCGAACTATATCAAAAGGTTGGTTGTTATACATATATTTTCAGGCTTGTGTGCTTGCTCAGAGAGCCGCTTATAAACCTTCGGCAAGTAAGACAGTCACAACACACACACTCGCATTCACACATATACGTGACAGATGCTGCCATCTATCGCGCCACCTCCGCGATTTAGACATGTCCCTGAAGGGGAGGGATATAGTCTACAGGAACCTGTACCCGTGGGAAACTACGCAATGACCGTCCACAGGACTTTCGGACCCAACAGATTTAACGAGCACGTACTGCGCGTATGCTCGGTGGGTTTTCAGCAACCAGGACTCGATCGCGGGACCTTCCGATCTGTAAATCAAGACACTGACCGCAGGGCGCCCCACAACCCCGTATAAAAAGGTTCGTGAGGAGATCCTGCTTGCGCAAATGGTAGGGGAGACTGGGTACGGTTGTGACAGTTTTCGGTTAATCGCTTATAAATTCGTTAGTATGCCGATTAGCTGGATGAAAGTTGCATTAATAGTAAAGTGCAACACTTGTCTACGTATAAATAAAAAATTGCATCCCTAAATACAATGGTTAGCTTGTAAGAGCAAATTAGAAAAAAGAGGAAGTAGTGTCACAACCGACCCCGGGGTCGGTTGTGACAGTGCCTGGGGTCGGTTGTGACAGAGTCAAAAAAGACACCAAAATGGCATCAAATCACTCTTTTTGCATCATCTTTAGAAACTATAAATTCAATATTTATAATAATAACATTTAATTCATCATTTAATTAATAATTTAATAATTATAAATTAATTTATAATTATTTATAAAAACTCTTCATATGATCACTATCATCAAAAAAGTTAACTAAATATTTATAATTATACATTGCTGTAACCATGTCAAATACAAAACAAATAAATAAAAATGTTTTTTTTTAAAGAAACAAAATATCTTATCTACATAAAAAAAATATACATGTTCCTATATAACACAAATAAATCATTTTGAGTTACACCTGTTTCGTCAACAATGTATATCCTATGGCTTATAGGTGTGTATGTGCATAACAATTTGCATATTGTCATAAAAATATTACACATTTGAAGCTTGTATCGATACAAATATATCGTAACAAAGACACGATTAATTTGGTGGTTTTTTGCCGCTCTTCATTATGAAATCCCACGTTTCACTTCTATAAAAGTTTCTTCATATTTCCTTAGGTCACACTGTGCCCTTTCTGCCTTCCTCGGGCTTTTTATAGGCATCTAAAAGAAAAATAAATACATTTTACTGTGTTGTCACAACCGTACCCAGCCTACTCTTTTGCAAAAATACAATCGCCATGACAATACAAAATAATTTGCATTCAAAGTAATCACTGGTATTTTATTATTAAAGTCTAACTTATAACGAGGAAAAAATTCATTGCTCTATCTGTACACATATAATAACAGTTATGAAAAGAAATGGAATAAAAATACTTACTTTTGAGTTTTTTGACGGTGAAAAAATAACCGAGGCCTCTGGTAGGGTTAATGTCGTGCGATGATTGATGGTACTGTGGAACATATTCAGGCAGGCAAGCTGCTCCTTACACCTTACACTCAACCCGCTATTCCTTATGGTTTCGCTAATATGGGCGACTGTCACAACCGTACCCTGTCACAACCGTACCCAGTCTCCCCTAACTTCCGTTTTTTTTAGCTTAAAAATTATTAAAATTATTTTAGTGGGGTATTATTGTTTCCTTTAAATGCATTAATTTTGTTGGGTGGTAAGTGAAAGTCGTGTAGCGTTACGTACCCCTAGGTTTTTTGTTCATACACTCAATAATAGTTATTTAATAAGCATTATTCGAGTTCCTAACTAACACGCGCAATGTTGCTATTTCTATTGCGAATAGTGAAAATAATATATACGGCACTAAACAGTAAACATTGCCATATTAAACATATTTTTAAATTGTGCAATATAAGTCGGTTGACAAAATTACCAAAATATGCTGATTATGGTCACTTCAACCGCTAGCTTAGAAGCATACGTTACTATGCATCCTTATAACAATCAAAGAATTATAATAAAAAGTAGCAACAACTCAATTTATTGTATGTAAAATCACAAGTGCTAATAATGAACTGATTTTTTTCTCATCTTTGCATATAAAACTTGTGGCCTAGTTACATACTAGCAGAGATTTTCATTTTTTTAAATTAAAATTACAAATTTAAATAGCTTACCTAATGAATAATGCTTGAAATGTTCAGGAAATCCAAAATTTAATAGGTTTGCAATCAATATATAACACAATTGAAAAAAATAAACGATACAGCAACCATTTCACTAGCCATCATCAAAGGGCCGCAAGTTCATTAAAGTAATATGATAAAAAGTAAATCATAATGTCGTTTGGTCAGTTGCATGCAGAAAAAAGCATTTTAAAAGTTTTATCTGTGTAAGGTAAACATAGGCCAAAGTCATGTAAAATGATTTTTTCTTTAATATTATGGAAATGTAATATATTCTAATAAATTGCTATATAATAATTAATTTAATAAGTTATTATAAATCTTGATTCATTTTTACAGAGATGTTTAATTTTGATGTAAAATCAAATTAAACATAAAAATAAGCTTGCCATTTTAAAACGTATCCATTTTTTGAAATTTTAATTGTAGTATTATTTACTATGTCCCATTCGCCCTGCACCCTGTCCCATTTGAACCCACATATGGGGGCTAATGGGACATTTACATGTTTAAAATACTCAGCAACTAAAATATGGTAATGTTTTAACACCCGTCGACTAACTTTAAACGAACGCTCAGTTTATGAGCTTGTAAAAAAAAATTAGATTATTTTATTTTTACTGAAATACAGAGGTTAAAAAAGTTGTTCCATTAGCCCCCACTCTCCCCTACTGCATGATTCGGAAAATATGTAAGCAATTTTTTAAGAAAACTTCCAAAACACTTGCATTTACAGTTTTATTTTTAAGTTTAGGTCTAAAACGATTTGCCGTCGATAAACGCAAAAATCTAGTAAGAAGAGCCGTTAAAAAAATTTACCAAAAAAATGTAATCTTTTTTTTTAAATTTTCTTTTCTCTTGCTTTTTTCTTCTCAGTTTGTATTCATGAAATTCTTTATATATTACTTTAACATTTTCATTTTTTATTGTTTTTTGTATTGAACATGCCAATACAAATTCGATTCTGTTTTGAAAATGTTAATGGACAGGCATGCCTCTTAAAAAGAAACAAATTTTCTTTTAAGTTAACGGATTCCCAGCAAGGCGTTACCATCTATCTAGCACGATATATATTATAAAAAGAAATCTTAAATAATGAAAGAAAACGTTCAGTTGATTAAGTTATTATAAATAACTTGCAAACCAGTTAAGAAGAAGTAACCTTCATTCGTATTCAAGATCAGAATAACAATGGAGGGCGGTATTTCTCGGAATTGTATGCATAAAAATTAAACTTTGATGTATTTGAGAAGTAAGCTACTTTATAAGAAGTGCGATTTTTTTATACAAGAAACCATTACAGTTGTTT
The DNA here is from genome assembly GCA_023701765.1 of Hylyphantes graminicola. NCBI lineage: Eukaryota > Metazoa > Arthropoda > Arachnida > Araneae > Linyphiidae > Hylyphantes > Hylyphantes graminicola. The sequence continues at coordinate 38,149,636 of CM043116.1, forward strand.
AATTTGGTCATATCTTTTATTTTAGGAATTGTATGGCTATACACTCTTAGAAATAACACTATTTTCAGGCTTGTGTGCTTGCTCAGAGAGCCGCTTATAAACCTTCGTCAAGTAAGACAGCCACAACACACACACACTCTCGGAAATAACACTTTAATTTTTGACGATTCATGAATCCTCAAGCCTCATTTCGTTAATTTTGAGGATTGTTTCGTCAAACTATCACGTGACTTTTGAGTAAACGTGAATCCTCACTTTTACGATCGTGATTTGACGATTCTGTATCTTGATTTTGAGGAAACTGAATCTCATTGTTATACTCACATGCTCGAAAATGACGAAATATTTCTTTAGATTAGACGACATTCAAATCCTCATAAAAATGACGATTCAAATTTCCTCACTTTGAGGAAACGAAAACTCGGAGCATTTGCCAGTAACGGAATCGTCAAAATTAAGGAAAATTTCGTTGTTTTTGAGCATTCATTTTTTAGAGTGTATCTTGCGATATGTTTTGGTGCTTAAACTCGGCTAAATATAGTTACCATAATAATTAATTAATCACAATAAATCTTTAATAAAATATATAAGTATTTTATTTGTGCGAAAAATTTAAATGTTCTATTAATTACCGGAAAACCTTGTCTAATGGGCATGTTTGAGTATAAACAGTTAATCCGGAATGAAAATAAGGTCTTGATATGTGATGTGCGCCCACGAGAAATCTATTGGAGCTTACTATGTCATACCACCAACAATGAAAATGCGGAAGTACAAGAATGAAAGTTAGAATGAACTACGTCACCTGAAACATCTCAGTTTTAGGGTAATAAGCAAACAAAAATTGTCAGCAAATAAAAATTGTCAATAATAAGCAAATAAAAAAATCCCGAAAACTATACAATAAAGTGGAAAAATTACTCTTATCGAATAACATGACCGATTATATAATATGATTCTTTTATAATTTTTAAAATTGAAGAGCTTAGTGGAAGAACGTGCTAAGTGACAAAATGGTGAAAACGAGAAAATGAGCTTTGATGCTTTTTCTTTGCACTTAGATGCGCTTAAAATGGCACTTACAAAAGGTAAAAATATACTTAATTTAGAGTTTAAAAAATGTGAAGTCTTGGTATATTTAAAAGAAGAAATAACATGCTCATTGACTCAAAAATCTAAATTGTTTCAAAAATGTCACTTAACACGTTCTTCCACCAAGTTCTTCAATTGTCACTCAAACAAAAACAATGAAAATGCAAGCATCCAACATCTTTCAGTCAGTCCATTTGCATCAGTTGCATCACTGCTTCCGGCGGTTTCGTGACTCTCCAATCACGTCCCGAGGCGGCAATTATCGACCAATCAGGTGCGAGGGGGGCGTCACCCTCAGCCGGATGGTGTTATAAGGTCCCCGGAAATGATGCGTCAGAGATGAAATGAGAGTTAGGGATGCTTGGAGAAGAGTGAAAGTTGATCTCGTAAGATTCGTGGAGTGAGTTATCAGTTGAATTTCATCTTGGTGATCTTGGAGTTCTTTTTAAAAGTGAGTGGTTTATAATATTATTTTGTTTACTGTTTTATTTTTTATGGTAGTTGAGAAGATTAGATGTACATCAAATTCAGAAGAACATAAGTAAAAACTATGATTTGTTTAGTTAATTTGAATTGAATTATAAATGTAGTTGTGCATAGAACATTGTAAAAGATGTCATGCAATTTAATGTTGATAATGGGAGATATAACTTCTGAAAGAAAGTAAAAGAAAAATAAATTCTCAATGATTTAATTATTTCAATACGAAAGAGATTGAAATATTAAATTTAAAATGGTATCGTATGCTTTCGGTTGTTAGGTTTTGTTTTTACTTTAGGAAACAGTGAGCTTAGTTAATAAAATTGAAATGTGTGGGGTAAATATATTTGATATTGGATGTTCCTCAACCACCCATCCCTTTGCTTATTCCTTGAAATTATATTACAATGGATTTTAATTTAAGGTTGAAAATTTCAAAATATCTTCTACATTTATATTAAATGCCATTTATCTTTAAAGTTTTGGTTTATATTTTTAGTAGATTTGTATAATCATCAGGTATAAATTTACTTATAAGTATTTATAATTTTATTAAACTGTGTAATTTTGCAAAATTCTATGTTTTTTTAAAAATGTCGTTAAAGTGTAAGTGAGAAATGTTTTTGTTACAGCTATTTTAATACAATGATTTTTTTTTATAAAAAAATATGTAGTTTTTCGTGAAGTAAAAAAAAGTGGTAAGAATAAATTAATACAATTATTACTGATATTTAAAGGTGTAATATAAGAACAATTGGAGTCATTTGGTTTTCATGATGATGTAGCTAGCGTTTAATTCAAGAGAATTTTTTTAAATCCCCAAAAATCGGAAGTGAGATTGAAAATATTTTGATATGAAAATTCCTTCCTTTAAAACTCGGTATAAATAAAATAATATACATAAAAGTTATCAGCGAACATTTTATAATACTTTTTAATTCAATAATTTTAATTATCAATATACAATTTATATTTTAAATATTTTTTCTTTAATTTATGTTTCGTATATATACCGTTCACTAAATATTTTTAAAAATTGCGCAATGCGAAAAACATACAACTTTACCAAAATTATAAAAAACAGTTAACATATGCACATTTTTGTCAGTATGAATACAATAATACGATAAATAATGCAATAGATGTAAATAGCATTTTACAAACAATTGTATATGACATAAAATATAACAACAAATATAACTATAAAAATCGTATAAATCATTGGTACGTATTTTAAAATTAAAAATGTAAAATAGATATATAGTTAATTTTCTTTATTTTAAAATGTATGAGCTTTAAAATAATTGTCAAAATACCTATCCAAGCAAAAACCTCTCAGTAAAAGAAGGCCAAGTTCTTAAAAAAAATATGGCCTGGCCTTAAAAAGAAGTGAAATCCTGAAAAAGGTACCAAGTTCATTAAAAGTTACTGATGTGGTATTAAACACCAAAACATTTTAGTCTTTGATCATTCTTATGTTTACCACATTCAAGCAAATTCGTACTTGTTTGTGTAACTTGGCCATTACGCATTGTGAAAATTTTGTTAAACCTTTTACACTATGGGATGTTGAACCTTCTGCACTAGGGATGGGTGTAACCAATAAATTATTGAACATTGAAATGAAAGTATTCCTGTAGGTATAGTGTTTTAAGGGTTTCAAGCCACACAAAAAAAAGAGGCCTAACAGAAACAAAGTTTTATTTTAATAAGCTTTGTTTTCTGCCTAGTGGTCAAACAGAGTAATCTTGGCCTTCTCTTTTTTTTCTTCGAAAAAAATTTTCAATGAATATTTGAACATTGATATAACTTCTTTTCAGCATCAGTATTTTATACTTTTTTTTTAATAAGTGTCGTAAACAAATTTATAAACTTCCATTATATTGAACTTGTGATAAAAATAGTTACTACTTTTAGTGGCGGCCGCAATATCGTTGGACCGTTTGAATCGAGCTGTACAGTAATGAATAATCATGTATCATAATACCTTTAATGGCTTGTTTATTTTTATTCAAAAATGCGTAATGGCCAAGTTACACAAACACAAGTACGAATTTGCTTGAATGTGGTAAACATAAGAATGATCAAAGACTAAAATGTTTTGGTGTTTAATACCACATCAGTAACTTTTAATGAACTTGGTACCTTTTTCAGGATTTCACTTCTTTTTAAGGCCAGGCCATATTTTTTTTAAGAACTTGGCCTTCTTTTACTGAGAGGTTTTTGCTTGGATTTCACTTCTTTTTGTAGGTATAGTAAATAAATAATTTAAATATGTACTTAAATAAAAACATTTATTTTTAAATACGACACTTTCAATTGTTTTATAAATATTAACTTTTTTAGAGGACAATCCGCGTGTTTAAGTAAACATGATATATAAAATTAAAACTATATTTGACGAATGTCCATACATTTATTTTTGAATCTTGTACTGTTTCATTTTACTGCTCGTTCTCTACTGCTTGTTGACATAAGTACAGTTTTTAATTATTTTAAATAAATTATCACTACTTAAAATCATGGGTACTTCGTCAGTAATGAACAAAACAACGTCTTAGAACTTCTTACTCGTTTAGTTGGCTCCTGAAGTAAAAAAAAATAGTTGTCCATAAACTTTTAAACGCGCTGTATACGGCCTAATTATCATTTTGCGATCAAAATGACTTACATGACCCTTGGCGAAAACAATTGTTGTTGACCCCAATTACAGTTTGAAACCCGAATAGTTGCTTTTAGGTAAACTGTCAAAACGGAATATAATTATCAATATAACTTCATGATTTGTGTGTTTGGACTCTGGTATCTATTTTTTTTATTTTAATTAATAGGGAAGAATTGATTAACCCTTGTGTCGCTCTAGTGCGATGTTATTCCAACTAAAACAAAACAAACAAATCATTTGCCTATTGTAAATCATGGGTTCCAGCCATTGCTCATACAGTGGTGGAAATTGATTTATGAACTGGCAGTTTTTTAACAGTATTTCTTTGTTAAATGCGTTTTTATCGATTTAAATTTCATACACTATACAGTCTTTGTATTATAAATTATATCCGTAAATAAAATTTTATATAATTTCGTAAAAAAATTATTTTATTGATATTTTAGTTTTAGCATAGGGAAATTGATTTATGAACTTTTACATTCAATCTCACTTAATAATTGCTAAAACTATTTTTTTTCGTTATTGCTTCCTTGATTTGTATTTTCATAGACAACACGAAACTTTGGGTCAAGTTTTGGTCAAGCAATTTCCAGTTTTTAATGATTAAGTCCTGCTATTCAATAACTGATACACACTCCATTGACACCATACTCCATTTGAGTAAATTATTCATACCAATTGATCTCAGACATCATTCTTTGGGTTTAAATCATGGCTATTGGCAGTATGATCTAAATGAACAACATTTTGTACATTAAACCAGTCTTCCATTTCGCTTGAAATGTGGATACTTGCATTATCATGCATAAAAATATAATCAAAAGTATACTTTTGCCACGCAAAAAGGAATCAAAGAATTTTTTTAGAACTAATATGCAATAAAGTGATGTTTGTCAGCCCTTCAGAAACAAAACCTTGTTTCTTCAATCATAAGATATCGTTGCCCAAGCCATCGAACTTCCACCACTAACATTTCCGCCGAAGACAGATCTTGGGTTATCTTCGAAGATCCTTTCAATAACAGTTTAAACCATCACGTCCATCCAAATTGAATTTTTTTTCATCAACAAATTTCACTTTTTTCCCATTTCTCTCAATGCACCCCCACCCAATAAATTTTCATGTAGTTATGACCATATTTTAATAGCCTGTTTTATGGTGAAAAGTCAGCTTTGGACCAGCCTTCATTTTGGAACATTTCAAGTTCGACGACGATATCAATACTTGTCCAACTCTTCTGGAAGTTACAGGAAGTGATAGTTCATAACAAATTCGTCCTATAATGCACAAATGCAGCCACAAATGGTAACTTTTTGGGATACAAGTCCAATAATCGTGCTTTTGTGCCTCGTCCCACGAGGGTTACACCTTTTTTAATGATGGCTTTTGCCGGAGTCAGAATGATTATTCAAATATTTATGAATTATATTCATTGATCGTACAATTAATATGCTGATTTCTCTTACAGATTTGTTACAATATTATATAAGGGTCATTTTTTTCCCTTTTTGGCTTCAGGCAGTCCCGCAAGCTTTCCTATTTAGTAAAATGGGAATAAAACAGATAAAGTTCAACAAAGTTGGCCTTAATCTATTTATAAGCAATGATAGTAAGCTCCCCTGAAGTTCAAATTAAGAACTAGTTAAAATATTTGGTACCTGGGTTCAAAATAAATTTGAGTTCATAAATCAATTTCCACCTTTTGACATGCTTAAAATCTAAAAATAGATATATTTTTATTTAATATCATTTTTTGAAAAAAATTATGTGTGAAAATCCTTTATTATACTCTGAATATACAACACACAAAGTTCGAATTGTGAGCACTAAATACAAAGCGATATCTGGCGAAAAGAATGTTAGTTCATAAATCAATTTCCACCACTGTATGCGTATATATAGACCTTTAGCGATGTAACTCCTCCTACAACCAAACAACCATAACTCATTATAAAACAGGGAGCAGGTTGCCAGTTCAGGTGTTGCACTTGAAAACCATTAAATTTAATCAAAATGATGATTGAAACTTTCCATTAGTAATATCGTGTGCTCAATTCACACTTGAAAAACCTATCTCGTATCATCCGAAGGTAAATAGCTATTTGAATTGTTGGCGATTCAAGTAATCGCCACTATCATATCGACGTATGAGAGGATTGCAAACTGCTTCTTATTATAATTCTACCAATTCTTAGAACAACATTAGCACGCCAGAGTAGGAGTTGATTTTAAATTTTATTTACAAAAACTGACTAGAAGTTACAAGTGTTGCCACATGGCATTGTGAAATGATTGATGATGACGTATTATACAATGATCAATGAGTCAAGACCTGAGCCGGCAATCCAGGCAACACCCGAGCTAGTAATTTTCACTTACATTAACAACATCCTCCCACCTTAAGTTAATTGAAACAGAAATTAACTTAACTACTAAATACTAATTACTAGCATCAAAATTTAAACTTAGAACTTGAACAGCTAACATTAAAACACTTTAAAATTAATACTATAAAACATTAGGAACAATAAAATAATTTAAAATTTTTAAAGTTCTAAAACATGAATCTATCAGGTACTTTAATTACACGTCCATATCTTGATAGTCTCTTTTCGCCTTGCTGGTCCTTCACTAGACTCGATTTTGTATCTTCCAAACAAGTGTCATGCTTAATTGGCATTACAGGTGGTAATTTACTTTCAACAATCTGCTGATGATCTACAACTTCAAGCGGGTACAACCTTTGAATGGGACGAAGTAAAACACCTGACTGAGTCTTAAGTCGCACTACTCGGGTTCTTCCATCCTTGCCAGGTAGTAACTCAATAACTCTAGCAAGTGGCCAGTCACACCTTTTCTTATTATCGGAGCCGATGAGAACGATTTCATCCAACATTATTTCTCTTGATCTTAACTTCGGAAATTGCATCTTTAGCTGGCCAAGATATTCAATCCTAAACCTCTTTAACAGCAGCTCTCTTAGATTTGCACGATATCTCAATCTTTTGTTCAGGCTCCTTATCTCGATCATATCCAAATCTGGTTTACCCACCTCATCTAGGTCTTTGAGAAACATATCTGGAGTGATTGGTTCAAGATCTGTAGGATTTTCTGTCACAACAGTCAAAGGCCTTTTATTGACAGCAGCCTCATTATCGCATAGTATCGTCTGCAATTCTTCATAACCCAAAACAGCATTTCCAAGTACTCTTCTAAGCAACTGTTTAAGAACGCCAACTAGTCGTTCATACCAACCTCCCCACCAGGGAGCTGCAGGAGGGTTAAAGTTCCAACGGATCTTCCTTACCATGCTATAACTGCTTATCCTATCCCAATCAACTTGGTCACAAGCATTGGAGGCTCCAGTAAAATTGGTCGCATTGTCACTATACACAATACTTGGTCTTCCCCTACGACTTATGAACCTTCTAAAACCCTGAAGAAAAGCATCCGTTGACAAGGAGGAAACAAGTTCAAAATGTAAGGCCTTGTATACTGCGCATGTAAACAGGCGAATCCACACCTTTTGAGACATCTTTGCACCAGTCTTTACGTACAGAGGCCCAGCAAAGTCCATCCCCAGCACTTCGAATACTTTAGCCTCTCGTACTCTGTCTTCAGGCAAGGGGTTTGGTACAGCTTCCAATTTCTTTGCCTTAAACCTCCTGCATGCTTGACATTGATTGATGACTGCTCGTATGGTGTGACAACCACCCAGTATCCAATAGTGCTCTCGCAGAATTGAACGCATCATCTGACTACCAGCATGAGAATGATTTTTGTGAATGTCCATAATCAGACGAGAAACCACTGGATGCTTGTGATTAGGAAGAACTATTGGATGTCGAAAATCTCTGGAATCTTCTCTACACGAAATCTTTGTTTGTAGCCGAATAACACCATTTTCATCAGCATATGGGTACAGTTTTGATAGCTTTGGATCCTTTGAGCCTATAAATGATTCATCTTGTACCATTTTCAGCAGTCTTTGTTCAGCCTTGGCGTATTCATCACAAGACAATTGTCCTTTAGCCCGTTGGTTCTTTGGCAATGCGACATTTCCTCCAAAACGCAGAATCCAACCAAACATACGCACAATGCTTGGGTAATGAGAAAAGTAATAGAAATCTGTCTTCTCTTGATTTGGAATCACAATTAGGGTAGATCTAACACATCTCTTCCTCTCAAGTGAAATTTGTTGTTCATCTTCATCAGTATACTAGTTGATGGCCAAGCCTCCATGGGTTCCCGCAACCAGACTGGACCCTCCCACCATCGAGATTGTATTAATCGTCTTCCGTCACAACCACGCGATGGTAGATCTGCTGGATTCTGAATCCCCGGGACGTGTCTCCACTGCTCACAAGAAGTCAATCGTTTTATTTCATTTACTCTATTGTTGACAAAAACTCCCCATTCATCAGCTCGACAAATCCAGGCTAAGACTGTCGTAGAATCAGTCCAAAGGTAGGATTCCACATTGTCCATGTTCAGATTTTGGAGTACCGATGAATGCATTCTTGCTCCAATTGTAGCTGCGAGCAACTCCAGTCGGGGAATGGTTACTTTCTTAATTGGGGCAACTCTGCTTCGGGCTTGAACCAATTGAACTGTTACTCCAGTGACTTTTTCGCATCTGATAAACACCGCTGCTGCATATGCTAACTTGCTAGCATCACAAAAGGTATGCAGACTAATTCTATCTCCTTCAGTACCTCCAAACCATCTGGGAATCTCTATTTGTCCTATATACTGAAGATCTTTAGTCCACTTTACAAAGTCCTTTTCAGGTCAGCAGGCAGCTCTGTATCCCAAGTCTCTTTGGTCTTCCAAGTTGACTGTAACAGAAGCTTAGGACGCAACGTGAAAGGACAGGCAACACCAACCGGATCATAAACTCTATTGACAGCTGCTAACATTTTCCTCTTGGTAACTGTAGTACTGCCATCAACTTCCAAGCAATCTGAAGTGATCTTCAAAGTATCAGAATCTCTGTTCCATAATATGCCTAGAACCTTTGACTCGTAACATCCTGGAATACATGTATTAAGGCAAGTGTGCTCCCACCCTCTCAAGTCAAATTGTCCTTTTGCCATAATTGCAGTTGCTTCTTCAATGAAATTGTGCAGCTGTTCTTCCGTACCTACACTAGTGACACAATTGTCAACGTAGAAACTATCTTGAAGCTTTTCAATGTTTGACGGGTGCCAATTTCTTTCTCCACTTTCACACATTATACACTCTTGAGATAAATGATGCTTAATAACTGCTTCCAACAGAAATGGTGAACATGTGACGCCGAAAACCACTCTATTGTGACGAAGAACAATAAGGTTTCCCTCAACGTCATACCACAAAAAACGCAAATAATTCCTGTCACCTTTAAAGAGCCTAATCTGGAGAAACGCTTTCCTTATATCAGATATTACACCAATCTTCCTAGACCTAAACTTGGTCAGCACAGTAGGAATAGACTCTATCAGGTTAATTCCAGTTTCTAAACAGTCATTCAAAGAAGGATGGCCAGGTGACTTTGCAGAAGCGTCAAACACAGGACGAACTTTGGTTGTACTATCTTCTTTTAAAATTGGTCGATGGGGTAAATAATGTCCTGGTTCAGATATTTCATTTTGTGGAACCCTTTCTATTATTAAATCTTGCAACCATTCATCAAAGACTTCCTGGTATCTGTTCATCAATTTATCTCTCTTCAGCTTTTGAGTAGTGGATTCCAGTCGCCTCCTCGCTAAATCATAGTTGTCAGGCAGGGGCTGGTGACCAATCTTCCAGGGCATATGTGCTTCAAATCTTCCATCTTCACCCTGGGAAACTGTTTCTTCAAAATGTTGCAAAATTCCTTGCTTCTTTTCTTCTGTGCTTCTCTGCTCCACAGGATCTCTAATACCTAACCATTCCAAATTCCATAGATTGGAGAGATTAACCTGCTCTACAAACATTGTTGTCACTGTTGAGCTCATTCTTTCCTTCTGGGTTTTAGGGACTTTTCCTATTAATGTCCAACCTAGCTTTGTTTCCGTAGCAACTAAACCATTCTTCAATTCTTTCCTTTGACCAGTAAAAAGTTTCCCTGCGACGTCAGCTCCAATTAGAACTTCAATAAGACCAGGCGTCTTCTCTATGTCTGTCAAATTAATATTCCAAGACTTCAGTTCTCGAATCCAAGACCCATTCTCAATGGTAGGTATTTCACCACAAATAACCTTTTGGTCTAGTGCTTCCAAACTGCACTGGTAACTGTCGTCCAAACTTCCCAGATATATTTTATAGCTCTTGTGTTGACACGCTTCTGTGACTTCGCCACCAAACAATCTGTGACTGAACAATTCTTCTTTAATAGGTTCATAACCCATCTTCACTGCAGTCGACTTTAAGACGTAGGATTTTTGTGCTCCTGTATCAACTATTGCACGAACTCGTCTGTTTTTATTCAAATTCCTCACATTCACTACCAGCGTCTGCAGGAAAACCTCGAACTTCCTAATCCTGACGAACTGGAGTGCAATGATTCCACAGACTGGTCCGAGACTTTAGCTTGAGCAGTATCCCCCTCGTGTGTAGTTTTTCCCTCGTATTGTTCAGTTTTTTTCTCGTATTTTTCCCTCGTTTTTCCCTCGTATTTTTCAGCAATACCTTTGGGTAAATCTGAGCACATGATTGTTGTATGTTTTCTTCGACATATCAAACACCTAACAAAAGTCTTGCATACTCGGCCAGTGTGCCCAGGAACTAAACAATTGAAACAGCATCGTTTATCGGAAAGAACCTTTCTTCTTTGTGCTAACGACATGTCTCTGGCCTTAAAGCACTCACTGCTACTATGTTGACCATCACAAAAACAACAAAGTCTATTTACTTTAACTTCTTTTCCGGCAAACAAATCAGTGGCAGTAGAAATTCTATCTTCATTCTTCAGGTAAAGCTTCTTTTCAATGGGTTTCCTGAACTTCTTGGCATCAAACCCCTCAGTAGCTGTACTGATCTTTTCTTCATTTGCTATCTCCTGCCTCACAAACTGCATCAGGTTCTTGAGTCTATCCTTGGGTGTCCCAGCACTAGCCTGTCTCTGCCAAATTCGTAACAAATCCCCAGGAATACTCGATTCAACCATAGGGAAAAGCATGGCGTCATACATTTCAGTGACAACACCCAGACTGTCCAACGCTCTCAGATGAGATTCGAGACGATCATACAATGAAGAAAGTGAAACTGCATTTCGAGAGTTTGTGTTTTGCATAACTAAAGTTAAAAGTTCTCTAATATATACTTCTACTAACCGATCTTTCTGACCAAAGCGTTCCTTCAAGCTTTCCACTGCTTTAGGATAGTTCTTCTCAGTGGCCGGGTAACTTTCCACCAGTTCTTTGGCTCTAGTGTTCGGTTCCATACACTGTAACAAATATTGGAACTTATCAGCTGGGTCAAGTGTACTGTCCTCATGGATTTTTTTAAACTGTGCCCAAAACGGTAACCATTCCTTAATGTTTCCATTAAATTTCCTCAGTTGCAGCTGCGGAAGTTTATATGGCATCTTCTTAGTTTCGCCTTCCGAACCACTTTCCGAGCCGTCAGTCCGCCTACTCTGTTCTTCAATCATCATGCGCGCTTTCATGAAGTTTTTCAAATTAATTTCCCTGGAAGCCATTTCCTTTTCTAGTTCTTCTTCAGATTTCTTACCTTCCAGCATACCTTCAAAAATTGTAGAATCCAGCTTAAGTAATTCCTCATACTTGAGTTTCAAGGTTTCGAAACTTGCCACGACTTCAATTCGTTCTTCTGCAGTATCGCACTCCTTTCCCGCTATTACTTCGTTAAAATTCCGGGTAAAAGCGCGTCGTAGTACAGTTCTAGATTGAACAACCTTATCCATATTATTTGTGGGAAGCTTTACGTTTAGGGCGCCAAATCTTATTATAATTCTACCAATTCTTAGAACAACATTAGCACGCCAGAGTAGGAGTTGATTTTAAATTTTATTTACGAAAACTGACTAGAAGTTACAAGTGTTGCCACATGGCATTGTAAAATGATTGATGATGACGTATTATACAATGATCAATGAGTCAAGACCTGAGCCGGCAATCCAGGCAACACCCGAGCTAGTAATTTTCATTTACATTAACAACACTGCTTTTGAAAAATGGCGCCAAGCTATTTAAAACCAAACCCGTAGTAAATATTCGATTTTCGGATTTTTTATGTTGATTGTATGTCAAAATCTACCAGTGTTCCAATTTTCGAGATTCTAGATCAAGTGGGTGTCATAGAACATTTTGATGATCGGTGAGTGAGTGAGCCCCAAAAGTGGTCATTTTCCAATTCAATTTTCTCGGAGATAAAAAGATATAGAACGCTGATTATTTTTATACTCTTCATCAAGCCCCTATTGACCAATAAAAGTTTCTAAACTCATTTCTGTGATGCATAGAACCGGAGAACGGAGGGGTCCGAAAACACGCCGAAGCCCTTCTAGAAAAGGTTGGGTAGTGCGCCGAACTTGGCGGTTGCACTACCGTGCAACCAGATAGTGTGATTGGTAGGATCTACCCACAGTGCCATTAATTTCGACTAAGTGACGGTCCACCCTTTTGCTGAACAATGAGGACTGATTTATTGAGTTGTCACCTTATAAAAACACCATCTCTCAAAACCCCTCCCAAAGTGGCATAAAGGCTTGACTAAGTCTTGAGATGGTGTGAGATATTCACTGCTTTATTATAATTTGTCAAGAGAACCGACATTTATTGTTTTTGATTGTTTAACTCTCTAATACATGAATTTTTATTTTCATCCTAAAAAAATATCTATGTATCTTTAAAACTCATACATTATGGGAAAAATACTGCACTTTTTTTTAACTGCATTAGAATTTAAATAATTTAAAAAAAGTTTCCATATGACAAAAACCAACTACAAAATTCCAATTTTGATAATAATGACTAGAAAACCACTAAATATATTTCAAAATAACCCTTTTTAACTATAATTAATTTTTCAAAACAAATTATTTGTATTTAGTACTCATATTATTATACTTTGAGTACTGCCAAAAACGTAATTTCACAACAGTTTTTAATAGAATAAAGTGGATTATGTTACTTGTTGCCAAACGGCAACAGTATGCATTAGAGGGTTAAACTATTTTACAGTTTTATTTGTTGTATCAAGAATTCTAAAAGTTTATGTGGATTTCAGGGTATTTTGTAATGTGGTTAATTTTTACATCCGTAAAATAAGGCAATGGAATATTGATCTGTAACTCAAAATCTGACTAGGAAGCACAAACTAACATTATACAAAATTAAAGGAAACGCAAACTTATTGGTCATACGTATTTACTATTTATGGAATGTTTATCCACTTTCTAAACTTTAATTTTAAGGCTTAAAGCTTCTTATATTTTTGGCATTATTAACAAATACTAAGTAAAGCTTTTGTTGTCACTGCTTTTTAAATATGAACATATGTTTTTCAAAAATAATACGATTTTACTTTAATTTAGCCATTATGAGACCAAATCACATTAAAATTAGAAGAATTTGAAGACCCTTTTTGACTACTTATTAATTATCTACTTATTTCATTGAAAATCAGGCGCTGACTAATAACAAAAACAGTTTTTAAAAATATCGAGTTGATGTATAGCATATTTTTTTAAGCATGAAAATATCTAGTGAATTCGTTATTTTTTTTAATCGTTATCCCTCAACGTAAGCAAATATAGATTTTCAAACGCAGAGCAAAACTTTAATTCAAAAACATCCTAACTGGAAGTAACGAAGCACCAACTTTCTTAATTACACATAAAAGGAACACAACTGAAAAAATATCTTCAGCTCAAAGTTCAAGCTAGCCCAAACCCTAGTAAGAAGTCAAAAGTCATCACAAACCACCCTTTAACTGATGAAACACGCTGATGAGCCTTCTAATTTTCCATTAAAGGTACACAATCACCAATCCAGCATGGGTCTGAAAGTCAATTAAGGTCCTAAGCAGACAAATTACAACGACATACGCCATAGAAATCACTTAAAAGATTGCTAATGAGTTATAATCTCAATGACATCGAGAAAGACAAACATTATGAGTTCTCATTTCACCCCATGATTAATGGGTAAGATCTTTTCCAATTTCCGAACAGCATGGGGTTTCTATGGGCACAACCGAGAGTCATTTATCAAAACATCCACGTGAAGTAGTGTCTTATGTTGGTTTTAAAAGAAAAGAACAACCGTTTGTTTCCTACCTTTTTTATATATACGCTGATGTTAAGAATATTGGTTCACCAGAAATATGGTTTCTAGTAAGGTTCTTTTTCGAAACTAAAACCTGGAAAAAGTTCAATCGAATATCGAAATATGGTAAAATATTTCGCCACACAGCTGTTGCAGCTACTAAGAACCATATTTTAGTGAAACCAAGCACCGAATTCCTTAGATGCTAAACAAAAACAACCCGATGTTTAATATCCAACAATTGCATATGCAGTTTCGTGATTTTTAAATAGAAATTTGATGAAGAAATTCTTTCAATAAGTTCAACCATTATATCAATAAAGATTTTTAAATAAATACAATAAATACAGCAAATGTAACCTTTGTGTATCTGCTTGGTGTTTAATGAGAGGTGTCTGAATTTTTTTTTTTTTTTTAGAATTTATCTGCAATATTCAGCAAAAACTTATTGATAAATCTTATTAATCGAAAAAATAGCCCTTATTTAAAATTCCGAACTTTCTCCTGGATTGTACAACTCCGATTCATAAGTATGGGTATTATCAGTTAAAAACACGCACACACACAAACGAATACCTGCGTAGTAACCCGTTACCTGACAATTAGAAATTCCAGGAACTCACTTTAAAAAAAATGAGAAATTTCATAATTTTAATTTTAATACATTTTAATATTCAGGGTATAGATTACCATTTATAATCATGTGTTACAAAAACATAATTAAAAAAAATATATAAAAAAATATTCAACTTAAAATTTTAATTTTATTTCCATGCATTCAAAAAAAGTTCGCACTTCTTCCACTTTGATCATCCCTGAGAGGGATAAAAATTATACACTGCTCAAAACAATTAGGGGATGGTTTAAACCACTTCGCCCCCAATGATTCCATTTGGTATCATCAGCTACCGATTTTTTATCTCACTAAGTTCAACTCTTACTTATTTATCGTTAGATGGAGGAATTGTGTCTTTTGAAGAATTAAATAATGTTTGGTTTAATTGAAGGAAAGTATGAAAAACATGGAAAACTAAAATTCACTCCCAAAAACTTTTATGAAATAAATCGACCCCAAATTCGTTACGCTGGCATTCTAAGAAGTCTAAAAATTGATTTTACCTTTTCTTACAATTAAAATTTTGAAAAAATTATTTATATAATTTATTCAAACGTTACGATTCCAATTTTTTGCCCCTTAAATTGTAGTTGAAAAATTAAGATTTGTTTCCCTGCTTTTTACCATTTCAATCTGAATGCATAAGGAATCTATTTAACAAATTTTAGATTTTTATAATAAAAATTAAGAAGTTGGAACTGGATGGGTAAACGAAAGTACGCAAAGTGCTTCCCTAATTATTTTGAGCAGTGTAGTAACCGACGAAAGTTGTTCAATAGAAACAACTGTTTATCCGCAAAAACTCCATTTCTTGTTCTCGGAAGAACTTCATTTAGAAAATGTCTTCTGATGTGTCTTATCTCCTTTAGTGTCGTCTTATGTTTTATGCCATTTTAAATTAAAGAAACAGCGTGTTAAACATGTTTTATCAAGTGAACGGTTTGTGTAGGTAGGATTCGGTGGTTTGTCACACATAAGATATATTTGGCTTTTACGGTGAAGAATTTGTTGTATACCTTGTTTTATGGACTTAGGAAATTTATTAGTGTGTTGGGACAAAGGACAGTTTTTAATGTGTCAAGAAACACGTGGGTTTGTGAAAGATATTGTCAACTGCTTACATGGAATTTTGAAATTTAAATTACCTCCGTTCCTTTTCATGGTAATTTTGACAATTTAGTCGAGATCTTGTTCAGTCACTAATTTAAATAATCATGCTAAAATTAGCATATTTAATTTGTCTCAGAAAATTGGATTATTATATAGTAATTAGTTAAAGTATGGTAAAACACTTGTATATAATTTTATTTAGAATGCGATGGTTAGTAAGAGGCGTATGAAGACATCCATTTTTTTAAAAAAACGTTTTATAATTTAGAATCTTAAAACAACTAATTAAATTTTATTAAATTTAATGATAAGTTATGTCTTTTATTTAATTTTGAAAATGAGATGACAAGTGTTCATATCAAAAGAAACGCTTTAGAACTGTCAATGTTTTTGTGTCATTTACATAATAAAATCATAAGATTTAGGTATGTAACTTCCTAGAATTAAAAATCTTAATTACATAATTTTTTTCATGCAAAAACTACTTGAGTACGAAAAACACCTGTTTAATTATTTTATAACGACACATATTGGCTCATTTTCTACTAAATTATATAGCAGCGAAATACTAACTATGCTCTTCCAGCGAACAATTTCTTTGGAGGTGTCCGTTATTGGGGGGGGGGAGGGGGATAATTTTTTATTTTTGAAAAAAAAAAAAAACACCACTGAACGAAAGGTTAAAATTACTACTTAATCTAAAGGAAATAAATAAAAAAACTTTTGATTTATAATATAAGTAAACAAGTACATTTTGCTAGCCTTGTCCGGAAAGGTGCCGTAAAATAAACCAGTCTTATCACAATTAAAAATGTTTCGATCATCATACCCTTCAAACAATTGAATCCGTTCGGTGAGTGCAGAAACCACCTCAGTAAACAATATCCGAAAACCCGTTTTCAATGAAAATAAGCGTAGAAAGGCAAGATGCGTGTTGGGTGCAAAAACTACGTTAGTCTGTTGAGTAGTTCCGTAAATACAGGACGTTTGTTTCGAGTGTTTAGTGCAGAAATAGAGGAGGAGTTATTACGTTATTTCTACCTCCTGAAAAATTTGAAATTTGTGACTGACGTTGTTTCTGCATTCACCGATTCAATTGTTTGTCTTTTGATCCAGTCGGCAACTTGAGAGGGGTCCACAAACTTTTATTCGCCGCTTACTGCTTTGAAAGAAATATCACGGCTTATCTGCGTTTTTCCAACTTTAAAACGTTCTGCAGTAGATCTCACACTTAGCTTTTCTTGTTCAGCAACATCCATTTTTCCTTTTAGCGTTAACCTTTTTCTCTTTAAACACATTATTTTACTTAATCTAAATCAGCTCTCGTTACTTGTTAGCAACTCGACTTTTTAGGATTATGAGCAATTAGAAATCGGACACAACTCCAGGCAAGCGGTCAAACAGTTTCGCAAAGTGGACAGGGGCGATTGCATTCACTCCCTCTCAATTCTCGGAAAGAGAAGGTTTCGACAATAATGGGGAAAATTGACATGGGGCGTGTAGAAACCATTGTAAAGCTATGGTGGTCATTCTAAGGTTACTAGAAGGTCATAGAACAGTCACCAATACGTAGTTTGACGACAAGAAAATGAGGGTGCAAAAATATTTGGATGCAAAAATGTGTTTTATTGGGATTGATAGCCGAATTAAATAAAAAAAATTAAAAAATGCGTCCGCTATTTAGAGGGTCCGTTATTTAGAGGGGATTACTTTAAGTACCTATGTTAAGGGACTGGGACTTGAGAAAATGTCCGTTATTTAGAGGTGTCCGCTTTTTAGAGGTGTCCGTTAGAGGAGGTAACACTGTAAAGTGAAACTGACGGATATGTCCATCAGTATGCAATGCATGTGTTATTTTACCATAGACGGAAAGGTCTTTCCCCGATGACTGCACACGAAATAGAACTTGTCATTAAGGAGAAACCGCAAAATACGTCTTCTTAAAAAAAAATCCTTTCTTAAAAAAAGCGTAAAAAAACAGCAAAAGATTAGAATAAACCACTAATCGTCTGTTGGGATTCATATTAAAAGCTTATAATTTCCCCATTAGACTTTTGTTTGCGATGTTTTATTATTGTTAAAATTTTTGATTTATTGGTTGGTTGGTAGACATATATTTTCAGCTTGTGTGCTTGGTCAAAGACCTGCTTATATATTATATGTACCGCATCGTAATGGACCCTTGACTCAAAAAGAAAATCTAATTGTAAGAGATACACTAAAAACACACACACACATCCTTATATTAAAGAAACGTTACTAATCAATTTGTAAGATATATAGTTCATAGTTGTAGTTGTTATGGCATTTAAGAAGCTTTAAAAAGTAATCCCTCATTTAATATTTTTTATTATGTTAATTCCTTCATATTGTTTAATTGAAATCCAAAAAATTTAAGTGAAAATGGTTGTAAACTTGGATCGGCAACACCTGGTATGTGTACGTTTTGGAATAAGTTTTATTTAATTGCAAGTTCTCCTAATTTCATTGTAATTCAATATAATTTTTTAACTCAACCATGCGTAATTTACTTTCCTAGTACAGTAGTTTATACAGACATTCAACTATACAAACAAAATCACTTTTCGTTCATTGCGTTTTCCAAGAATTCTTCTCAAAACCCTTCTAATCGCAATCGCAAACCTCCTCTACATACATATAATCCCGGTCGTCCCCAACACTTTTGAAAAAAAAAAGGAAAGTCTGCATAATTACTGTTGTTAGCAATCGAAATGTGAAGGTCTTTTTTTAAGTTTTCATTGTTATCAAAGTGTTTTTTCTTCACACACCTTTTATTTAGCGACACGTGAATACCTGACCCGGGGTCAGTTTGGTTGACTTCTTGGAAAAAGTAGCACAGCAAAGTTACGAAAACTAACAAATTAAAAATAATTTATAAGAATCGTGGAAAGTCTACAATGACTGATCTATGCTCTAGTTGGAACTGTTAGATGCCTCTAATTCCCTGAAGGTTTTAGAAGAAAAGAACAACCGTTTGTTTTCCACATTTTTTTATAATATACTAAACGCTTGCACTATATTATTTTCCCGTACTCTGATTGTCTCCTTTTTTTTTTAATTTCCTTGTCTTGTCTGAAAAATATCTACTAGCTAAAATGCGTAGAATGGACAAACCTATAATGTGAGATTTTTTATTTTTACTAAGAAAAATATACATCTTTTGACCTTTGAAGGTCATGCAATAAGAGAAAAAAAATTAAAACAAATTTTCTCTTTGCACTGGAACTTAATTATTTCAAATATTAAAACATTAGCATTGAGAATGATGCGTTAAATTTAAGGAAACACTATCCTTTAAACTGTATACAATAAAAACATAATTTATTCTTTAAATAGTTAAATTTTTCCTTCTAAAACATCAATATACTTTCCAATATATGTATATAATATTAGAACGTATATTGATGTTTTAGTATATAGATGTATTATTGTTGATGATAGGCAACTTTCTTCATTTGTATACAAATAAAGAAAGTTGCATATCATCAACAGTATTTTAAAGTTATAAAGTGGATTGAAATGTACGTTGCCAAATGATGCACTAAATATAAAAAAAAACACCTCAAAACTGCATCTGTTATTTAAGATAGAGAGAAAGTATCATTTAGCATACTTTACGATACCAATATAATAACTGATACAGGGTACAGAATAAACACATATATATTCCGGCTTGTGTGCTTGATAAGAGACCCGCTTATATAAAAGTAGTTGTCAAGTAAGACATACACAGAAAAAAAATTACAGTCACAGAGAAAGGAAAGTGCACCCAGGGCGAAGGCGGAGATCGAACCCCTTTCGCCCGTTACAGCGAGCAGACTGCTATTGTTATTGTCCAAACCACTCGACCATTAGCTGATACAAACAATCAATAAAACTTCTCTTGTTTTCCGAGGTGTCCTATAAGTGCCACATATGAAAAATTAAGCAGCCATGTTATAATTTTAACTACATTTCTGCGATAAATATAAACATGATATCTTTTAAATAGCCGAAAATTACTTTCCTTAGACGGCGTTGAGGTAATTGCCAGTTCCGGAAGCTAATAGCTGTGTATCAATACGTATAATTACATACTTAAAATAATTGTTTGCGCACATGTTTATTGACCGCAAGAGCGGCATATCTTGGTCTAGCTTTTCCCAATAATTAAATGAATCACCGACTACCGGTTTTCTTTAATTATATTTATTAGTATTCAAAAATGACGTGTAATTATCTCATGCTCTAGACGGAAATTAACGTAATTGTTTTTTAATTGGAGCAAATCTCACTCTGCGAATAAAAGTGACACAACTGAAAAATACGACTTTTCGAATTTGAAATTGCTAAAATATGTTAAACGTTAAATTCCGATGCATCGAAGAATTTGTGTTTTTAATCTATCAATATAACAGGTGAGTTTTATAATTGAGAACAATATCTATGACACTTTTCAACACTGAATTAAAACGAAAGGAAAAGTTTCAAATTATTATTCAGAAAAAATCTCGTTGTTAATACATCGCTTTTCCTCGTACTTTTCATTAATAAGAAAGTAGCTTATATTCAAATTGAAATCGCTTTTGAGTTTAAATGTTTTAAACTTCAATGGCGCCGCACATGCATTTATATGAAAATTGCTTTCTTCTGAGAAACAAGCATTCAACTCTGCCTTGTATAAGTTGTAAAATTTGTCCTGTATTTTGGATTCCTTAAAGTTTTGTAAAAGAGAAAGAGTGCAAATTATGACTATAAAATAAATGTTTTAATATAACTACGGATTCTTGGAGTTCTATTACACAAAATTCTCAAGCCTAGTTGTTTAATCAATATACGTATCTTACTTAAATTATAGAAAAAAATAAGATTTTATTATAAAGCATTTAAATTTCAAAAGTATTTGCTCAAACATATTTAATACTTTTTCTTTTATGATGGATAACACATACATAGTGTAAACTTGTATTTTTTATTTCTTCCTTTTGAAGATTTTCTTTAAGTATTTCTGATATATATCAATTAAGCTGCGCAAAAATGCAAAGATATAAAATTAGCAAATTAACAAAATATTTTTCTAGTCAAATGATACGTCAGTAGTTATAAAAGCTATACATAGGAAAAAGTTTCCTATTTGTTGCAAACTAATATTTAAAAAAATACAAAATACTTTTCTTGGAAAGTCTATAAAAATTAAGTTAAATAACAAAATTTTAAAACACGAAAAATTTGTTGAAAACATGAAAAATTTCATTCTCTAGTTTTCTCCGATCTTAAGACAAAAAGAAACGGTGTTAGTAAAAAACTGATCAAAAAGTAAATGACTGAACGAAAAGTAAAGTAAAGGAATTCGTCAAAAAAGTTCTAACGCCTAGACGCTCCAGTAGTAAGCTTCAAAGTAAATATTATCCAAGCATCTTAATCTTAGGACAAACGAAAAACTTTCATTTTTAAGGAAAGTAGCAGGGATTAAAGGCGTTGTTCACGTTGGAGCACACACCTATACTTCAAAATCGTCATACAAATTATTTTCATTGAATAAGGTTTAGTTTCCATACAAAATAAAAATGTGTCTTTGAATGAATTCTTAGTTTTAATACCATAAGTATTTGATATAGTTTTTAATCCGCTGTACTAGTGACAATATGTGCTGCTTAAAGTTTTATGGAGTAACGTTACACCGCAAATTATAAGAAAGCTTCAAATTTACTCCTATTTTGTGGCGAAGTTTTACTACAAATCTTTACATTGCTAAAAGAATTTTTTATAAAATAAAATTATATAATTTATTAGTTAATGTTGTTACGGGGCATTTTTGAACCCACTATACAGAAGTTTTTTTTTTAATTTATTCTTTCATATAAAAGTATTGTATTGGCAAGTACTTCTATAAAACTGGTTTCTGCCTACTTTATGGAGTAACAGTAGCACGTTCCGCAAAGTTTATAAAAATTTTACTGTTAAGAAAAAGAAACATAATTTTAAAAAATAATTTTATTTAGGAATTAAATTTTCATATTAAGTAGGAAAATTATATATTTTTTCAACCAACTGAAGATATCAAATCCTAATTTTTTGCAAAAAAAAAAAAAAAGAATTATGATGTGAAATATTAAAATAGATACAACTTCATTTTACACTGCCCAATATCGAATTAATTTTCCTAACCTCTCAATTTTAAAACTCAAAACTAATGAATTATGAATACATCAAGGAAAATCAATTTAACACACTATACTAAAACTAATTTTATCTACAATAAACATCACTAAAAACCTTACGAACAGAATATATTACTGGGACCAGTTCTCTTTTTCAAAAACCGCGATTCACCCTTTTAAATTATCGCTTTGAACTGAACCACCAATTTACGATTTTAAACGCCATTGCCCAACGCTGGAGAAGACAGCGTCATTTAATGGCTTTTTCTTCTGGAGACTTTTTGGTGGCAAAGTGGAAATTTATGGTAAAAGGCAAGGATTTTATTGCCCAAGAGGTGAAGCGAAATAGGAGAGGAGGGTCCAAGCGTCATATAAGCCACGGCCTCGGTGGCCTTTTTGGATGAGTTTAGGTATTTTTCTGAAAAAAGTATTGGGTGATTGACGGCTAGTGACGGCTGTGGAATAATTGATGAGAATTTCGGTCACTTTCGCTGATTTTTTGATGGAATTAACCATGCATGGAATTTGTGGTTTTGTTTTTTGAGAGAGATTAATTAATGATGATGAGTTGTCAGATATTGGTGTGAAGGTTTGATTTAAGTGTACTGATATAGGATGAATGACCATGAATTATGTTTCAAATTTTGGGAAATTTAAATTTTAATGTGTTGAATAATTGGATAAGTTTTATAGTTCAAGAATCCCCTTTGCTAGAGTCTCGTTTAAATTAAATGATTTTCAATGCAATTATGCGTGAAATTGTAGTTTTGTTATTGGGTTAAAATGGAATGATAAATTAATGATGATACGTGGTGTCAAATATCGGTGTGAAGGTTTGTTTTTTGGTTCTGTCTGAATAGCCATTAATAATGTTTCACATTGTATGCTTTTCAAGTTACCTAATTTTGCATTTCAATAAGTTGGAGAAGTTTTTATGATAGTGCGAAAAGTTTTTTCTTTTTTCATTTGTTAGAGTTCAGGTTGTGCTCGTTAGTTTTTTAAGGAATTAACTATGCATAGATCTGCCGTTATGTTATTGAGAGAAAGTAACACGATAATTGATTGCGAAGAGTTGTCAAATATTGGTGTGAAGGTTTGTCTGTTGATACTGTATGAATGACCATGAATAATGTTTTATATTTTTATACATGTTAAATAACATAATTTAAATTTTAATGTTTTCAATTTTTTTTTGCCTGGGGAATAATTTATAAGAGTTCAAGACGCGTTAGTTAATATATTTGGTAACTTTCACTGATTTTAAATGTTGTTAAGAATTGATGTTAAAATATCACAATTTAGTGTGAAGGTTTATGTCTGACATTGTTAGTACAAAATAAATAACTGTTAATCATGTTTAAAATTTTATGCATTTTAAAATAGTGATTTTCTTTATTTCAATTAGAATGAGCTTTTCATTTAAAGGTCTAGTTGCGAACTTTACACACATTCTTCATGAAGTACAACTTAGACATTGTTCCGCCCTGTTCATTGGCGACTTCGTTCAATTGAATTTACGACTATTAAAAGTAGCCAAAGAAGGGATAGGACCCTATATCTTAGTTATACCTTGAAGAATGTGGGTTTTGCGACTGCACTCTTCAATTGCGTTAAAAATAATTTTGGTGGGGCTTTGAGTGATATTTTCTGAAAGTTAGAAATGGGGTTAGAGTGCAAATGTATCTAACTTTCGTAATAATTTTTAATATGATTACATCCTTACACATGAATGATATTTTAATTAAATACGCATTTTCCATACAGCAAAGGTAATGATACAATTTTATTCCTTTAAAGTTTATATTTTGTGACAAATTATCATAGTAAGATTTCAGCTTTAAATATCATTTTGATTTAAAATGGCAGTAAACCTCTATATAAGGTTATAGAAATATTTTTTATAAAAACTAAAACTAAATAAATACCACTCTTTCAAGTTATTTTTGACGAAAACAATTAAAATCAGTTAGCTCTAAGTAACCAAATAGTTAGTGTCTGATTCTATTTTTTGTTTCTTTAAAAACGTAAAACAAAATCTTTAATACTCTCTTGCAGAATAACCCCAACTTTGGAGAATAAAAGACCATTAAAAATACCTTGGATTTCATTAGGGTCAATTTTATTCCACTTAAGTGGAAAAGCTCCTATTAGGGTTAATGGATTTACATATTTAGAAATATGCCGAAATTCATTTAGAACTTAATGAAGCCAACTTAAAAACAAAAAAAAAATCACTTCATAATTTAGTTTTCACCATTAATGCTGAGTTATTTTACTGTCCTTTTATAGCAATGGTAAATCGAGTCTTGAAATTTATATGCGTAACTGAAGTGAGCCTTTATGAGCTTGAAATGTGCAATATTATGAGTTATGTATTTATTTCTCTGTGTTTATATAATGAACTAAGAGTGTAAGTAAAAAATAGTTTATATGCCCTAAAATTAAGCATAAAAGTTATACGCTGTTCAGACAGGCAAAAAAGACCAATGATTATTATGTTTTTTTAAATAAATATTTTTGAAATAAATTAAATTATTTCATAAAAATATAGCAAACTTAAAAAAATATTTTTTAAAGTTTTTTTTTTATATTTAACCCTCTGAACGTTAGACGGAGCTTTTTCCGTATTTTGTGCATCAGTTTTGTCTATAATAACATTAAATTTTAACTTTTTAAGATTAACAAAAAAAAAATTAACAAGTACTTCAGTTTT
Source organism: Hylyphantes graminicola (assembly GCA_023701765.1). NCBI lineage: Eukaryota > Metazoa > Arthropoda > Arachnida > Araneae > Linyphiidae > Hylyphantes > Hylyphantes graminicola. The sequence continues at coordinate 38,174,729 of CM043116.1, forward strand.
CCTATTTCCAAGTAATAAACCCAAATCCTTCCACGTCAGTGAGTTGCCTTCACTGACACAATCTTCAAGCGATTGGCTATGCCTCCACGTTTCCGTCATTCGCGGGTGGCCGCAAACTTGACTATCAGTTGTCCGGTTGATGGTATGCCAATCCTAATTCTTCATTCAATGAATTCTAAATGTTTAATGATCTTATAAATTCTTTATTAAAATGGAAAAAAAATTCCAATCAATCTCAAATCATTCCTCATTGAAATTCTTTATTAACAGTGAAAACAAATTCTGATGGATCTGAAATCTTTCCTCATCGAAATCCTTCATTACAATTTTGGGAACATTTCATCGAAATCCTTCATTACAATTTTACGAACATTTATCTCCCGTTCAAAATCATACTTCCTCAAAATTGTTCTCTTTAGTAAAAATTTCTAAGTATTTCAATTTCTCTATTTCTAAGAATTCCTAATTATTCCTCTTCAGTTAATTGCCTTCACTTACACAATACTCACGCGATTGTCTATGTCTCCAGGTTTCCGTCATTCCCGGGTGTTTTCTAACCAATTGTAATTCTTCCTTCAGATCTTCCTTTCAAAATCATACCTCATCTAAATCTTTTTATTAACAATTTCCAAGAATTCCAATGATTCCCAATTTATTCCACTTCGGTTAATTGCCTTCACTGACACAATCCTCAAGCGATTTGCCTATGCCTCCAGCTTTCCGTCATTCGCGGGTGGTCGCAAACTTGTCGCAAACCTATCGTAATTCTTCATTCAGTGAATTCTAATTGATTAATAAACTTCATTTTTCTTTAAAAGTGAATAAAATTCCCAATGATTTTAAAATAATTTCTCGTCAAAATCCTTCGTAAAAAGTTCACGAAAATTTATCTTCCTTTCAAAACCATACCTCATCTCTAAATTTTTTTATTAACAATTTCCAAGAATTCCAATGATTCCCAAATTATTCCTCTTCGGTTAATTGCCTTTACTGACACAATCCTCGAGCGATTGCCTATGCCTCCAGCTTTCCGTCATTCGCGGGTGGCCGCAAACTTGGCCATCAATCGTCAAGTTGACGGTAAGGCATCAGAGGCCACCCCATTCTGTCATCTTCATCAAGCGAATCGGTCGGCGGTTGGGTCAAAAAGGGTCAACAGGAGAAGGGGGTCTCTTGGACAAGATGGGCCCTCTGAGGCTTGTTTGTTTTGTGGTTTGATATCGAAAGGGGTCATGGGGATTGGTGGACATTGGGAAAGGGTTAAGAGGAAATCAATTGTGTTTGTAGTTTTAACCTTTCTCTTCTCCAGAGGCGTTTTTTTAAGTGACAAAAGAATGCTTTTACATGTTTTTAGACAAATGAAAATGAAATAAATGCTTATGTTTAAATACTAAGTTATCCCACTTAGTTACATTTTTACAGGAATAATGTTGGTGAAGACATTTTGTTTTGATTTCTTTGTCAAGGTGTTTGTATGTTTCTTGGGTTCAGATATTTGTTCCGAATGATATACAAATTTAATAACGTTAAAACGAGTGTGATATCCCATTATACATAATAGAAATTTAAAATCCTTCGTAATGTATTTCAAATGCACATCCACAAGTGAAAGTTTAGGCGTTATTTTACAAGGTATAGTATCGATATTGCGTCTTTTCAAGTTCAGTTAAAAACATAAATTAGATTATTTTCTGTACCACTGTTGTAGATACTAGAAATAAATACATGTACAGTACATACAGTACAGTCCCGATTATCCGAGCCCCGATTATCCGATTTTCCGCTTTAACCGAGCTTTGAAATATTTCTGGGATTTTTCCCGGCGACTACCGAGAAAAATCTGAACCAGAACATGATCTCACAAACTTTCAGGAAAAGAAATCCAACAATAATTCCACCTTTACTTTTCTTACTATGCTGCCGAGAAACGCCACAATAACATAAAAAAGTCTTTATTTGTTTTTTGTTTTAAGTGAAAGAACTATTTCAATGTCCTACATATGAGTTGCACGTAGTCTGTATTCCATTTGTACTTGTCAAAATATACACTTCGACATACAGAATTATTTTATTTAAATTTTTCGCTTTAATCGAGTTTTTCGGTTATCCGAGTTAGTCTCGGTCCCAATTAACTCGGATAATCGGGGTTCTACTGTATCTTGCTTAAAAATATAAATTCCGGAAATATCTTGTAAAATTATTCCTATTGCAAATCAATCTAAGATTTATACCATGTTTTGTATGAATGTCATATTATATTTATTTTATCAATATCGGTTTTCTAGCAGTTTCTATCAAACAGTTGTTTGTAACTTAAACAAAGGTTCACGAAAACTAGGTGATGAACAAACTACTTAATTAATAATTTCAAATTATACGCTAACCCTAATTTTCACCCGAAGGTTGTCATAATTGCTTTATCAGCAACCTCTTTCGGAACATGTGCAACCCCCTTCCATCACAAATTCGATTTCAAAATCCGGCAACATCATAAAAACTGAAGATTCCCATAGAGTTTTTTTTTAAAGGATGGAGTGGAGATGCTTTGCCGAAAAAAAGTGAGGCGGTCAGAAAGTCGCCAAGTATCTCTAGTAAGCCCAAACAAACCGTTAACCCAACATAATTCAGTGTAAAATGCATCATTTTTTTTTAAATACGTTGATTAAAAATAGAAATACGGCTGTTTGTGTAGTTGTAGGCTGTAGTACCAGATCTGACTTTATACAAGATGGTAGTAATTTCCTTCACAGGTAAGAAAAATGCTTTGCAATTTTAGATTTTGTTAGAGAGTCAATAATCGCCAAGCAATACAAACTTCACTTTAGAATAGAGCCAAACAGATCGCCAAAAGCGTTTGTTTGAGCTTCATTTAAGCGATCGATGGCTTCACTTGGCGACCATTTTTCTGCTTTGATTTTTGCTCTCCAGCATCTTCATCTTCTTCTTAACCCTTCGAAGATTCTCCTCATCCCGATACCATCTTCAATGATCCGATCGTTCTGTTTCCAGCCCAAGATCTATCATTAAAAACAGATTTAACAGCTGCTCGCAAGGAAAGGATGAGTTATAGAAAAAACTAATCGTGATTTATGATTTAGATAGTGGCAGGGGGTAGGATAAGGTAGGTCAGTAGCTGAAGGAAGCGGGGCCCTTAAATGTTTCAATCACGATTTTGTTGTTCAAAAAGATTGGATTTTTTTGTTGTAATTTATATATCCTTCGCATTATGGTTTTGTACAAGGCTTTGGTGGTTTACCTGACCCCCATCGCAGTGATTTTTGAAATATAAGGTTAATCCTATTGGATTTTGAAGCATTTTTATTACTTTTGTGAACGAGAATGGGTGCAACTGTTTTAGCCTTCATAACGTGAAAAGCTTATTCCTTATGATGTGGAACATTACATTTGTAACATTAAACTTCAATTGTGAAACATTTGTTTAACGATAAGTTGTGAACATTTGAAGAAAATATTAACTGCTCTTGAGGGAAAGTTTTTTTAAAAAAAATTTGACCAGTTCAATTTAACTTATCATTGCGTGTTGTGTAGATTGATAAACTATAAAAATAGTTTTTATTTTTTCCCAAAATTTTAGTTGTAAACTAGAAATTCTCATCATACATCGACAAAATGTATTTTTAAAGTTTATAAAACCATTCTTTTTCACCTAACTTTATAAAGCCAATGTTGATTTAAAGGCAATATAATATCATTCAAAGTAAATAATTACCAATATAATAAAATAATTACTAAATAGTTAAATTAATAAATATTGAAAATTTGTAATTTGCATGATAGACAACCACGAGAAATTTCTATGATACCATTAGATATTTGGCAAACATAAACTGTTAGAAATTTCTTTTAAAAATTATAATAAAATAACTAGCATTAGTCTGCCCATCTAATTAACCGTAATTCTTACGGTAAGAGATTTTTTTTTAATCTTAAAGGATTCGTAACCGTTTAGTTTTATGATTAAATAACTATAAATTCCAAACTACACTGCGTACTAACCATTTAAAGCAGAAATGTTATTTTTTAAATAGCAAATTACAACTTCGTGTAGAAATTTGAATTCCTTTAAAACACAACTAACCATTTACGAAATTTAAAAATCAACGTATTCAAAAGAAAATTAATTGAAAAAATTTAAAAAGGCTTTCAGGCGTTTTACTTCGTTGAAAGAAGTCTCAAAACGTTCCCGAGAACCCCTTCGCCTTTTTCCCGTTTTAGGACTTCGTTAAATCTTGAAACGGCTGTATGCTTTTAAGATATTTTTTTCATTTGCCCTTGAATTGCGTTGAATTCAATGCTTTTGAGAGAGAGAGAGAGAAACATTGCTTTTTTAAACCTCTTGTTAATAACGCGGTTTTGTTCCTTTTTTATAATTAACTATTTTTCCACGAAATTTCTCAATGATCATATTTGAAGGGACCGTCCCTGAACAATAGAATTTATTCCTCTTTTTATACCAACCTTTCAAAGTTTCGTTCGTTGCTAAATAGTTCAGTATGCATAAAACGTATGTTTCCAGCTTCTTTCACTGTCAAAATACCACACACCTTGCTTCAATTTATAATGATTCCGTTTAAAAAAACAAACCTTGGACTCCAATCACAAAGACCTTTATTATAAGTGGTCCAAAAAGCCCAACTCCTGGTCATTTGGGTCCTTAAAAACCTAACGAAACTTTCACTGACATGTGACCTACTGTTATCCATATGAAGATCACGAAACTCCGTCTTGGTCATCACGATCTTGCGAAAATCGCCAATTATTCAAGTTTACCTTAAGATCTGAATTTCAGATGTCGGTATGGACTGATGTAGTGCATAGCCTCCGAATGTCCCTCATGTTTATTCACTTTTGAAGAGTTCGTGAGATAAATTCTTGAACTTTGAATGGTTATTACTTCGGAATTAATTGGTACATGCCAGCAATTGATTTAAAGTGATTTTTTTAAATGGTTTGATTAGCAAAACTTGATTGAAATAAGATTTGTTAGGATTTTTAGGGACGAGAAATTTCAGGGTCTGTTTTAATGTCATAAAAGTTTATAGTATTATTTTAGACGTTCTTGGTAAATATAAAAGATCTTTAAAGTTGCCCATGAATTAAAATACAAAACTATAAAAACCTGAAATTTGACAAAATAGCCAAAAATGTCTTCACTGTTAACGGGTACAAGTTTTTGCATGTTAACGATACTGCTTCTTCAAAATTTTTCTAGTCAAGTTTATAAGTCTTATTTGGCTAATTCCATTCGTGACAGACATGACATAAGAACTTTCTTGGCTCTTAAAAAGTACCAAATGTAAATTGACTGTTAAAAAATTACCATGGGGGTGATGCAAATAAAGGTCTTGATTATAAAAAACGCTGAAATTTTCATTCAAGAGAAAATACTTAAAATTAATTGGGTTAATGCATGCCGTGACTGACATGACAAAATTAAGACACGGATTTTGAGTGACCTTATATTGTTACCATTTGCTCGTAACTGGTATGCATTTCAAGTCTAGAAATTTTTTGGAATCAATCTAAGATTCTGATGTGCCAACCAGAAAGAAAAAACTGAGAAATTTATAAATAGTAAAATATTATAAATATTTATTAGCGTCACTGACATGACAAATGTGACCGACATGACAAAGTTTTGATGTTCTATATTTAACTCAAATTTTAAATTTATTGTTCGAATTTTTTATGAACTGTTTATTTTGAGGTATAAAAAGAGAAAATAAAGTGTCAAGAATTTTTGCCGAGTAGATTTTGTTTAAAATAAAAAAGTTGAAATTTAAAAAATGATGTCCATTTCGCATTTTCGTGGAATCAACCATTTATTGAGTTATATTTAACAAATACTATCTCTATGGAGATTTGGGAACTAAGATTGTCTCTCACGATCGTTTGAAGACAAGTCCAGTTATCGTTTAGTCTGGTGCAGAATGTGTTATAGATATCTGTGAGCAGGTAAACTGCAGTATCTAGACTAATGGGGTACTCAGGCATTGTTGTAAACATACAATAACCCCTATATACCAAAAAGAAGGTATGCTGGGAGATTGATTATTTCAGGGAAAAAACGGTGCAAATTATCGTTGTGGATCCTGCAGTTTACCTGCCCAAGGCAGAAAATGAAACATGGCTAGGAATGATTTAAGGGATTTATCTTGAAAGGAAATATGGATAAGGGAGAGGTAACTGAAATTATAATTATTACCGTGCAAATGTCTTTTAATATCTAATTTGCGATATTATTTCACAACCTATAATTTATTTACTGGCTATAAAGTCAGGCATTGCATAACCATACCACTGATGTATCTGTTTTTTTAATTGACCATTAACCTAATTGTAAAACAAATAAAAATATATTTCTCAAAAACCAAATAATTCAGAAAAACCGCGATTCCATCATATCATAACGCACTTGAAATCCATACCCAGAAAACAACAATCGCAAGATAGAAATCTCTTCCGCATTGAGTCGGCAAAACAAACAGAACGACAGAAGACGAGAAAAACGTTCCATGTGGGCGTATAAACACTCATAAGAGAACACTGAATATTCTGATGAGAACCATCAAAGATAATTCGGTTCATTTCCGAAAGTTAAAAAAAAAATTAGAACTTTATGAGAAGTACGTTTCAGAAATGAAAATGAATGTAATTAATTCGGGAATGGCAGGTATTACTTACGACCCAAGTCCAGATTTGACTTAGAGCCATTTTTGTTCCGAAATGCTAAGTGTTCTTAAGTTTCTTATTGGTTTGAGTATTTGAGAGTTTCAGAACTAAAATGGCCCAAGTATTTATTCGGCTTTACTTATATTTGTTCTGACATGCATTACAAAAATCCCATAATAATATTTATAATGTGGGAGTTTGTAATCATTCATTTGGGCAAGAATTTAAATGAGATTCAAAACTGAGCTGGTCAGTTTTTGTTGAAAATCTAATTAGATTTCCTTTTGTGTGGTCCCGATGGATATTAAAATTGGGAAAGTTATTTCGATTTGATTAGAAATTTGAAAAATAAATTACATTTTGAAATAGGCACGGATTTTTGTTCTACTTCTAAATGCTTTTAAATTGTTAGAATATTTGTACAATTAAATAATTCATATCGATATTGTGATTTTTCTAATTAAATCTTATTAAATAACATTAAAAAATTATCTCATAGATACAGACCAGAAGGTTAAATTTGGGGTAGCATTTGGAATATTAAGTAACAGTCATTTTAAAGATGATTGATGGGTGTTCAACTTTTTAAACTGAGAAAATAATGTGTGCTTATCTTATGGCTGGAAAACTGTTTTGACTATACTATTAAACGTGCTATGGCGCATAAATTTACTGCTTTTTAACAGTGACATCTAAAGTAGTAGATCCAACATCATAATATTAACACTTAACCAACACAAAGTTAAGACCGAAGTTAATTTGACTTATCAGCCATCCATCTCTTCTAACACCTATACAATCATTTTAACCGCTTTTTTTTGCAATTTTCGAGCCAAGTATATACTATCAGGCAACACATGAGGAATAATTTTGCTGCTATACATTTGTATAGTAATTTTGTTGGTTTTGCTAAGAAATACGGTAAATGCCGAGAAAATAGGGGTGCTCGCTCTATCAATAGAAAAACGGTTTTTACCTATTATTAAACTGACTACAGCGCAGAAATATGCGCGTTTAACTCCTGCAATTGAAAGTGTTAGATCCAGCACCATTACCTTTAACCAAAACAAAGTTCAAACCTACGTTAATTTAACTAAGCAGCCATCCATCTCTTATGACAACCACACCATCATTTAAACATCTTTTCCTACAATTCCGTTCAAGCCTCGATTCAAGCCCCATCAGGCAGAATACGAATAATAATTATATTGGTATATATTTGAACCGTAATTTTGTTGATTTTACTAAGAAATACGGTAAATACAGAGAATATACGGTGTGCCCATCGCTAAAAACAGTTTTAACCAGATTATTAAACTGGCTTTGGCACATAAATTTAGTTTTTTTTAACAGTGCAATCTAAAGTGATGGTGATCCAGCATCATAACACATAACCAACACAAAGCTCAAAACCGACGTTAATTTAACTTAACAACTATCCATCTCTTATGACACCCACACCATGATTTAAACAGCTTTTTTCCTGCAGTTCTGGTCGAGCTTCGAGCCAAACACCATCATACAGTATAAGAGGAATAATTTTGTTGGTATATATTTGTAAAGTAATTTTGATGGTTTTGCTAAGAAATATGGTAAATGTTGAAAAAATACAGTGTATCCGCCTTACTCTTAGAAACTTCTTTTACCGTATAATTAAACTGACTATGGCAGTGAAATGTACGTTTTTACTAGTACAGTTTAAACTGTTGGATCCAGCATCATTAAGACATAACACTAACACAAAGCTCAAAACCGACGTTAATTTAACTTAACAGCCATCCATCAGTTCTGACACCCACACCATCATTTAAACAGCCTTTTTTTCTGCAGTTCCGGTCGAGCCTCGAGCCAAGCACCATGAGGCAGCATATGAAGAATAATGACGAATGGCTAAGCACCTGATCGCTATCGAAAATGAAAATCATTCCTTATCTCATCTTTGAGCACTTTTTTAAAACATTCGATTTAAGTATGTGAAGGGGTAATTAAATTCAGTTTTTTCTTCTAGTAGTGGTTATGAGGCTCAAGGTTGGGAAGTTTAGAGTTGTTGAAGTTCGAAGGTGAGATTTGGCGAAGTTCTAATTTTTTTTTTGTTTCAAAGAGTAGTCTGGATCTTGTGAGGCACTTGGCGTGGCTCAAAATACTAATGAAGTCGTACATTTGGCGGAGAGTTTTTCTTTCTGCATTTAAATGTTAAAGTTCACGATGCCGATTCCTTGTTTCGTTGCATTTTCAGAGACGAAAAGGTACTTGGAAATCTTGTTGTTTGGTTGGAAATAAAGCTTCATATTATTTCTGCTAAGTCTCAGCAACAGTTTTATTAAACTAAGTTTTTCTGATTAATTGCTCTCTAAAAACGATATTTTCACAACTGGATATAAAATACTCAAATCGAGAATGTTGTGCAGTCAAAATGGCTCCGAGTAAATTTTTTTCAAATTTCAAGTATACGTGCTTCAAAATTGTATTGAAATTGATCTTATGTGCTCATTTTTAGTATATCCTTGTTTCGAAATTGAGTATGTCTTAGGTTTAAAAAATTGGGCTTCGTGATTACTTGTGGATTTTTCTGCTACTTTCAAGTAAATCCTTGATTAGTAGAATGACTGGTAGTAGGTGGGATTTGATAAGGACCTCCGAGAAGAAAGGTGATAAAGAATAGAGTGGTCTTGTATATCTGAAATGGCGTATTCAAATTCAAGTATGTTCCTGTTTAAAAATTAAGTATGTCTATGTTTCAAAGTGCTCATTTTTGAGCATTTCATGTTTAAAAAATGAGCGTGGCTGAGCTGGATAAAAACGGAACACCTAGCGACGTCGTATATTCACGTAGTCAGGATACTCGTAGTAGATGGGATGCGAAATCTCCGCTCTTTTGAGAACATTGCATTTTGGAGACGAGTACAAAAATCATTCCCTCTGCTACCTGGTGAAACTTGCTACATTTAATGAATGCGGTGTAATTTTGTTTGAAACTTAGGGCGTCTCGTATTTCAGAATTAAATTAATATTGTCGTCATATTTGAAACAACATGTTTCATTTCAAAATGAATACATAGATTTAATCAGATGTGAAGGTGACTTTTTTTTTTCAGTGTAAAGGGATTTGTAAGTATAAAGATAGGATAAGTTTTTAGTGATTAAAATAAATTCTCATTACACTAATAAAACTTTTTTTGTTCACTTATTGTCAAGCCATCTTATAGAAGCAATTTCCATAAAACAGTATATGAATGTATAATGAATGCTCATGATCATAATAAACATAAAATTAAATTACCATGCCGAATAATATTCTAATTTGTGCTTATTCAAAACGATTATTCTCCTTCTATTTTATTTATTCAACGGAATTTTTTTAAGAAAATGCACACCCAGTTAACACGCCTAATTTCTACACCAATTCATCCGAACGAATGCTAATTGCGAAACCATTTCACAATCCGTCAAACAATCCGTCCGACTTCAAATTTCCACATGAAATTGGCATTGTTATTTTAATCAGACGATTTCGAATGCTGCTAACTTAAACAAATCACTCATTTGCGCTTCGCTTCACGTTTAACTTAAAAACATCACTTAACACCAAAAGATGGCGTAGGTTTTTACTAAAAGGCACAATAAAAATTTGACGATTAGTCTGTGCGCACGTAATATTGAGTTAAAGCTCTGTTGTTGTTAGAATATAATTAGCATTATTGCATGAATATTTCTTTTCAAAGTAAAATTATAGTGGGTTTAGGTGTTGAAATGATGTTTTCTTGCCGGATGTGATTATATCTTTAAATAGCGGTAAAATGAAAGTCTCGACAGAGCTCGGATACATTGTATTCTGAATGTCGAAAATGGTAGCGAGAGCCGTCTGAATGGTTCACAAAAATGGCTCTCAGTTTTGGGAATATACCTAGTGTTCCAATGACTTAACTCGCAATAAAATTAGCTCCTTTGTGAAAAGAATTACAGATTTAAATAAAGTTATCCCCAGTTTTGTATAAGAAGTCAATTAAAATAAGTAAAAAAAATCATTGTAAACGTAAGAAGTAACAAGTAACTATCATGTAATTTTGTTTTTCTATAGCAGCTATTTTATCCTTCGTTTGCCGTTTATTTAGTTTTCAACCCTGAAGATTCTTTTGTTCCAAAATCTCATAAATGACACTTCAATGCTCCAAAATGAAAGAAGACAAGAAGCCGATGTTAAAACTACACGAACACTCATGGAACACAGCACTATTTTACTTTACGATCACTCTTAAGTCATTTTAGTGACAAACTGCATCATTGTGACACCAAGGTAGTTAAAAAAAATCCATTCTTTCCGAACAAAAGTCTTGTAGAAGCCCAGAAATACGTTCTTTGTTCTGGTTGCGAACCTCCAGCTAGTTCTTGTTCGAGTTTGACGCTAATTGGCGCGAATCATAATTACACCGGCACGCTACCGAGACGACGCTACCGTTTTTCAGCTGGATAAATAACGTCTTTTGTTGGCCGAATCAAGGCTAACACACCTGTCAGGTAATTAAATGGCCGGCATAAAAGGGGGAAGAATTAACTCTTTGGCTACAGAATACAGAAAGCCTTCTTCGCTGGAGGGCAGATCGTGCAAATATACGGAACCTTCGTCAAAAAATCCGATCCTGACCTTTTTCCATTTCTTAATTTTTTTCTTGACCTTTGCTGAAGAATGAAAACACTTTCTTCATACGTGGGCGTATGTTACTTCGTAACTCTTTTATGTTGAGGATCAGCTTGAATGGAGAACTTTTATTAGTAGTAAGACATTCTTTTAAGGAAAAGCTCATATATATGGAGATGTGTGATTTTTTCACCTTTTGATACCTTAACCCCTTGAATCCCGATCCTTTCAACGGGTTAGGGTTTTTCTTTGGATATAAATTACCCATATTAGCAGCCAATTAATTCCAGCATTTTCAGTGATTTTCCAGCATAATTCTGTGGTTTAGGTCAGAAACATTTTATTGTTATCGAAATTAGATTCGTGTAAAGACATCGATGACTTTAAACTTTGACACATGATTTCTATAGATCCAAGCTTCCTCTAGGTTTGACCTTAACTATACTCATTAATTATTGCTTGGTGACTTCAAAAAGTCTATTGCACGTAATTTACAAAATCATGCCAGTGTCATATGTTATTTTCTAAAAACGAGAAACAAGTAAACGATTTGTTGGGAATCCATATACATAACATGATATTTGAAAATAGTTTTGCTTTCATTATCATTAGCATGTATGCTATAGACAAATATATGTATTTTGTACACTTATTTACATTTCTGTTTAAAAAGAAATCATTCAATAAGTGCAATCGACAATTTTTTTTTTTCAATTTACGGCTTGTCTTGTTCTAACTGGTAAATGTTTCAGAAGTTATAATTTAATTAAAATAAACTTTATCTAGAATATATGGCAAAATTTATTCAATAATTCAAGATATTCTTATTCTCAATTCAAGACAGGTATCAATTTTTAAAAGCTTTTATACATAAATCACTCAAATTTTTTAATATGACAGACTTTTTAAAAAATATATAATTTCCATTTCCTTGTTTGAAAACAGTATTGCGTTGGCATCTCACATTTTGACTTAACCTTGAAATCTTTAAAAGAACTTTTAAATAATAGGCGTACCCACCTTAATGTCCGTTAAAGTTGGGACAGGAGGAATTATATACACACTGTGCAATGTTTTAAAATAATTCAATACAAGAAAGATATTTCGTTTAATGCTTTTTTTCTAACTAAATGTCATGAACAATTGAACTCAGGTTTAAATATTCATTCAATTGTACCAGTAGCTAAAATGTCTCTATTTTTTTTTATTATTTTCTTTTGTTAGACGTTTTTTATAATTACAACTATTTGAAATGCATAAAATTCGTATGTATATATTGCGTTATGTTCAATTATTAGTAATATTATTTTATGTTTAATAACGACTTTTGAAATGTTTTGTATTTTTTTTGCTAGTTATGCAACATTGAAAAACTGACATTTTAGATAATGATATAGCTTCGATTTTTAAATTTTGAATACAAAACTATTCATGATGTACGATTGATACATTTAGAAACATTTGTGTCAATGTCTATTTTCCTGTTTTATAGATCCAAGCTTCCTCTAGGTTTGACCTTAACTATACTCATTAATTATTGCTTGGTGACTTCAAAAAGTCTATTGCACGTAATTTACAAAATCATGCCAGTGTCATATGTTATTTTCTAAAAACGAGAAACAAGTAAACGATTTGTTGGGAATCCATATACATAACATGATATTTGAAAATAGTTTTGCTTTCATTATCATTAGCATGTATGCTATAGACAAATATATGTATTTTGTACACTTATTTACATTTCTGTTTAAAAAGAAATCATTCAATAAGTGCAATCGACAATTTTTTTTTTTCAATTTACGGCTTGTCTTGTTCTAACTGGTAAATGTTTCAGAAGTTATAATTTAATTAAAATAAACTTTATCTAGAATATATGGCAAAATTTATTCAATAATTCAAGATATTCTTATTCTCAATTCAAGACAGGTATCAATTTTTAAAAGCTTTTATACATAAATCACTCAAATTTTTTAATATGACAGACTTTTTAAAAAATATATAATTTCCATTTCCTTGTTTGAAAACAGTATTGCGTTGGCATCTCACATTTTGACTTAACCTTGAAATCTTTAAAAGAACTTTTAAATAATAGGCGTACCCACCTTAATGTCCGTTAAAGTTGGGACAGGAGGAATTATATACACACTGTGCAATGTTTTAAAATAATTCAATACAAGAAAGATATTTCGTTTAATGCTTTTTTTCTAACTAAATGTCATGAACAATTGAACTCAGGTTTAAATATTCATTCAATTGTACCAGTAGCTAAAATGTCTCTATTTTTTTTTATTATTTTCTTTTGTTAGACGTTTTTTATAATTACAACTATTTGAAATGCATAAAATTCGTATGTATATATTGCGTTATGTTCAATTATTAGTAATATTATTTTATGTTTAATAACGACTTTTGAAATGTTTTGTATTTTTTTTGCTAGTTATGCAACATTGAAAAACTGACATTTTAGATAATGATATAGCTTCGATTTTTAAATTTTGAATACAAAACTATTCATGATGTACGATTGATACATTTAGAAACATTTGTGTCAATGTCTATTTTCCTGTTTTAAAAATTCTTTCAAAATAAAAAAAAGGAAAGTTTGCTGTATATGTCATGTCAAAGTTGCAAGCATAAAAATTTTGGAACTTACAAGTTGAATATTTTGAAATTTAAAGAAAATGATAAAATATGGACTTTGTAACACTGTATCCTTCCTTTTGGAGAGTCACTTAAAAAAATCCTTTGGATATGTTAACATCGCAATGTATAAAAAATTTTGGAACCTGGGAACTAAATAAGGAAAAAATAAAGAAAATAAAATAACTAAATAAGGGACGACCAAACTTCGCTACTCCGATAGTCACATTTAAAAGTCTTCTTCGAAAGTCGCATTTTAAAGTCCCAAAATTCCGTTATTTCATTATTTGAACGAAAATAAGATTTTAAATACTTACAACTAAACATTCCCCAGGCTTTGAGAGTTAAATAAAAAAAGTCAAAATTTTCAAATTTTATTATCATATCCAGAGTTGCATAGCATACAATTTTTGGACCCAAGAACTTTATAAGGGAAAGTAATTAAGTGAACTTAAATTGATAAATAAATAAATTAAAAAGGATACTAAACCACAAATTATAAATATACTTTATATATAATTTGTGGTATTTATTTTGCGTATTTATTTATAAATATAGTATATAAATATACTATATTTATAAATAAATACGAACGAGTATAATAATATCTGAGAGTCGTATTCAAAAGTCGCATTGCAAGAACAACGTTACAAAGGATCAACTTTTTGCAACCTAAGAACTATATTCAAGAAAAATTTGAAATTGAGAGAAATCGTAAAATTCGGACAACCAGACACGCCGGCTTATTCGACAGTCACTTTAGTAATCAATCACCATTCATGATTTGAAAGTGAAGAAGATATTTTATTCGGACAACTAAACACTCTCCCCATCTTCGAGAATCACAAAAAAGTTCCATCATATTTCATATTCATGTCTAACGCTGCAAAGCATAAAATACTTGAAACTTTTCTTCCGAAATGTTTGGTTGTTTTTTCCTTGCCTAAATTTGAATTTAAATTTAGTTTAAATAAAATTATATGTTTAAAAACATCAGAATTAGTTATATATTTCAAGAGGTGATCTTGAATTCCCAAATGAGAAAAAGTTCAGAATAAATAAAATGTTATTATTTTTAAAATATCTTAAATTTAAGGAAATTATAAGAAGAACTGGTGCACAAAAAAAAAAAAAACGTATCGGAGAGTCAAGGAAAAAATTAAAATTGAGGAATGCTGACTGCCACATTTCATTTTTAAGTCAGAGTTCTGTTGACAGAATAAGTAGAAATTAAGAATCACATTAAAAAGTCCCATGATCCTCTCTCCCCCCGGACTATCCGGATATCCCTGACCCCTGTAGACGCCCCGTCACAACAACAACTGAGAAAAAGAACATCGGCGGAAAAAACAACAAAATGCGGAAAGTGGTGACCCATATGTGCAGGTGCTACTCTCAAGATGAAAACGCGTGGGTAGAATAGATTGAACATGAAGAAGAAAATAGAAAAGACAGAATTTTTTTGTACGCCCACGGATTTTTGTGACGTCACGACACGTGATGTTGGGGTTTAATAGATTCACACGTGCGGCGAGGTGGTTTTTATGATGTTTTGAATGGGATGTTTGGGTCTTGTGATTGTGATGCGTTTGGATGTACCGGCGAATTGAATCGAATTGAATTGGGGAGAAGGTGAGACGTTTTAGATTTTTTTTAAACGGGGAAAATTTGAAATATTTAGAATTTGAAAATTCGAGTAGGTTGGTAGGAATCGTATATATTATCATAAATAAAGGGTCTAAAAAGAAAAATTAAATTTACCTCGGTAAAAATTTATTTCAAAATAAAATTTCAATAATTTAAAGTCCTACTGGAACCGAATACATGCACCGGCAAAATGAAGTTTATTCAAAGAATCTAAAGTCGACCAAAAATTAGATTCAAATTTTATTTCAATAAATATTTGAAACTAAACTATTAAGTTTTATCTTATTTTTACAATATAAAAATATCCTTTAAAAAATTATAACAAAAAAAGCATAGATATAAGACTTAATTCTTTAAATCTAAATACCTCTACAATTAAGTAAACTAGAAAAAAAAAATTAAACCTACTTTAAGTAAATAAATACAATATTATTAGAAAAATATTGTTGATTACAAACTTTCAGAAATTTATTGTTCAAAAGTTTTATTTATAGATAGTTCACTGTATGTCGTTGTTAATTGAACATTTAATGCATTTTACCATCAAGGTACTCCAAATTGTCGTTCACTGTTTTTAATGTCATCCTCACATGTACTATCACCCCCTCTTCGCAATGCTTTCAAAACCTTATATTTCATTAGGTAATTGAAAGTAAAAATTTATAACGTCAAAATGGGCTTGTTTCACGTGGGATCTGGCAACAGCTTTGTGGTCTTGTTTTCATTTTTCTCGAATTATTTTTGTTGAAATTGAGTTTCCTGAGAATAAGTTATTTTAGTTGGTATTTTTTAAAAATGCAACTTATTTCTGTGTTGTTGCTTGTTTTTATCATTTATCAAGGAAAAACTTGCATTGAAAAAAGTTGTAATTTAAAAAATTAACAAATAAATATTCTTGGAAAACTCAATATCGAATACCAAGGCAAAAGTTATTCGAGAAAAATGAAAACAAGCCCTCTGAGCTGTTGCCAGATCCCTCATGAAACAAGCCCATTTAAAACCTCAATTTTTATATTTTGAAGCAAGAAATGGTGTTTTGTCTAAAAACGTATGAAGTGCTTTGATTGTTTTTTCACCTTGTAGATTAGTTTGCTTGAAGAAAAGAAGTGATGCCACTTACAATTAACAAAACTGTTTTTATCGTGTGAAAAAGTCATTGGATAAAGTATCCCTTGTTCCCCCTATATCATATAAGCATCCAATAACAGATTTTCAAATATATCATTTGTTTTTGATTACTCAATACGAAATGAAAAATACGTATGTGTAAATGGACATTGTATTTAAATTAGACGTGGCAGTTTAGTATAAGCGAAAAATAAAAATTCTTTCAATTGTCATTATGTTAATCTACTCACCCTATGCTTTGTTTAACTATTACTACTTTAAAATATATAAATGATTTCGAACGAAATAATTGATTTAACTAGAACGTGAACTTGAAATGAATATGAATAAATGCAAATTTTTAATAATAATAAATTATATAGTTACGTTTCAATGATTTTTCGAGGTTATGATTGTTTTACTGTTTTGACCATAGAGACGTATATAATATTTCTTTGTCCTAATAAGGGTAATGCATGTTTTTGGTAGTTTCTGTTAACATGTTATGTTTAAAGATTTAAAAATGTTGCATTATGTCATAATATATGCAATAACTCAATCATAAATGGTATGATAAATAAGTTAAGATGATGATATTATCGATATTTTGTCAAATTAAAAACAAACTTTATGTAAATAAAAAGTTATGATTTTCTAGTTTTAAAACTAATTTCACTAAAAATTGATTGTATTAATCGGTTTATTTAAAAAAGATGGTTTGATTAAAAGTTGTAAAATATCCAAAAAGGGTCCGTCTAACGTATTAAGTATTACACATAATATAGTTGTTCTACCAAAAAGCAGAATCCGTAAAATAGTTTTCGTAGTTTGTATTAAGAATTTCAAACACTTTGTAAAACTTCATAAAAGTGTTTGAGATCTCATTACTTGCAAGATATTCTGCAGATAGTTTTAGCACTGTTTACTATTTTAAGGCTTTTGTTGTAGTACAACACTTTCTGTATTTCAAATATTCAATATATAATTCATTAAAATAGTGTTTTCGAGCTAATAAAGAATTCACATTTTTAAGAATATTGTTCTCATTTTTGAGAATCGGGTGTGCTTGGGTTTTTTCCTAAGGTGTATAAATTATGTGTGAAAGCGGATCTAGATGACAGTTACTGTTATACATGTACTCTTGTCTTTTCATAATATTTTCCTTGAGTATTTAAGTAACAGCAAATAATTCTATTTAAATCTTTTATTATTTTCTTTTTCATAATTCTTGATTTTTCCACATCATTTATGGGTTGCGTTGATCACGCACTAGAGCTACACGAGAGCTATTGGTGCAGCATTTATGAATTCACAGTGGCAGTCTGTAAAATATTACAAAGCGTTATTTCTTTTAAAGATTCCTAACATAATGTGATTTAAACTGACTTAAAATTCGGGTAACGTTAAACCCAAATATTATTTATCGGTAATATTACTCAAACTGTTTACGGTAATCCCTCCGTAAACAAACCTCATACAATCCATCATAACTGAGTTCTTAGAAAAATCCATCCGTTACGGCAAGTAGCGGCATGTACAAAGCTATACAATACAGGCATTTCAATTGAATTACTGAGTGTTAAAAAATGTCAAGTCCAGTAGAGCATTTCCCTTTAGGCTTCTTCCTTTCAATATTTTAAAGGAAGAAGAAGCGTGTACGGAAATTTTCCATGGACTTGACGCGTTTTCATATGTAGCGATTCAATTAAAGAAGCCAGTGGCCCACGCGAGCAACCGACTTATCGTGTCTTACTTGATAAGAAAGCCTGAAGGATGAGACATCCGGGGATGTCACTTGTCATCGCAGGGGTGGGTGGTGACAGCCCATTGAGGAAAAAGCTTAGAGAGTGGGATATTTTGTATGAGTTGGAGGGTCGCTCAGTAGGTCAAACAACGATTTTCATCGTCCAGTGTTTTTTTTTTAAATTTTTTTTTAAGAAATCAAGAAAGTTCCTGTGGCTCCATAAAAGATCAAATTTAAGCTATATATGTATCCTAATTGTTTAACAATAAATTGTAGTAATTAATAGAATTAAGAGTGTATCGTGTACCGTTACCATATCGTTGCATAATTTTCTTCTAATGGAATGTTATTTAAAATAACTGTATTAATTTAAAAATTTAATGTTTAATTAATAATTCAGCTTTAGAAGTCAAAATGGGTTGAAGAAGTTCTAAAATGAATGATGGCCTTTTTTTTAAGACATCGTTTTTCATTGTAAAATTCCTTGAATCTGCTTTAATATTTTATCGAAATTTTTCTTCTGATATTTGATTATCCAGAAATGTCCACATTACGACAGTTATATTTCACTGCTTTCTGAAAAGAAAGAGTATCCGTGTTTCAAATGAAATAATTTTTTATGTTTGCACCTTTCCGTGTTTTAGAATTGTTAATCAATAAAACATATAGTTTAGTGTTTTATTCAAATTTTTCTTATGATCTCCGATTTACCAGACAGTGTCCATATTACGGCATTATATTTCACTGCTCTCTTGTAATAGTTATAATTGCAATAGTTTATTTTAGCAATTTCCGAACAAGATTTATGTATTTAAAAGAAAACAGTTTTTAATTCCGGTATTGATATGGCGTCTGAAACATATTGAACGTTAAAAAATGGATTTTTGTCATTGATACGCACTTATGAGCAAATTTTCATAAACGACGACTCACCCATAAATAGCAATAATCTTTTAAAGTATGTATTTCCTAATTTTTTTTTTAAAAAAAATCGTTTAGTATTTGTATCTGAAAAGAAAGAGTATCCGTGCTTCAAAGTAAAGAATTTGAGTGTTTTCCTTTTTCCCCATGTTCCAAAATTGTAAATCAATAAAACACTTTATACCGAACAAATCTACTAAACTAAAGATCAAACACCACTATCTCTCAAACAGAGATAAAAACAACGACTTTAAGAGGCGTAAGTACTCGAATTTATTATCTCTTCCCTCCCGATAATGAACATTCTAACACGGACAAAAGGAATTTCCTCCATCAATTTCACCATCTAATGGACCATTCCACCAATAAATTCATCCTCGCAAACATTAATTGCGAGAAAAGAAAATTATTCTCTTATTCTTAGAACGTTGAAACAAAAAAAGGCGGGAAGCAAAATTGATGGGATGTCCGCTTATCTGTCGTACACTTGTTGAGAGAGTTGTCCGGCGATATTTAAGATATCGTCCATCTGGGATGATATCTAGGTGATATCGTAGATGGCTTCGCCCACAAGTGACATGCACAAGTCGGTGGAGAATTAGGAGCTGAATCATTTAAGATAGAGAAGCGGAAGAGAAGGAAATGAGAGATAATAAATGAAGTGTCTGTGATGTTTTGATTTTTTTTGCGGTTAAATTTTGTTGTGGGACGATGTGGAATATAGATCACAGTCTTTTCCTTATTTTATCATCTTTAATCTTCGTTATTAAGGTTGGAAAAAATTATTTAAATAAGAAAAAATACATATTCTTTTACGAAAAACGGTCATTATTATTTCCTTAAAAAATTTCTAGTCAAAGATTGCATTTAAAAAAAATATGTCAAAAACTTGCGGTTTCAAACTAGTAAGATAGTGTTGTATGTATTTTTGAAGTGCAGAAAAATTTGCTGCTGCTGCAGCAGCGTTTAACTTTACTCTGGTTAATTAATGAAAACGTAGGTAAAATCGCAGATACAGTTTTCACTTCGTCGTATGTGAAAGACCCAATTGACTTAACATCGTCAGTCGATCATCTGGTATTGTAAATACGACAATTGAACCGTTGAATGGAAAACGAGCTGTGAAAATTAGATAAATACAAGAAAACCAATCTAAATTTGATTGTGAACAAGAAATTCTAAAATAACTAAAATAGCCTACTTTTCTGTTGCTTAATTACTAAAATTCTTACCGGAAAAAAAGGTTCGTAACAGTAAGTGTCATCTACAACCGTTTCCACATTAAATTTTTACACATTAGGAATAAATATAGCTAAATACATCATCCAGCTATAATTTAAACTTCTTAAAGCCAAAATAAAATATTTTCGTTAATTTTCAATCGCAAATCAAATAAATATTACTTATCGTCTGCATGATTTATTTGCAGTTATAAATACATATTTAATTATTCGTAGAAGAAAAACCACAAAACTACTCCAATATACACCTAAAATAGGAAACGTAAATTAAAACTAATCAGGATTATACTAAAAAAATATGCATTCCCACTTACTTAGTAAACAAATAATAAACAATCAAATAATCACATTCCCAACGTCATTCTAAACTGGTTTATAACCAAAATAAATTTTGCTTCAAATAATATAATTTTTAAATGAATAAAGTTTCTCATGCCATTGTTGGGTTGTCAACAGCGATTTAAATGACACGAAATTGAATTTCAATGCTAATTCAAAGGAAATTCGTCGACAGATAGTAGATTTATATCCGTCCTATCGTACAGACAGACGGACAAAAAGTATGAAAGTTGGGTTTCTGAGGTCATACCTTTCTAATAAAGAAATAATTTTTAAAGATCGGATGATAGAAGCGATTTTGGAAGGGGGTACGGACGGACATCGACCGCATATCAATACCTACATTTTCATTTTTTTTTAATTCTTTCGAATTAAAAAGGAAAAGTAGGCTAAAAATATATTTTAGCTTGCAGTTATGCAACTAATCTTGGTACTTTTCTTATTTGGCGGATGCAAGCGATAAAGTCGCCAAAAAAATCTAGCCACCTCTAAACTCAGTATTTTCAATGGTAACCTTTAACTGTGTATACTGTGGTCTTTTAACTGTGTATACTGTGTTTAGCCGCCATAAAATTCCGGTTGTCACGAAAGATTTCGCTTGGAGAGATTTGCGCCCCCAGAAACGGAGAAGTATCCTAATTAGACTAGTTTTCCTTTAGAATTGTGATTTTTTAAAATATATACCTGCTGAAATATCTTGTTTTCCCTCTTTGAAGAGCTTTTTGCGCACTGTGCGATATCACCTGAATCACGTCGTATCGCCCAGATGACTGCTAAGATTAATTACTTTGAGGTGGTAGTTCATGAAATCAATCCCACGATTGATTAGATTTCCTTGTAACTAGAACTAGTATTTCGCTGTTTGTTCGGAACCTTGGACTACTACGAGTTAGTCAAGTAACAAATTGATGGAAATCCCTTAAAGAATGAAATACGTCCATGTTTAATGCGTTTTTTTTTACAAAAAAAATCGAAGAATTAAGTGGAAGAACATGCGATATGACGTTTAAGAAACTTTTAAATTTTTTTTTATCAATAATCATATTATTTCTTTTTTTATATATAACGATAACAAGCTTCCCTTTTTTTAAACTTTAAGTTAATTATATATTTTTTCCCGTTTGCAAATACCGTTTTTAAAGAATCCAAGTGCAAACCTTTAAATCCCTTTTTCTCGTTTTTTTTGTCATATAGCACACACGTTATTCCACTAAGATCTTCAAAAGATAATGGGAAGGTTTTTTAATCAATAATTACATTTGGAACTTATATTTGAGTTTCTATAAAGGAGCTATACTATTGCTTTTACCAAGACCGAATTTCTTAATGTCAATTAAAGTAAGGATTTTCAGTTTAAAACTTTCTACTATTCTTAAAAGAGTTAAATTCTCTAACTTTAAGAAAATATTGCTTATTACATTAAAGATTCTTTCATTCACCTATTTATTTCATTGTTTTAGAAAATATTGCTTATGCCACATAAAAATATGTTTTTATAATTGCGTGAAAAAAATTCGACTTGTATATTATAATTTCAATTTCAGACGCGTGCATAAAGTTACACTTTTTGAAACAGTTAAAAAAAAGTACCTTTTTTTTCACCCAAAAGCAGTGAAAAAAGACTTTTTTTTCACTCATTTCATAATATGCCAACATTTCAAGATAAATTTCAATTTCATAATATCAAAAAAAAATCCGGAGATTTGTCGTTCTGCTTTTAATTAAAGATATTAATGCGCGTGAAATATTTTTGGACCAATGATATTTTTTCACACAATTATAAAAAATAGTGTATGAAACACGAGTGAAAAGTAAACTTTATAAAACTCGTGTCATTATTTCACTCGCTCGTGAAATAAAACCCACTCGTTTTAAAAAGTATTACTTTTCACACTTGTTGCATAAATAACTATTGAGTTACAATAAGGAATTTAATAAAGCAAAGATTCTTCAATTAAACGATTTATTTCAATATTTTATAAACAACAATATGCACTTGCTTACGGATTTCTATTTAAATGGTAATCATTCAGAAAAAGGTATTTTACTTTTAAAGGATTGTTCAATTCTTTTTTGACACAATAGTTCTTATCCTAACAGCTGAATTAAATATAAAAACAACATTCAAAAAGGCGCATCTGGTTAACACGAACCCCTTTTCCCCCTATTACATAAAACTATTATTATATGAGTTTTATAACGTTTCCGGAAGAACACGATTTCTAACATTTCGTATTCTTGTATTTAAAAACCTCCTACTTCAAAACGTGGTCAACAAGCTTTAGTCGACACTGGTCAAACAAATTGTCTCGTTATTCCGGAAATATATTTAAATAAACGCTAGGGGGATGCGGAAAATATTACATAACCTTAAGTACAAAACTGCCTATCTGGCATTTACTTGAAGAGTATAGGGTCACATGGGGGAATTATGGATCACTCTCTTTCCGGGGTAAATAATGATCACTAAGTTTTAAGGATTAAAAATGGTTTTTAGAAAAAAAATACATTATGCCAAGTCATCCTTATACATTCTATTTTCTTATATCAAGTTCAAAAACAATGTAACTCTGCAGCAAATAATAGAAAAAAAAATACTTTTTACACTACTATAAAAACATCTTCGAAAAAGATTGTCTTTGAAAAACATGATTTTTTTTTAAGATCCATACTGGAGAAGCATATTTGAACTAACTATAGTGTTGGTGCTATTTTTCAATGGGAAAAGGTCTAAGCTTTTCATTCCGATATAAATTTTTTCATAATTATTTTTTTTAATGATTTTAAAGGTATATCGATTTATCCCCCAGTTTACTGGGGTAATTCTGGATCAGTGATATTTTTTAATTTTTCATGTGTTTTTAGCTAAGTGGTATACGTCATTTTGAAGCAAAAAATCAGATTAGGCTGCATTCTAAATTTCATTAAAAAATTCGAATTAAAAGTTTATTTAAAATTTAAATAACAAAAAATTTAATCTACATTGAAATAACATGCAAATTCCATTTTTATTCAATATTTTGACTCTTTTCATTTCATTAAACTTACGAGAAACTTTCGAGATACTTCGAACTGTAAATTAATTTAACAAACGATAAATAACCGAAATTTCGAAAGAATGTAAATGGGAAATTGTGGCATAATTTATTAAAAAAGAGCATCATTATTCTTAGAGTTTAAAAAAAAAATTAGCAAACGATAAAGTCTAATTTTTTTCTGAGAAAGGAGATTAATAAAAAGTTAATTTAGGCGTTTAAAAGTTTGCTTTGAATTATATTTTAACTGCAACCAAAAATTAATTTACTTTTAATATGCATTACTATAAAAAAAAGGGTGATCCATAATTACCCCATGTGTGATCCATAATTGCCCAAACCCGGGGTAATTCCTGATCACTCAATAATTAAAATAAAACTAATAATAATTAAGTTTTAGGTAAAGTGATTATTTAAATAAATTCTAAATTATTTAAGCTTACTCCATGCAAAATTAAATCTTTCTATCTTTCATACTTGAGAAAAAAATAGGATGTTGTGATTTTTTGATCCATAATTCCCCCATATGACCCTAGTGGTCTAGCAACATATTTTTAACTCCCACGCACTCGGTTTCTTTTTTATTTGTAGCTTAATATATGCCATTTTAAATAAGCATTTATTTTTTGAAAAATGTTAGAATAATGAGTAGGGTTTTTTTTTTTACAAATAAATAGGTTTGTGATCGTTTGTTTGAAACTATTTCCGAGCAAGATTTATACACTTAAGAAAAGTTTTTAATCCAAGTATTAATTTGGAATTTGAAATATATTAAAAGTTGACACTGATCATGGGACATTAATATTTGTACTTGGCGATGCGTAAATTTTCACACACAATAAATTTGATGAAATTAAAAAAAAAAGTATGTTTTTCAGATATTAAAAAAAAACTTTGTATATTTGCTAATGCTTGGAATAAAAGGCAGGAAAGTGATTTTCAGATGGAAAAGTTGATATTGAAAAAGAAAAACACATCATAATTTAACGACCTCTGCAAACGAACAACAGAAAACGAACTAAAACAACTATCTTTGTTTATTAATGCCGCCATCATAATTTACATTCACCGTCATATAATCATCAATTTATCACTCGTGTTTATTGGTAAATACTAAAATACATAACAGATCAACGTGTCAATTTATGGTTCGGATCAGTTTCGTAGAGATAATCTAAAACACTAATGGGAATGCTATTGATTAAATTTATCTTTGATGTGACACATACTTTGACGAAATGAACTCAAAAACAATGAGGGTTTTAAATCGCTGTTTGGGCATGCAAGGTTTGACAGGTAAAAATTCTTCTTCTTTATAATTGACAATTTTAAGTATTTACATTCAATTGGGTTTCATTGGTGATTTTGTAGAAATTATTCTTAATTGTATTTGAAATTAAATGTTTTATACATGTCATTCAATTATTGTAAGGGTTTATTTGGTTTCGAATGTATTCTCTTTATAAAATTTCTTAACTAACTTCAAAAATGAAGTTACACTTTCAAATTTTGATTGAGTTAAACTAATTACTAAAACATAACTCTTGAAATTTTCTGCAAGTGAAATTGCTATATCTTCGTTTAAGTTCATATATAAACCATGCACTCACACATTTAACTTTGACCGATCTCTTAACCCCATAGGTTTAATAACTTTTTTATCTTATTTCCCTGTTAAGTTTACCTTTAATCCTAAAAAACAGTAATTTTGTAAAGACTTGATGAATTTTATTAAGATTTCATGAACTAGATAAAAAAAACATTAAAGTTCGGTTAATGGAATAAACATTTTTTAAAAATGAATAGCAACATTTTGTTGAGATTTTAAATAAAATATGAAATTAATGAAGGTTTAATGTATCAATCTATGGAGATTTCTAAAAAAAAAATTAAAGTTCAGTTTGTTGAAAAAACAATAATATGGAATTAAAGATAAAAATAAATGCATTATTTTCTTATGCGATTACATAGTGATTACATATCTCTGTTTTTTTAACGTGTCGTTTTCTCGTTTTCCACGACGTCCTTTTTTATTTTTTAAAAAATATCTTTTACGATAATTTTGAAAAGTATGAATTGCTCTAGTCATTTTTTTAAATTTAAAATTTTAAAAAGTAACTATTTTACGTTGGGCTTTTATGGGTTTATATTACATACTTTTTTAACATTATGTTCAATTTGTATAAGTATGTATCTGCATATCATTAAGTACAAAAACAATTAACTGATCATCTTTTAATCTGCTTAGATATAAAACAGTATTTTGAATCTTTCTTATGACATTATATTCATATAAACTTCAAATAATTCTTAAATTATAATCTATGTAAATTTTACTGATGTTTAAAATAATTATAGCAATTTTTCTTCATTATTTTAAACTCAAAATTTGCTTTGATAAAACATTACGAGTTTTAAAACTAAAAAAAATCCTACCTAATACTACTGTTAATGAAACTTAATTGTTAGGAATTAAGTAATTTCATTAAAAAAAGCATGTTTCAAATGTACTGTGTTTATAAACATGTATATTGAATATACATGAAACGATTAAAAAGTTTATACTGTTAGCAAAATATTTTGCTATTATTGAAATTAGTTAATACTCTCTTAACGAATGTAAAACAAGTTTGTGAATTTCATTTAAATTATTTAAAAAAGAAAAATTATTACCCTATATTATTGATATTGATTAACTTTATTGCCCTGTATTATTGATTTTCACTTGATCTATTGGTTTTTTTTTTATTCTTGTTATATAGAGGATATAAAAAAATAGTCGTTTGATACTTGTAGTTATTTTTTGGAAGAAGGTGGTAAATGGTGCTTAAACGCATACAAGTTTTACTTTTTAAAACTTATCTGACTTCTTTAAAATTAAATATCATATTAAAAAAAAAACTCTGCTAATTGAAGAAATGTTATGTAAATATATATTTCTTTTTTTTTATTTGATATAAATATGTTTCTCATATTTACTTTTCACAATATCCTATTATTATTAATCATGAGCATCACAAGGCAGTCATGTCCGTGTCAGGAGTAGTCATGACCGTGGACTGCCATAATTGAAGTTTAACTTAAAGCGAATTTCAATTGTAGGATCTAGTAAGATGTTATAGTTCCAACGTTGTGTGTATTTTTTTTTTCAAAAAAAATGTCCATAGCCTATATGTTTTTTAAAAATTACACGAAATGGTATGTTTTCTGGGGAATAACTCTTTTGTTTCATTGTATTTTGTTTGGGGTCCAAAAGACCAAACTACCAAACTCAAAATCAACCCTCCAATATCCCTTTTATTGATTGAAACCATTAAGTGATAAATCACTAACCCTCCACATTCCCCATTCCAATCAGGTCCCACCTGTTTCTATGCGTCACCATGTTCGGTTCCAACGGGCCGTGCTCCCCCTCCGACTACATGCCCCACTACACCAGCATCCTGGAGCCCATCTACTACCCCGCCAACCTCGTACCAGAGGACCCGTCCACCATCCACCAACAACATCAACCCATGTCCTTCTGTTGCGACTCGGAGGACTCGGCCCCACCAACCCCGGACATCATCTCCGGACTCATCAGCCTCGGAGGACCCAGTCCAGAGGACATGTCCTCTGGGGGGTCATTCGGGGATATGATGTCCTCGCCTGAGGACTACCATTCGACGTCATCTCCACCGTCTTATTCTGTGGACGTTTCCAGGGTCCAGGCCACCAGGTCGAAGCTCATCAAGGAGGGACTCAAGTTGACCATCCAGTCGAGGAGGATGGTGCATGGGTTGGACAATGTCCGTCCGGAGTATCGGCAACCGCTGCAGGAGGAGGTAAGATGCGTTCTGTTATTCTACACTCTCAGAAATAACACTTTCATTTTTGACGATTCATGAATCCTCAAGCCTCATTTCGTTAAGTTAGAGGATTGTTTCGTCAAACTATCACGAGACTTTTGAGTAAACGCGAATCCTCACTTTTACAATCGTGATTTGACGATTCTGTATTTTGATTTTCAGGAAACTGAATATCATTGTTGTACTCACGTGCTCAAAAATGACGAAGTATTTCTTTAGATTAGACGACATTCAAATCCTCATAAAAATGACGATTCAAATTTCCTCACTTTGAGGAAACGAAAACTCAGAGCATTTGCCAGTAAACGGATCGTCAAAATTAAGGAAAATTTCGTCGTTTTTGAGCATTCATTTTTAAGAGTGTACCTTGAGTAGGTAAACTGCAGTATCTTCAGTTGAGGGCCTCGACTAAGGACTTGGACACATTGTTGGAAACATTCAATAACTCTAACCCTAAAAGAAAGCACACTAAAAGAATGATTATTTTAAGGTTAAAATGGTCCAATTCATTATTGTGATGGTTACTGCAGTATATCTACCCGAGAGAGTATTCACAATTAAACTCTCTGATCATTACAAATGTTAAAAAAAAAACATGATTTCATCTGCACTCTGCAGGTACTCTGAGGAGGTAAGATGTGTTCTATTATTGTACCTTGAGTAGGTAAACTGCAGTATCTTCAGTTGAGGGCCTCGACTAAGGACTTGGACCCACTGTTGTAAATATTCAATAACTCTAATCCTAAAAGAAATCACACTAAAAGAATGATTATTTTAAGGTTAAAATGGTCCAATTCATTATTGTGATGGTTACTGCAGTTTATCTACCCGAGATTATTCACAATTAACCTTTCTGATCATTTACAAATGTAAAAAAAAAAACATTATTTCATCTACACGCAGTCTTTTATGTGATACACATGCTTTATAAACGGTCGCAAATGAGTTCATTTTAAGTCTAGTATCATTTATTATTGTACTTAAAATTTGTAACAACATAGTTGTAAAATAAAAGTTTTGAACCCTTACTTTAAACCTATTATTTGAAATTAAAAAATTTCCTACTACTACAATTTTATGAGGAATATTAACGTTAACGTTACTAGTCACATTTTTTTTTGCCTAATTGGCATTATAGAACCTTTAGTTAAAACGCCTTTGCGCCAGTTGAGAGTCAGATCCAAAATAACATCAAACCATCTAAATCAGTGTTTTTTTTTAAATTTGCAGCAAACATGAAAACTTATAATGTTCAAACTCTTGTGTAAGATATTTTAATATCTGAATGTAGTAACAATAGTTAGACATGTAACTATAAGGCCTTGATGAACAGTTTGTAAGGCCACATTGTGTTGACATTTATTTAGCTAATAGAAAGTGATGACATCGTGTAAACTTTGTTATCATAGTATGTTATTCGGCCACACTTTTGAAATTGAAAAAATAAATTCATTAAAACAATAAAATATTTCATAATTGAAACGTAATTAGATTATGGAATGTTTCGGAGATAATATTTCAACGACCTTGTTGTTTATCTTTTCTTAATCAGATAAGTTTTGTTTAAAAATAAATTAGTGAGAATACATCGCTTATTCAACACATTTTATTCACGTTTTGAGTTCAAAAAAATAGATAATACTTAACTGCTGAGTTTCACCATGTTGAGTTAAAGAAAATTCGAACTAACTACCAAATCATATAAAAAAATGATATTCGATAATTATCACATTGTCAACGGCAGAGAGTTCTGGCGATAATGATAAAACTCCTATTAATGTAAAAGGCCCTTTTTTAAAATTTATGTTAGTAGGGTGTCAGCAAGATCTTGTATGCGTTTATAATGAATCAGCTATTGCCAATAATATAAACTTTAACCAAATTCTATTTAATTAGTTTTTTTCAACTCATTAAAAGAGAGAGATATATCTTTTAAAAGGTTATTAACTGTCTTCCCATCATGTCAATGCATACATTTTCAATTTAATTTGTTACTTAATTTTTCATGTATATATCCATCCTTCGCTAATAATTATGTTGTATTATGGAAAATTTCTGACACCAAAGTTGCCAGAGAAAAAAACATGTTGACAGAATTCGCCCGTTTAATTCTTTTTTTTTTCTTTTTTGTGGGATAATTTTTTTCCCTAATGGATTTTAATCTAAGGTTGTCAAAGTCATACCATGTCCAATGTTTTACAAAAAAAATTCTAATGGTAATTTCTAAAAATGTGACACAACTACATTTTTTAACGCAAGATCGATTCATTAAATTCTTAACGTTTTAAGAGACACGGACTTAAAAACCCGTCACCTGACTGTCAGATTTCCCAGCAACACACATATTTTCAATAAATTTATAAATTTTATAACTATGCTAAATTAAAAAAAAATTAAAGTACAGAAAAATAATTTGTAATTATCTGCTAAGGAAATGTAATTTCAAAAAGTGAAGGAAATTAAATGCCAATGCTTATCCCGCAGAGGGAAATTACCGTGTTAATAATTCGATAACAATTATCGTTACCGAAATATGTCACAACCAGTCATAAAATTGCGTTAATTTGCAATTGAGATAATTTAGAAACGATAATGGGAGTTTTGTAAAGGCTATAATAGGTGAAAGCGTAGTAGCAGATAATTCTTAGTGTAAATTAAAGAAGAATCACAGTGTACATAAAACATTTATGGTTTAACATCACTCATCAAGCTTACAGTAGAATTACGTTTAGACTGTTACAACATTAAAGATTAATGGAAGAAAACTTGCTATTCGAAAGTAAGTTTTCTGTTTCAGTTTATCTAGCTAAATAAAATGCAAGATAAATGTAGAGAGTTTACAACATTTATCTAAGACAAATTAAGTGACATTAAAATGAATTGTGACAACTTGAGGTCTAAGTCTTTATTAGGAGAAATGTATTGACGCAATTTTCATATGAGTCTTTTATAAGTTTAATTATTAAACTTCTTATATAACTTAACAAAAGTCTGAAATTGTACTTAATTATTTTTGGTTAGGTTAGGCTTGAATTATCATCGCACTAGAGCTACGCGAGGGCTATTAATTATTTTTGGACTTGCAGCTTTTCGTTTAATATCATCCCTGAAATCTCTTAATTAACATTAAATTACTGACCATGACCATTAATACATTAAATTACCATTAATACATTACTGACCATTAATACATTAACATTAAATTACCATTAATACATTAACATTAAATTACCATTAATACATTAACATTAAATTACCAATAATACATTAACATTATATTACCATTAATACATTAACATTAAATTACCATTAATACATTAACATTAAATTGCCATTAATACATTAACATTAAATTACCATTAATACATTTACATTGAATTACCATTAATACATTAACATTAAATTACCATTAATACATTACTGACCATTAATACATTAACATTAAATTACTGACCAGTAATACAATTACCAACAACAATCATAAACCCTTCACTCAAATTGATTCATCCAAATCCCACCGTGAATCATAAATTAGGTGAACAGTAAAAAAAATTCTTTTAAAAGGTTTCATTTTCTGACTATTTACATTGTCACGACTTATCCATAAATCGAAAAAACAAATAAAACACTGCGTTAACAGCCGTGTAGAAAAGCTTTAGTGCACAAACATTGAATTTCTACAGAACGAAATGGCAATCACGATTATCGTGACCATCGAGGTTAAACAAGAGGAAAGTGCTGGCGAGAAAAAAATTAATTCAAATACTAGAAGCTGTGATCGCTTCCTTTATACACCAAAACGACTTGGCGAGTTAATTTACATTCAATGGAATTAAAAAATAATCGATTTTTCTTCTTTTGATTGAAGTAGTAGAACCTTTGGTACTTTAGGATTTTCCCGTCGACCTACCACTTCTTGTAAAATCCTTTGGCGCTAGTTTCTCCAAGAAAAATAAATATCGCAAACGCACTTAATTTATCAAATCATAATAAATCATAATAATAATTTTCTGGATGGAAAAATCTTGGGCACGCATATCATATGATTATATAGCATGTAAAAGATCCCTGGAAGGCTCATTTGGCTTGGGTTCTCTCGGTATACTTTAACATCCACAGAGAGCTCAGATTCATTGTAATCTGCGCTTCAAAATTGGTAGTGAGAGTCGCCTAGATGGTGCCACAAAAAGATTGGCTCTCAGTTCTGGGGAATATACCTAGTCTGCAAAGGCGACGGGCCAAAATTGCTGCCCCATTAAAGAAAAAAAAAAGAAATAATAATAAATAGCTGGTTATGACCAATGGTTATTATGATTACCGACAATATATAACTAAATAATAAATAAATAATAATAACATAAAAAAAATAAAAGTATTATCGGTGTAGAACAGTGGTTCCCAACCTGGGGGCGATCGCCCCCAAGTGGGCGATTTGTGTTATCAAGGGGGCGATAAATAGTTTGGGGGCGATAGGGGGGCGATGAGTATTCAAAGGGGGAAAATTAAAATATACTGTACAGTAAAACCATTCTAATTTTTTTGATCACCGTGACAAGTTTTAAAACTGATATTCTTACAAGATTTGAATATTTGACCAAGTTAGAAATTCCTGATTCTATTGTCGATCCATTCCCTTTTGAATCTGTGGGTTGTAGATAACCTTGAAAACTCTTTGCAGATGGAGTTTGGCGATCTGAAGTATGACAGTGAGGCGAAACTCATTTCAAGCAGAGAGGTTATGAGTTAGCCTGCGTGAAACTTATTTACACTGATCCCCTTATCTGTGGTAAAAAGCTGAACTACGTCTTATCTCGTTCCGTCAATATATATTTAGTTAAAAAAAAAGAGTTAGTTCTGTTATCCAGCTCCTCACCAAACAAAGAAATCAATGGGATATTTGTCTCAAAGACTTGCGTATGAGTTTGAAAAATAATAATTGATATAAAAAAAGTGAATAAAAAAGTTTTCAGCGTTCATTTTTTTTTCTTTAATTTTTATTGTCAACTCTCTTAAATTTTCCAGAATTGAGTTTAAAGATATTGGATAATTATTTTACTTCCATTCTTTGAAAAAATCTAAATAAAAATAGAAAAAAATAAACTTTTTTCCCGATTTTATTTAAGAGTAACCGGATAAAGCTGCTTTGGTTGTTTTTATACAGTCGAACCCCGTTATTGCGAACACTCAACGGACTTACTCAGGGGATCGTTATAACCGAGGGATCGCTACATCCAAATTCGAAAAAATTTATAATTTACAAGCATGTTACGTTTTTTTTTACCTAAGCAATCACATATCATGAAATTTCCATCAATTATAATAATTTAATTAGCTTAATATAATAAAGGCATATTAGAATTAAAAATAACATTTTAGACATTCACTCAAAAACATTAAAAATTCAACTTACTTATAAATTTATTTATCAATTATTCCGAAAATAGGACGTAATCTTAGGTTGGAAAGATTTTGATTTTAAATACATTTCTGCAATTTTCTTATCCACGATTTCAAATGAATCCAATACACATTTATCTATATTTTCTGTAGCAAAAAAGTTGTTTAAAACGTTAACAGCTGCCTTTGCGTCAGCAATTGAAGGACCTGGAGTTACATCATCTTCTTGTTCTTCGATGTCCGAAGAAGGATCTACAATAATGGAGTTGCTCTGTTCTTTGATAGATGTTACGATATCTTCTTCACTTATTTCACCGGATGTCGCAACTTCGTCATCGCAGCATTCGAAGTGTTCAATCTCGCTTTCGGAAAAGGCATTCACTCCGTGTTTATCCAGCCATTTGGAGAGGGGCAGATTGTCATCATCATCGTCGCTTTCATCTCCTTCATGTGGTGTTTTCTCAAGGCCTGCTCGACGGAAGCAATTTCTGATGGTAGAGTCGGTTACCATCCTCCAAGATTTCTCTAGTAAAACAATTGCATCAAAGAGGGAAATGTTGCAATCAGTGTTATTGTCGTAACATTCTAAAATGCGCAAGATAAGCTGCTTCCGGTAGATGCATTTTAGACTCCGGATCACTCCCTGGTCCATCGGTTGCAAAACGGACGTCGTATTTGGAGGAAGAAAGACTAACTTAATCCATTGAATGTTCTTGGGCTCAATGTGGGCAGTACAATTGTCTATCAACAACACAATTTTCCGTTTCTTTTGCGACAGTTCTTTATCCCATTGTCGAAGGAATTCCTGGAAGAGTTCCGATGTCATCCAAGCCTTTTTGTTGGCCTTGTAAACTACAGGGAGTTTTTTTGCATTCTTGAAGCATCTTGGCTTTTGGGATTTTCCAATCACTGTCAATTTTCGTTTATCCGAGCCATTCATATTTGCACACACAAGAACTGTAATTCTTACTTTGGACAGTTTCCCACCAACACATTTTTCTCCTTTCAGCTTCAAGGTTTGGTTTGGTGTCATCTTATAAAACAAACCTGCTTCATCCGCGTTGAATATATCCTTCTCTTCATAATTGCGGATGATGTCAGGCCAGACATTTTCCATCCAGTAGGTAACGTCAGAAGTGCAGACACCAGCGGCTTCACCCACAATTTTGCCGCAGTTGATATTGTTACGCTTTTTAAACCTGTCCAACCATCCATTTGAACACACAAAGCCTTTTTCATCAAAAAGTTCAGCAAATTCATTGGCCTTAGCTTGGAGAATGGCCCCCGTTATGGGTAAATTCCTATTTCTCTGCATGGTAAACCACTTAAACAGAGCATCATCCACGTTTTCTCGTTCAGCTTTCCGTAATTTTTTAGATCCATTTCTATTCTTCTCGTATGCTGAGTTAATAGACTCGCGATTCTTCCAAATCGTTGCTACAGTTGATTTTTTGAGTGAAAATTCTTTGCAAATTGAAGATTGGCTCTCCCCGCTTTCTAATTTTCGAATAAATTTAATTTTGTCTTCGATAGAAAAAGCTTTTCGCTTGCCTGTACTAGCCATGGTGATTTCGTTATTGCTTGACACAGAATTCAGTCAATTGAAGCCAAAAATGCTAAGGACACCACGTGACTACGTCGTTTGTCCAGAACCAGTTGAACCACACCTTCCCATAAATATCTCCCCCCTTCCTTTTCGTAGAATAAGCTATTCTTTTGGCAATAGAGCAGAAGTATGAAAGTGGTCTAGCATGTGTACTTTGTCCAGTTATCCAGAAACATTTGTTGAATAGCGACTTCAGACATAGATGCCCCAATAAAGGGGCTACCACTCCCCTTTACCTTCTTATGAGGGCGATTTGACAAAGGGACAAAAGACGTGAATTGTATCTATGCTAGCGTATTTCGGAGAAAAAAAAGGTGCGTATGTATGGTTGGTCGGTTTGCTTAGGATCAAGGGGAAATGAATGTCACTGGGAAAAAAATTGGTACCGATAATGAGAAATTTTTGAAAATTTGGGATCGCTATACCCGATTCTCCTACTTTCGATGATCGTTATAAGCGTTTCAGAATGCATTAATGGTATAGGGTTTTGGTTGGGATCATGTGAAAGGATCGCTAAAACCGGGGGATCGTTATATCCCGGGATCGCTATAGCGGGGTTCGACTGTATATGGTAGTAAGTGTTTTAAATTATAAAATGGCTTTATTAGTTATACTTTAACTCAAATTATAATTGGACAAATTATAAAAATTAAAGGGGGGCGATGTGTGTTAGTCAACTTAAAGAAGGGGGCGATGTTACAGAAAAGGTTGGGAACCACTGGTGTAGAAGCTGCCTATTTGTGCAGTTGAAGGTCTAGTACAAGATCTATGTAATAAAAGGTTCCGTACTGTGGGATTTTCCTGTCGAAAATTTTCGCAAAACCTAATTATATCGCAAATCAGGATGTTACTGGGTTTGGCGAAAATGGTCGACGGGAAAATCCAACAGTATACTAAACTTTCTATTGCATAGATCTTGTACTAGAGCCTTCGAGAGCGCAAATAGCCATTAATCGAGTTTTATTTACCGATTCCTAAAAACTTATGCGCACAAACTTATACGTCCCAAGATGAGAGCATATTTTCTTGTTAGGTGCATAAAATTGATTTGGCGACTTTTAGAGGGCTACTTATTTTTCCCTCGCCAAGCTTCTGCACCTTATTTTACCTCATTGATCGTGACAGCTCAATGCTTCTTGAAGCAAGGAAAAGGCGGGATACCTCTTGATTTTGAATGGAGGTGAGGACGGTACCGTCTTGTAGATTTTGAAAGAATTGTTTTCTCTTAAAAATGCGGAATGATTAAGGCGTTTTTTCTGACATTTTTTAAAAAAAGTATTGGGAAATATGTGAAAGATAATTCAAGGTCTGAGTTTAAGTAATCTACAAAATGACTATTACAGTGTGAGAGTTTGAAGTAATTGAGTATTGCATTTTTTGTTTAACTTTCTCTGTAATTTTGGAATGAATTTCCCTCTTTTGTTGTTTTGTTTGCATTGAAATTAGTTTTATTGAGTTCTAATCGTGCTTTTTTTTATTCTATTTTCCTTTAAAAGATAAATAGTCACTGATGTCATTACATATTTCTAAATAACAACAAACAAGTTTTTAAATTCGGATGATTAAGATGAAAGTTGAACAGATCGTAGAGAGACAGATAGAGGCGGATGTGCAGACTAACGGACGTACAAACAGACGGACACAAAGTATGAAAGGAAATAGGTGTAAATAAAATAAATTATATGTAACATATATGATTTCCTTTCATTTTCAAGCAAAATTAGTGATTTAACCATAGAAAAATAACAAACAGTGGTAAATAGTAACCCTTTGCATTTTATGCCTGTAAAATCGTTCTGAAAGAACTAAACTAGTTTATGCTTTTTTGTGTTTTTTTCTTTCCAAAGAGAATTTCGTGGAGAAAATTCAATTTTATCAAGGTTTACTTTGTGAAAAATCGATCTAAATGGCAGTCGATAGTGTCACTAAACAGCTATAAATACAAACCTTCGTAAATATCTAACGTGGTTTGTAGTTATAGTGTTAGATTGGAATGTTACAAGGCAAATTGAAAAGGAGTATGGACAGACGCCCGGGAATCTATACAATGTCAATACCTACACTCCGTTTTTAAAAAAATTTCGAGTTAAAAAAAATGGTAAAAAAAGAATATTTAACTTACAATTACTGATTAAATTTTT
Source organism: Hylyphantes graminicola (assembly GCA_023701765.1). Taxonomy (NCBI): domain Eukaryota; kingdom Metazoa; phylum Arthropoda; class Arachnida; order Araneae; family Linyphiidae; genus Hylyphantes; species Hylyphantes graminicola. The sequence goes on from CM043116.1 coordinate 38,211,724, forward strand.
TTTAATTATTTAGATTTCACATTTTAAACTTAAAATAAAACAATTTCATCGCTTGCTATACACATAAGCATAATACTATGTTATTTTTCAAAGCAATACAATTTAATTATCCTGCTGAGGAAGATGTATTCTTTTGTTTGTAACTTCAACCGCTTGATATCTTAATTTGGTGCTGCCATCTAACAAGCAGAAAACGAACTTCATGCATTTGTTGCTGCTGCCATCTATTACGAAAATAAAGCAATACAAAATATTCAAGCTATTTTTAAAAAAAAAAAAAAAGAATTCAGCTGTAAATATTATAAAATATGTATACTTTCTGTAAATAATTTTCATTATGCTTTATTCTTTTTTATGTTTATCCTTGGACTAACTTAATTTTGTTTTGAATATAGCTATACGTTTAAAAAAGCTCATTTAATGTATACAAAAAATTTGAAACAACCAAAGAATAATTTTATTTTTGTAAATATTTTTTCGTGGTTTTTTTAAGCTGACACATTTCTTCTTACATTTCATTTATGTTCTTTATTGTATCAGTGCTGCGATTGGTGCTCTGCTCCCACGTAACACTGATTTACCTATCAAGGCAATAGAAACAGTTTATGTAGTTCTAGTGCAACGTTACTTCAATAAATACCAAATTGCACACCAACTGTTTTATAAAACAATGATTTTTTCATCCTTATAGCAAAATAAAAACACCACAGGACTTACAATTACGACTTAAAAATCGATATTTTATGAGCTAGTTTTGGCTGTACTTATTGAACGTGTGATTTAAAAAAAAAAAAAAAAACTTAATGGTCCCGCGCGAAATATTAATTCTTGTCTAAGTTTGAAGTCTGTAGCTCTTTTAGATTTGTAGCAAAAACTTTAAAATTTAACAAGTTCTATCCAGTCCGCATTTAAAGACCCATTGCCCTTAGGCAACTTGACATTTGGGGTCCCCCACCATCTCGAAGCTATTTCGGAAATTTAGTAAATTAAATACACTAGTACAGAACATATAATTTTTTAATCGACTTTAGAATAAACATCAGAACAATACATTATGTTACTATAGTTGTTCTAAAAAATTTATAAAATCACACGGCTAACTGTCTTCTGTGCAAAAGAAAGTATGACGTCCTTATAGTCAATGCATTATTTCAGATTCGATGTACATTACTGAGAGTGAGTTGAGCTTGTTCTCTCTAGGTCGGCAAAAATTTGATAATTTTTTGAGGGCGTCTGGAGATAGGTTTTCGGAGTTTAGCGATTTTTTTTCTTCAGATGTTATCTTTTTGAGGGGCCCCTTCCTGACTGGGCCCCTAGTCCCGCGGCTTGTCGGCCTATGCCAAAATCCGGCGCTGGTTCTATGGCAGCTATCCTTTGCGCCTGAGCGATTTTCTCAAAAACATTATTATGACGCCTGACATAGGAACTCGCGTACCAAATTTTAAGTAGCTATTTATAGTTCGATTATAGAGTGGATTCACACAGACAGAACGGCAGACAGTCAGTCCAATGTTCAAAAACCACTTTTTAAGCCACTCAGCACCATTTGAAACGTGTAGAAAACACAAAATTTCTATTTTGGATTTTCGACCCCATTGAAATACTTTCATTACCTTATATTTTATATTAGGTTTGATTAAACAAACACTTTATTAATGTAGAACAAACATGACAAGAAAAAAAATTCGTCACAAGGGGTAAACAAGAACTCCGTATATGTGACCAAAATAATCAATTATAATTAATAAGACATAAGTTAATAACAAAAAACCCCACAAAAATTAGATTTAAATATACATAAATATACATAAACGAAAAAACAAAATGTGGCAATGTGTTTTTTTTTCCAAAACCAAATGTCTAAAAATTCTGGACAGCGGGGGAAGTATATAAACAAAAACCATTTCGCTTCTATGAATTAAAAAAATACGTCAATATCGTCTATTGACAATATAAATTTAAATAAATGTTTTTCAAACCTGATTAAAGAAGGGATACTTTGAAGTTCAGTAGGTAGTTTGTTGAATGCATTTGGCTCTAAATATGAAAAATGTTTTCGAAAAATTTCTTTATGTGGAAAAGGGATATGATAAATTTCATTTAAACGCCTTGCTGAAATATTTAATTTTAAATTACCAAAAGAATTATTACGATATAAATATAAAATCATTCGAAAAATGACGTTATGCCTAATCGGTAGTAAATTTAAAAATTTAAAAGTGGGGATGTTTGAATAAAGATGTCCTTTCAGAACTTTGAAACAAAGTTGTAAAAATGTAAGTAAAAGTTGTAAAAATGTTTTATTGGCTCAGTTAAATTATCTTTACACTAGAGCTACGGGGGGGGGGGGGGGCTATAGGTGACATGCGTCATTATTTAGTGCCTTAATCAAGTGATGAGCCGTCAACTGAGTAGGCATCAAATGCAACTTATAAACGAGCGACATCGTCCGCGGCGTTGGAACTTAGGAGTATATTTCACGTGAGCTTAATCTACACGGATTTTCTATCAGGCAATTGAAAGTAAAAATAAATGGTATTCTTTACTATATTTTTTTACTACTCGTACTGACTATCAAAACGTGTCAAGCTTGTTTCATAAACCAGGCGATTTATTCAAAGCATGACACACGCTATGACGAGACACATTTACGACAGACGCATTTTTTCTTTTGCCGAGCCTTCTGGAATTTCTCTTTCTTTATCAATTTCCTGATGATAATGGCACTTGCAACATATAGACTGCAAAATAAGTGAGTGGCAGACGCTTTGAATTGGCATATCTTCCGCTTTGAAGACTGTCAATACATGAACAAAACCCAGGAAAGTGCAATGCATCGAGAAGTTTTGATGGTCCCGATATAAATCGCTATATAGAGCAGATTTTAGGAATTGTAGTTAGCAGTATTTGAAGTAAATTTTGGAACATATAAAAAAGCATAGAAGTTTCAGACTTTAATCTGCTAATGACGAATTTGTGAATCCCATTAACACCGTCATTTCAGAATAAAACTCTAACATTACTGTTTTAATTCGTGCTTTGGGAAACTTAATTTGCCCTACGAAAATTATTCGGGACATTGGTATTCATTCGTTTGATATTTTGTTGATTTTTTTTAGATAAAGTTAAGCGAAAGGCTAATTTTCGCGAGGAAAATTTTCTTGGCAGTCGTATATGAGTCAAGCAATTTTCCTGCAAATTTCACAAGTCTCTGTTATCCCCAGAATACTTAGCTACGCATAATTAAAAACTTTTAAAGTTTTTATAGTTGTATCCATTTTTTAATAGCACATAACTTTAAAAGTTCATTACAAAAGAAGCAACTTTTGTTTAAAAGAAGCGCCCATTCAAATATGCCTATTTGATTGTTGAATGTTAAAGCAAACCAGGGCACAATGTCACCGAAAAAAAGTTTATAGTTGCCATGGTAAAACACACAACATAAAAAAATTTATGTCTTTATTTCTATGCAATAAAACCACGGAACTACCATGAAAAATTTCATTGTTGCCCAAAATCAATAAAACAAACGGAACTTTTACAGACCAACGCTTCTGACTTAAAGTATCAAAAATACTTAATAATTTAAAGTTTGGAAATTAATAGCCCGTTCTTCGCACGGGTTAAAAAAATAAAACTCAAATTATGTTCAAGTAATTATTAGGTCTTAGGAAACGCTCCTGTTATTTTCCCACTTAATCCAAGATAAGATAATTGAATGCAACAGATTGGGGTGCGTGACGTTGTTTCTTTCTTCACCCTTCGAATATTTTTTGTGGCCGTTTAATTTTTTTCAAAAACCTAAATAAAAAAATTCTTTTAAAAAGCCCTACAAAACCAAAAGCAGAATATTTTTAAATACAAAAATCTTGCCAAAAACTTCTTCCTTACATTTATTTTGCTGATAGATAATTATATATACTTGTATAAACAAAAATTTAATTGCATAGTTAATCCAGTCATGTCTAGTTCATGTGCGCAGTTTACATTTATCGCAAAGACAGAAAAATGAAAGATCAAGAAGAGAATTATGAACCATGACTTGCAATTATTTTTTAGCTTATTACAATTGTGTACAAACTAATCTTCAAATACAGTGTGAAAATCTTCAATCGATAAATGGAAGAATTCGAAATAGTAGAAAGATTCATGACTTGCATATTTTTTTTAGATTGTTACAATTAAGTCAATTTTTTTAATCTTCAAATATCTTCATATTGATCTTCAAATTTTATATTTGAATGCATTTGATTCAAATGCATTCAAATATAATAACAAAAATATCAAAACGTGCCATTTATGCATCGAAATATTCTTAATTACTTATCAATGAAACGAAACAAGAAAAGTTTTAACCTTATGAGAAATAAGCAAATTGGCTGAAGTGTAAATTATTTTCCCTGGATGAGATTTAAATTAAAATTATTTAATTGAAAATTATATTTCTTTATTTTTTCAAACATTATATTTCTGTAGTAGATGGTTATAAATGGCTACTGCAAACTTTGAATTTTAAAATTTAATAAGCTTATTAAATCTATAAATTTAAAAAAATGTAGGGTAGACTGACTAGTGAGTGAACAGGCCCCAGTGAATGAACATTTGGTAAATATAATTAAAAAATAATATTGAAAATCCTTCCACTAGATGGATTGGCAAAACTGACTTCCTTCCATCTACTAGGAAGCTATCTGGCATATGGTTGGCTGTCCTGGTCATCATGTCCTGGTGTTTATTCACTGGCGAACGCAGCCCCTTAATCGTTCATTCACTGGTGAGTCTACCCCACACGTAAAAAGACAACAGCCTAACACCCTCAGATTAAGTGTGTTAAAAAAATTATAAATATTTTGATCTTACATTTATTGTCAATGTCGTCTTCATGAATGCATGTGCGAAATGAATGAGAAACAACATTAGTCTAGACTCGAACTTATATAGTGCCTCAGTCTATTCAAGTCAAGGCTACTTTGAAGAAGCCTAGAAAACCTGAAAGCTAGGGGACGGGTTCATATAATACGTCTGTATCCCTCAGAGGGTTTGCACAATATTAACTAAATTCTAGCGAATTAGACGGCTATATCAATTAGTAAATTACGAAATAGGACTGGGTCTCTTAGTAGAAGAATGTGTCGCTGTTGTGTTACAAAATCGCAACAGAGTACGAATTATTAATCATTAACAAGGTTCCTGGAAGACAGAATTAACGACAATGAATTCCAATCACGAGACTCGAAACTTGTTTTCATCCATTCTTTCCTACCGTGACCTGTAAATTAAAAGATTCTATCTACTGTAATCTAGACATCTCTTACTAAACTTCTTTATTAAATATTTTGTGTTTCGGAACTTGAAGGTGTGAAATGTATAATATAAGGAAGGAAATTATTAGAAATTAATAGGCAAGGGATTTTTTTTTCTGGCTTGAGGATAATAATGGCTAAACTATTGTCAATAACTTAAAATGCTATTTTGGCTTGCATTAATACTATTTTCTGTAAGGAGGAACGTCAAGCATTTTTTATTTGTCCCATAGAACTTCTAAAATGTACATTATAAGTACTTTTTCAATTAGTTTTTATCTGATACACTTATTTAAAATTTTCACGTTTCATTTGGCATATTTTCTTCAAGGTTTGGCTTCCTTCCTAGGTTCCCAAGTGAAATTAATTCACCAATCGAAGTTCGAGAACGAATTTTTTTCATTCATCATTTCTGTTGCCACTCAAGACCTGAAGCATGCCCATTTCAAAATTAAAAACTTCTTTTTGTTGCAGCTAACTCAAGAAGACGAAGAAAGACGGCGCAGGCGCAGAGAGAGAAACAAGGTTGCAGCGACCAAGTGCAGAAACAAGAAAAAGGAGAGGACAGGAAAACTTGCCGAGGTATCCACATTTCCTATAATAAAAATAATAATCAATTATTTTTGCTCTTATTGTTATTATTAACAATAATATGAAATAAAAAATTATTATTAATAATAATTAATAATATACAATAATTATTAATTGATAACAAGATAAGCTATTACTATTGGCGATAACTATGTAATAACAACATGTAATAATAAAATATCATTATCATCATCTTCATCCTTATTATTATAATTATAAGATCTAATGACAAGGTTGTAAAATGTTAAAAAGAATGTAACCACCAGAAGAAGTACAAATAAATTGAAATATTGGCCGGAATTCATAAAAGTAAAGATTTTTTAATTAAAGAAAGCTTAAATCGAAAGATATAAATCAAAATTCAAAGTAGTAAATATATTGACATTTTTACTTTGACAAAAAAAATTGACTTCCCCCCCCCCCCCCCCCCCATGTCCACGTAACGTTTAAACTGCAAATAACCACATAAAATTTTTTCAATTCAAATTAAACTTTGTATGATTACAAAAAAAAAAAATGGTGGCGTGTATTACTATTTTACAATGAAAGTTATCAGAAATGTACCCTATGTGTTCCTGGAATAAAACACTATTCAGATCAGATAACATGACTACAGTAAAATCTTGGAAATGATAAAAAGTTATAGAGAGTGATGAATGTGAGACAATGATTCAGGCAGTAGACAAACTCGTGTTTCAAAATCCTTCATTTTGCATAATCTTTTTGAAATTCTGATCTCTAAATAGTGGAGACTGGTTCTTTTTTTGCATAAACTGATAACCCTGAAATTCTAATATAAAAAAAACCTCAACAAAACTAAATACGCAAACTACCTTTACTCCTCCTATACAATAGTCCTTACTATTGTCCTTACTATTATAGTCCCCTTTATATTGAATTTCCATTAATACCAAAATATTCTTATAATAATAACTTAGCGTGTCATTAAATCTTAATAGTTGGACACCATTTCAGTGTTAGACTTATTTTGAAAAATACTTATGCAAATAAACATTACTAAGAAAAGTTACCATGCCCAACATGGAAAGTGAGTAAAATACTTAAAACATATTTTGACACACCAGAGAATGTTAACGCAGATTAACAAAAAAATATCACCTAGGGAATTATAAATAAAAATTTAGTCAAGCCTTGAAAACTGTTTAATAATACATAACATATTATAAAGTAAAGTCATTACATGGAATAAATGTTTTTGCACCACATTTTTTGGTATGGGAAAGAAGACCGATGGATAGACTTAAAAGGAATTTTGTTTTTCCTAGAAATTATTATTCACTTGACGTTTGCTGTTTTATCAGGAATCATGCAATTTTTTAATGAAATTAACCACCAAAAAAGATTTTTCAGAAGTATTTCGTTTAATTCAATGAAAATGTAATTTCTGAAAACAGTCTAACTTTTCTCCCTCCAAAGCAAACACTAATTTGTCCTTTGTCCTCGTAGGTATCGAATTATTCTTGATTTCTACAATTGTTGCTTGGATGTACCGCTTGATATTTTTTTTAAATGCACCCAAAAGTTATTCCTTTATAAAAAAAAAAGTTCCTATATGCATTCTTATTTTGTACTACTTTACTTTCATTTTTACAGGAATCAGAAACATTGGAGACGAACAATAGCGCTCTAAAAACCGAAATCAACTCTTTGGAAGCAGAAAAGAACGAGCTGATCAGTCTACTTCAGGGCCATCTTCCACACTGCTCGATGCAACAGCAGCCACCTGCCATGCCAGCAGTGACCAGGAATCATTGCTACCAAGCCCATCAGATGACGAGCAGCAGCTTCCAGCCTCCATCTTGGTCTTCTGTTTCGGGTTGAAATGAATCAATCGAATTAAAATCTTATAATTCAATGTTCTGTGAATGTCTGCTGGAAACAAATGGGTTGTGGTTTGTTTTTTTGGATGCAGACACCGGCTCAGGGCTGATGCGACGTTTTCTCTACTCGTGGTAGCGAAGGGCGTGTTGGTGGTTCACGAGGCAGCCATTTTGGAAATCGAACTCCGGTTGCTGGACGCCATTGTGGACGTTTGCCTATGAAGGGCTTCGTCCGTCCGTTGGAAATAAAAGTTAGATGACGAACGCGGAATCTTAGGGTCAAATGTCGAATGAGTTATACGACAGTTCTGCTGTTCGATAAGTTCGTAGAAGAATCTCGTTTCAAATTTAGAATCGAGACGTAAACATGATGAACGAACTGTGAGGGTAGTTAGTTTATGAAATAGAAAAACAGCCAACCTTTTAATTTATAACTTGTCGTGTATACTTGAATAAAAGATGGTTACTATCTTTTTTTTTTAATTTGTTATAGTTTGAAAGTAAATTATATCGGTCTGCGAGATAAAAAAAACCGAATGCAATGAACATACTCGTAAAAGTAGACGGACGCAGTAACCCCCGAGGAATAAATTCCTACAGTAATCCACGAAAAAAGCGAGATGTATACAAAAGGACATAAAAATAACGATAAACCGCGGAAAAGGAAATTGACAGTTGTAGTTGACAAAACTTTATCACTAGCGGACATCTAAAAATATTCTAAAATTGAAAAAAATAAGACGTTACTGCTAATAACGTTTCTTTTTTGGCCACGTGTCCATTTTACTGCTAAAAATAATGAGTTAGTATTCCTTTTCATTATTTTCTTTCTTTTTGATAAACTTCTATCCTCACTAACCGACATCGACATTGAAAATTCTGACAGGGTGTTGATATTTTTAGGTTTAATGGCCTACTAAATCGAGATTTGATAACCTAAGGAAATCTGATGAGAAAAGCGTAGCAGATTACGTTCGGTGTAGTACAAAAGTCCATATCAGTTGTAGCGTGCGATGACCACTCAGATAGTATCCGGTTTCTTGAAGCCGAACGAAAAACTGTGATTGTAGATCTTATTATTATTTCAGAAAAAATATTTTTATGAACTTCATTTATTGTAAAATTTTACTCTTCGATTTATCGCAAGGACACTAAACGTTTTAAACTTATAATGACATTTTGGAAATATTTAAATTGTCTAATATCCCAGAATATTATACTTAATACTACTTTGATTAAAATTACATTACTCGCATTTCAAATTCAGACTGTTTTACAGTTTGATAATTAAGTTAGTCTACGATCTTAGTTATAATTGTCGGCTGTGCAAAAAGAATTGAGTACGCTACTATTGGCAGGGATATACAATGTTGCAAACATTGCTCTGAGCCAATTAATATTTGTAACCCGATATTCGGGAACATATATACAACGTATTACTAACATTATATTTATCGCATATTATTATTATTATCAGTAACCATTTAAAGTGTCTTATACAACACTTATTGTGTGTTTATTGTGTTGCTGTTGTTGAGTACTTATGCAATTTTTACTTATTTAACACATGGTTAGATTTAGTTTAACAAAATAAAGTTGGTAATAATTAAGTTAAAATATGATTTCGTAGAATTTTTCTGTGCTACTTTGGATAATTTGTACGTTATCCAAATATAATATCTTTATACAAAATATTGTACTTTTTGATAAATATTTTTATAAGTACTTTTTGAATAATGTATTTGTCTAACCTGATAGAAAAAGGTATTTGATGTTATATTTAACGGCTTTTTTCCTATAATTTGTACATTCTTCAAATATAATATCTTTATACAACATATTGACTTATAACTTTTTGATAAATATTTTTAAAAGTACTTTTGAATAATGTATTTGTATAACCTTATAGAAAAGGTATTCGATGTTCTATTTAACGGCTATTTTCCATGTACTACAGCAGATTTCAGTAATAAGAACGAAAATCCATTAAAACATATTTTAAAAAAATGTGAGCCTCCCATCAAACTTTTATAAGTTAAAAATTGTGTTGGTATTTTTTTATGTACTTTGTGTTTTTGTATGTTTACTTGTGAGTTTAATTTAAGCATTCGTGCCATAATGTTCATAACGGTTTCGAAAAAAAAATGTGTAAGTTCAAAAAATTGCAAAATAAAAAGTTTAAAATACAGTACATATTTTTTCCAAAATGTTTAAATTTAAAAGTATAAATAATTTGATTTGCAAACAAGGAATAATGAATTTTTGTCATATTATTATTATTATGTATTTAAGTGCATAGGTTTGTGGGTAAGAAATTATGTATTATTAGGTACACAGATGTTTTTTTTTCTTTACTGCATTCTAACCTTTGAAACGTTTAAGTATCAACTAATTCACGTGAATTTTCTATTGTGTAACACGCTTGAATGTCACATTGTTACATGGAAATGATAAAGGGAATTGATATTATCTTTATCTTAACAGAGAAACGTTTAAGAAATGCCCTGCTCCGAGTAAAATATCGTTGAGCTATGTTTAAAGTTATCGTTTCTTTGTTTGGGAAGATAGAAAAGTGCAAAAGGTAGTAGTGCTTTGTTTGTAAGTTTATCGTTTATTTGTTTGTGAAGTTGCAATTATGCCTTTTTTTTATCAGATAACTATGTTATCCAATTGAAGAGCTTAGTGGAAGAAAGTGCTAAATTACTAAAAGTTGAAAACGAGTTAATGGGCTTCAAAAAGTTTCGTTTGCACATAGATACGTTAAAAACGGGTCTTACAAAAGTTAAAATATGTATTTAACTTGAAGTTTATGAAAAGAGAAGAATATTGCTTTTAAAAGGGAATAACATGTTCAATGAAAAAAATCTAAATTTTTTCAAACAGCAAGTTCCTCCACTAAGCTTCTCAATTATTTTTCAGTATTTGTAACATTCTCGTTTATTCTATTTTTATTGCTTTTTTATACCTTTGCTACTTGTAATGAAATCGATATTAGATTCTCATACGAAATATTTTGATATGTAAAATTAAGTTATGTAAAATGCGCATTTTATAATGAGCTTATTTAGTGCGCATATTTTGTGCCAAACTGTGCTGTTTTTATACTAAATAAATACATTTTTAAACTTTCTAAATTCTTTTTTTATATATAATTTTTGCATAAATATCATAAGATAAATGTTGAAAAGAGAAAGGCAAAACACAACTAAGCGTTCTTTCTTGGTTTATGACGCAACACATCATTTGCCACCCACAACTAGGGTAGACTGACCAGTGAGTGAACAGGCCCCAGTGAATGAACATTTGGTAAATATATAATTAAAAAATATAAGGATTGAAAATCATTCCACTTTATGGATTGGCAACACTGACTTCCTCCCATGTAGTAGGAATAAGGAAACTATCTGACAATGGTTGGTAGTTCATTATATTCTGGTGTTCATTCACTGGCGAACGTGACGTCTTAAACGTTCATTTACTGGTTACTCTACCTTATCTTTGTTTAGTTGGTGTTATCATATTGTCGTTAGATATGTTTTTTTGTGGTTTTTTCAACGTTGAGTTAATTTTCATGCTTACATTCCAACCAAAAGTAAACGTACTTTTAATAAACTCATTGCGTATTCTAAAAAGTAGTTAATCTCTCTACAAAACTAAAGATTTGTTTTTAAAATAGTTTCAACCTATAATTTTTCAAGGTACAATTTATCTTTTCCTTCTCGCTCCTGTAATATTTTGGGGCTTAAAATGCTCAGCAGTAATGCGCCAATACAATTGGAACTACACTCCTTGCCAACCTCAGTTGGGTGAATGGAAATATGTTATGGAGAAGATCCTTTCGCGTATGTAAAGAGTTCCATAAATAATTTGTGAATCCATCCAGGAAACATGTTTAAAGCATTAATTTCGTTTATATTATTGTGCCCACTTACCCACCTTGCGGGGCAAGTGGGCTACTCCGACAACCCCCCAAAAAATTAAATTTATTTTTTTCCAATTTGTTTTAAAATTGTCATTGGTACAGTAATAACATATGAGAGAATGGACCACCAAAAAAATAATTTGTTAGGCCTATTACATCCAGTGCTATGAGGATCTAAAGTCGAATTATGCCAAAAAGGGGTCCCACTTACCCCACCTTACCCTAATTGAAAGGAATAAAATCCGCACTATATGTTTTCTTAAAGAATGCTAAAACCCATTATATTTGGGATAAAATGAGCGAAAATACTACAAACTTCAATTATCAAAAGCATCCAAACAATTCGTCGATTTTAAATCTTTACAATGTTATAAACATTTCATAAGAATTGATAAATTGAATTTCAAATAACTTATAAACACTATTCAGTTTTTACTTAAATTATGTATTAAATGTCTACCAGATCTCGTGATTATTCTTTATGACTCTACTCTACTTTCTGCCCCATTTTCCTTATTTTTGCGAATAGTTACCACGTAACCAAAATTTACAATTTTACTTTCATAATTTATTTTATAATAAGAACCTGCAATGTGTAAACACGTTGCCAAATTCTTAACTAGTCTACCAGATATGTTGATTATTATAAATGATTTTACTAACTACTTTGTCATTATCCTTATTGTTGCGAATAGTTGCAACGTAATCAAAATTGACAATTTCTCATTTATAATCGAAACTTGCAATGGGTATAAATTCAACTACCTAATACAACACTGGCCAAATCTTTTCAGTGTTCTTACAGCTTGATTTCAAGGTAAACATACCGTCTCTACTTGGAAATTGTGCCCTGAGTTTCCCTTGTTTATTTTTTAGGTAATTAACTTAATTTTTCTACTCGGAATCACGATCTTAAATCTTGCATTAGTTTATTACGATATTTAAATCTTTTTTTTTTTAATGAATGACGAATTCACTCCAATCTAAATCAAGAGCTTTTCATCCGAAGACCGTCCATTTGATTTGGTTTGGTTTGGTTTGAATTATCGTCGCACTAGAGCTACACGAGGGCTATTGGCGACGGGCGTCGTATTTTAGAACCACAGTCAGGTGACGAGCCACACCTGAATCGGCACCCAACGCAACCGTTAAGGGCGACATCGTACGCAGCGTTAGGACTTTGAAGGATATTTAACGTGCACTCCCTTACACGGGGTATTATTCGTCGGACATTTTTGGCTGCACGGACCGTTTATAGGTCGGCAGCTATTTTGGCGATGCCCGGACCCGAACCTGGGACCTTCCGCATGCAAAGCGAGTGCTTAACCGACTGGGCTCCCCAGCCCCCCGTCCATTTAAAAACAAACTCTGTGCTAATGTGATGATATATCGATATCGTTAGTGTCTTGAAAGATGTACGTTAATGATCTAACATTTATAACGGCTTCACTATCGGAAAGAACAAATAGAAGCTAATCATAAGTTAAGACCGAATTGCCTAATTTGCTTCGCAATAATAAATTCCTTACTCTATGAACTCAATTCCAAGATTTCCAAGCTATTTTATCCCGTGTGTTTGACAAAGCAGCCGTAGTGGGAAATATTAAATAAAAAATTTTATTATATGCAAATTTAAATGCATATTTTATTATAATTATAAATGTCAATTTAATTTTTGGTTATTTAAATTTTAAATATGATTCTAAATTTTTTTAATGAAATTAGGGATACATAGTTCGATATTTTTGTTTCAATCTGACGCATCCCATTTGTTTGTAAGACTTGTGGTTCGTTCTGTGATCGACGGACGGACGTGGCCATTATAAAAACTTCCACTTTTTGCGTTATAAGCGTAGTGTTGAGCTAAAAAAAGACAGTCAAGAAAGGAAAAGTAACTGTCGTAAATATATAAGCTTATGCCCTGTCCCTCTGCCTGCCAGATCCATTCCTGCTCCCTGCTCCACTAAACACATTAATATTTTTAAAATGATTTGCAGGTAGACTCAGTGAAACACTCATAAACACATTAATATTTTTAATATGATTTGCAGGTAGACTCAGTGTAACACTCATGAACACATTAATATTTTTAATATGATTTGCAGGTAGACTCAGTGAAACACTCATAAACACATTAATATTTTTAATATGATTTGCAGGTAGACTCAGTGAAACACTCATAAACACATTAATATTTTTAATATGATTTGCAGGTAGACTCAGTGGATCACTCATATGTGATTAAGGGGAGATCATAGTTAGAGACAGCAAAAATGAGCAATTCTTAGTATTGATTTCAAAAGGCTCTAAATCATTTAAAAATGATGGTAGAATTAAAAAAAATGTACCAAATTATAAATTGCACTTTTATTATTATATTTACACCCAAGAAGCTTATTTTTAAAATTTATTTTTTAAGAAAAAAGACATCATTTGAAACATACAATTACGAATTTTCAAAAATACAAGTATTTTTCGGTACACTTTGTACAAAAAATATGCAATGAAAGCACATAAAACTTTTTAAAAATGCAAGTAAACAGTTAGATTGATATTGGTCACCCATTTTTTTTGGCCTAAAATAATTTTTTAATTTTATTTTAAAAGCATTATATTCTACATTCATAAAAATTCTGATTTTCAACGAAGAAAAGTGTAAAATAATAATATATTTTTTTATTTGTAAGACAAAATTAGGAGACTTAAATAGATCTAAAATGGTTTTATAACACAAGTTTTTAAAAAGAAATATGTAATAGATTTGGAGTAAAGTGTACCTATGTGTTGAAAATTATAGTTTTGAGAAAAAACGCAAAAAAACAAATACAGTCGAACACTGTTAATACGAACTCGAAGGGACCACCGAAACATTTTTTTAAAACCGAATTTCATGTAAATCGTCAGGATTTTTTTTTTACATTGAGCCAGTGAATAGTTTTCAAATATCAACACAAAAATTCATATTTTATAATGTAATACATAAATAATACAAGCATACAATTAGTTATTCAAAGGGGCGTGACACATGTGTTTATTTTTATTTTTTTTAATTTTTTATAAGAAATAATTACCCATCGATACAAAATCGGTCTCATTCGATAGATCAGGCTTCCATCTATCAGAAAATACTGGTTTTAAAAGTTCAATTTTTTGGTCATTTTTAACTATGATCTCCCCTTAAGGCTGCTCATCCCCCCCCATACCCGGTCCTCCTTCGATCGGGCTAGCTAATGGTAAGTCTATGGGGAAAAAATGTTTTTTGTTCCAAAAAAAAGCAAAGAAATTATAGGAATATTTTGATGCGGTTTTTTTTTAATTCATAAAATTCCAATAATGTTGTGCTTTTAGAGGTTATTTTTTTGAAAACGTTATTTACTTTTTTTTAATCTAAAATTTTTTTGATTAAAAAAAAGTAAATAACGTTTTTAAACTAAAAAATAACCTCTAAAAGCACAACTTTATTGGAGTTTTATGAATTAAAAAAAAAACGCATCAAAATATTCCTATAATTTCTTTGCTTTTCTTGGAACAAAAACCATTTTTCCCCATAGACTTACCATTAGCAAGCCCGATCGAAGGAGGACGGGGAATGGGAGTGATGAGCAGCCTTAAGAGTTATAGCGTAAATACAGTAGTACCCGGCAGTATTACCCGCAGTATTTAAAGTATAATAATATTAGTACAAATACAAATAAATTGTTTTGAAAAAGTAATTATAGTTCAAGAGGGTTATTTTAAAATATATTTAATAGTTTTCTCTAATCATTCTTATCAAAATTTGAATTTTGTAGTTGGTTTTTGCTATATAGCAAAAATTTCAAAAATTGAAATTATTTAAATTCGGATGCAGTTAATTTTTTTTCAGTATTTTTCCCATAATGCATGTGAACATTAGTGATACAAATATATTTTTTCGGGATGAAAAAAAATGCATTACAGGGTTAATCGGAGAGAAACGGGAATCTTGCTGTCATTCATACACCTGTTTTACGAAAATATCCTACAACTTGCAGAAATCGGGAATCATTTGATTCGACTATGCTATGTCATAGACACGACAAAAAAATCGTATAAAATTTAATAACTACTTCTCTAACTTATTTCCTACTTTTAGTTATCACAAAACCTTTCGCGAAGTTTGTAGATAAGAATTTTTTTTACCCCAGCATGACAATGGTTTTTTTATGGCAATACTCAATTATCCTTTCAGTTAAAATGCTTTTTAGTCCAGTGAATAAAGGAGTTTTACCATACAAAAGGTCCGGTATCGCTGATTTTTTTATATGTTGTTTGTGACCCCTAGGTAGTAATAAATGTGAGTGTTCGTCATCCTCGTTCTATGGCTTTTTCCGCCATCTTGAAAAAACGTTCGAAATTTTGGCATTTTCCAGTTTTTGGCCTATAACTTTTTTCCTAAGCATTTTTGAATCTAACTTTTTGACACAAAGTTGTAGGAAACAAAATTTTCTTTAAAATAGGTATGAAAAGTTTTTATGTACGACAATTAGTTAAGGAGCTACGAATCAGCAAAAAGGGTGTAAAATCGAGTGTTTCGAAAAAATATTAGGTTCTAACGACTTTCTATCGCCGTAACTCACATAAAACTTCATTTTATCAATAGACAATGATTTAACAAGTCGTAGAAAATTTAATTTCCTATAAAATACACGTATCAAAAATAAGTTTCTTATGTATTCCAAGAAGAAAGGTTAAATTTACAGAAACCCAAAAAAGGTTCTATTTTCACCCGACGATACAATGTTTTATTTTTTTTAAGGTAGCCCTTTACCATTGTAATTTTTCACTATTTTTATGAATACAAAACTTGCAGAAAATAATTTTTCCTATAAAATGGTTCTATTTTGTGTTTCATACGATAGAATGTAACGGAGCTACGTTGTTCGAAAGATGGCGTAAAATCTTGAATTTCGCCAAAAGAGTTTTATATCACTTTAAATTCCAATAATTAAAAAAAAAACTTCATTTAAGTGGAACATAATTATTGTGGAACTTGAAGACATCATTTATTATATTGGTACGGTCATAAAAGTTATATCAGATTCAATACCAAATAATGTAGTTACATTAAAAAAAAAACGAAGATGTTTATTTATTCAAATGAAAAATACTTGTGATTTGATAAAAGATTTCAATTTCATTTCAACAAATAGTTTAAATAAAACTACTATGAAAAAAATATGGGAAGTGTATAATAGAAAATGATTAATTTTCTATTGTACACTGCATTACGTTACAATCATTACGTTTTTCAACCAATTTAAATTCTGATGATTTACCCCCTCTGAACATTGCTGAATGCTGACGTAGTATCGCAGCCAGCTATTGCACATACCACACACATGTAATAAAGAGATATGATTTTGACAGTTTGGATAAGCAGATAAATTCTTCGATGAATATACTTTTTACTATTCATGAGTATTACTAGGTTTCAAAAAAAAAAAAAAAAAAAAAAAAAAAACAGTCTTTATCAGATGGAGTTCGTGCATTCAGTAGTATTTTCTATTAGTTTTATTAGATAAATTTCTATTCAATAAAATTGGTAGGAATAGTTCACATAAAGATGCATCGGTTATCTCCTATATAAGAATCCTCATCTGTTGCATTTGAATCAACATTTAAACAAGATTGGCCATGGCAATTGGTACAGCTGTGGAAATAAAAAAGTACCCACAAGTGATTATTTTGGCCGTTAGTCATCCTATAGAATCGGACCTTTTTGACATTGTGAACAATTAACATTCTGAGTTAATTGCATGACACAAAATTTGCATAAGGGGCCATCTTCATAATAAAAATGTTACAAACTTTAAAATTTCCAATAGCAACACCCCTTTTTGAATCCATATTTCAAATCTCTGACCTATTTTAATACGAAATGCCAAATTTTGTTAGTTTTTAAGCATTATTAGGGGAGTTAGAGACGTGCAAAGTTTAGGTCCCATAATGTTAAATGAGTTGCACATAAAAAAACTATCCCAATCTATAAATAATTAAGATAATGAAATGATTTTTTTACTGAAAAGAAATTATAATAACCCAAACAAAATGCATGCAATATTGGGGTATTTAAAACAATTTTCATATTTTTAAATAATTATTATATTAATTTTTTAAAAGAATATGAATGGAAACCCCTTAATATTTTTAAAGAAATAAATTTAAGACAAGAAGTTTAAGCGAAATCCCAATTTTTAAAAAATTTTATTCATAATTTGCTGAGTAAATCACAAAATACTTTTTAATTACCCTTTAGGGGACTGTGTATAAGATTACGTGTGTAATTGATAAATAAAGACGGCTTTGCATGCATGCTTGCTTGTCATTTTAAAAATGGTCCCCAAAAGGTCCACAAGTGATTCGATTGAATAACTCGTCAAATATTCATCCAAATGTAACAAAAACTTAGATTTAAGGGTTTTCAAGAGTGCTTAACATTTCTAAGTTATTAAAATTGGGTGTTGCTATTGGAAATTTCAAAGATCGTAACATTTTTAATATGAAGACGGCCCCTTATGCAAATTTTGTATCGTGCAATTAACTCAGAATGTTAATTGTACACAATCTCAAAAAGGTCCGATTCTATAGGGTGACTAACAGATGAAATAACCTCAAGTGGGTACTTTTTTATTTCCACAGCTGTACCTACTAAAGAACAATATAATCCGACTTTTTTACAGCCATAGTTTGCACTACAACCCTTTTTGCAATTACAAAATATAGTATATTAAGCAGTTTTTCTGGAGCAGGTGGGAGTAAAGTTTGAATTGGCTCCAAAATATTATTTAATAATTTAAAACCCCAGTCTTCAGGGTTCAGTTGATTGTCTAGCCACACTTAACCTTGATAGTATACCCGATACAAGTGTTGATAAGCAGAAGCAGATGTTGGAGGAAAGCAAGATAGTTGATTTCTTTTATTGTTCCCTGTCTTTTTTTTTATAAAACTTAAATATCTATTATTAACTATTATCCATATATACATATTATTAAATACTCTTTCCTGCTGGCTAAGTCATTTAGGCTGTATTCTAATGAATGGTTCCTTGGCCACCGGTTGATGTTCACTTCGAGTTATATCGGGACAGTTTTTTTAAGAAAAGTATTGAAATGAATCGAGACTCTACTAAGAAGTTCGAGTTAAGGTATCCGATGAACTTTTTTCAGCAAAAATCGACTAAATATCAAACATTTTTTTTTGCATTTTAATATAAAATAAAAATTTAGCTTTCTAAATCTGTTTCATTTTAGTTTTTAATAGAACCGAAGTTATAGCACTTTAAAGCTTTTTTTGCTTGTTTTTGCATTTTTTTTTTTCAAAACACATTACGCAAAACATAAAAACTGAAGTTCTTTATTATCAACTGCTTCAAAATTTTTACAGAAGTTTAGTAACAGTATGAAGAAGGTTTTGAACTAGAATCGTGTAAAACTATTAAGAATGGGATATTTTAAAACCATTCATATGCGTGTTACTCTGTTGTTTGTATGTGTTTTCGATATAATGCTTCAACCTTTGCCTTTAAAAAAATTGGGAGCTGATATCTTAACGATTTTAGTTCATGACCTATATTAATGTTTGTTGAGCATATATAAATTTAAACGATGGAAAAAATTAAAAATTTGTAAAGATATCATGGAAGCGTGATTGTTGAAGCATATTTTACTATAATTGTTCACAAGTTCTGAATACTTTCTTAAAACTATTTTTATATTCGTAACTAATAATAAATTGCTCAACGTCATGGTTGTAATAGAATTTTCAGAAACTTGCTGTCAAAGGAGATCGGCCACTTAAATGGATTATTCGACTTATAGGAAGTCGAGTTATTGAGGTTAGACTGTATTTGCGAACTTTGACCTAGAATAAATTTTTTAGCAGACATGGGATAGGTGAGGACTTTTTATTTACAATATAAAAGCGTACCAATGACCTACACCAAAGTTTAGCTGTATGTGAATTTTATTTAATTAAAATGTCTATTTTGACAGGACGTGGTAGCCATCAAATGCATCAATTACCGTAGATACATAATGCTTAAGAATGTACTTCCGATAATCAGTGTAAATTTCAGAAAATGTCGCGTTTTGACTCCACACCATTTGGTGGAGTAGATATCCACCATCAATAACAACTATGCAACGATATCTAATATAAATATTTTTTTATAAAAAGCGTCGATATCGTAAGATCTTTGGGGTAAAATTATTTCCCTTCTTTTCTCTGTGTCTTAGGCAAAACATATAACGGCTTCTACTCATGCTTTTCGAAAAATGTACCAAAATTCTTTGGTTGAATCTAAAATTTCTTTGAGATCTTACTAATATAATAAATGATGTCTTCAAGTTTTAGAATAATTACGTATTTTCCACTAAAATGAAGTTTTTTGTTGGATTTAAAGTGATAAAAAAACTCTTTTGGCGAAATTCAAGATTTTACGCCATCTTTCGAACAACGTAGCTCCGTTACATTCTATCGTATGAAACACAAAATAGAACCATTTTATAGGAAAAATTATTTTCTGCAAGTTTTGTATTCACAAAAATAGTGAAAAATTACAATGGTAAAGGGCTACCTTAAAAAAAAAATAAAACATTGTATCGTCGGGTGAAAACAGAACCTTTTTTGGGTTTCTGTAAATTTAACCTTTCTTCTTGGAATATATAAGAAACTTATTTTTGTAAAGTGTATTTTATAGGAAATTAAATTTTCTACGACTTGTTAAATCATTGTTCATTGATAAAATGAAATTTTGTGTGAGTTACGGCGATAGAAAGTCGTTAAAACCTAATATTTTTTCGAAACACTCGATTTTACACCCTTTTTGCTGATTCGTACTAATTGTCGTACATAAAAACTTTTCATACCTATTTTAAAGAAAATTTTGTTTTCTACAACTTTGTGTCGAAAAGTTATATAAAAAAATGCTTTGGAAAAAAGTTATAGGCCAAAAACTGGAAAATGGGCGAAATTTCGAACGTTTTTTCAAGATGGCGGAAAAAGCAATAGAACGAGGATGACGAAAGCTCACATTTATTACTACCTAGGGGTCACAAACAACATATAAAAAAATCAGCGATACCGGACCTTTTGTAAGGTAAACCCCCTTTTTGAGTCTCTATTCACTGGACTATTTAGCAGGAATCAAAATATGGGCAATAAAATTTAGCGCTATAAGTGAGGTTCTGTGAACTTGCTACTCGACATTTTATACTCCATAATTAATTGGTTATTCGGTTAATAGCGTGATTGTAAAAAGGAAATTAAAGTCCTTCCTTGATTTCATGAAATCAGCCCAGTCTATAGTAACAAGATTATATCAAAGGGGGTCGATGGATCATGCGAATTAATTTAAATCAGCCTACAGTTGTTTACCAAAATGTTTTTCGCAACTATTGTTAAATTACTTTGTTTCTTAAAACAGAAATTTAAATGTTTTTATTTGTTATTAGTGTTTTAATTCTGGAATTTTATTTTTCTACAAAGCTTCAAATTCAGCAAAAGAAAGCATTTTTTTTATTGCATTTGTTCTGTATTAAGAGAGTGCTTATAATTGTATAATATACCTGTTGCCATATAAATTTTCTCAATTGTGTGTTTCTTACCTTTGTAAAAGTCACCTATAAAATTCTCCAGGGGTTTTACAGGATTTGTTTTTCAAGGCACCAAAATGCGAATTTTCGAATCATTGCTATGAAATAACAGCTACTTCTTGCTTAGAGTTTTGGTAATGTCTCTGATCAAGCACACAAGCCGGAATATATATATGCACCTACCCTATACCCTAAAATACGGTGACGCTTTTATTGTGCTCTGTTTATTTAAAATTCATATTCATAAAAACATTTTTGCTTAATTAAGACCGTGTGCGATACATATCATTGAGCATAGTTAAATATAGGGTTTAACTCTTTCCACTAAATTCATACATAAGAATTAAAAATATGTATATAAAGAAAGAAAATTTTTATTATTTACATTCATAAAACCAATCTTTCACATTCTGGTCAACTTCTAAATTTCCCAAATTCATTAATCAGCATATTAAGATCTGACATATGATCATTTAACTGTTTTGGATCGATATTATTTGGAACCACACAAAAAATATGCTATTAGATGGGCCCTTGTAGTTAGTTACAATATTAAAAAAAATTCTCTTTTTTTTTAAATCTCATATCTACATTATACGTCATGGATCTACATTAATTTTTCTAGTTTACAGCCAGCGGTCTTGTTTGTGAATATTATCATTGAATTAATTTTTTTTAAGCCATCTTATTACTGAAACCATAAACTTTTATGCCACCTATTAAAATAAATATTAATTAAACGTTTTATTTCAGAATCATTACCATTGAGCTGTACCAGGTGACGTATTTCAAGAAAGCAGGGCATGCCGGGCAAATCGACTTATTTTTAAGCGCGACCTTGCAGCAGCATCACGTGCTCTCAACTCCGAAATTTTTTTGGTTGTTGTTTTCATTTTCGCTTCCGAGCTCATGATGAGCGAATCGCTCTCGTTCGGTTCCCGCATATCTAGTTTAATCACTTACTTACGCGATCCATACCTCGTTTCCGGATTCCAAAACTTTTTCGGCGTGTACCTCGTCGATTCGGTGAGCAATGGTAACGTGAACGGCGTCAAAAACGACAAAGAAGCCAACGACAAGACTAAAACGAAGCGAAGCAACATCATCACCATCAAATATGATCGATTCGACGGCGACAACTTCCTACGGCACCGTAAGACACCGTCGAGCGGATCGGAGAACAGCAAAAGCAGCCCCTTCACCTCGGACGGCGAAGAAATCTCGGACGTTGACACTGACTTGGAGTACACCGCCCAGTGTAAAATTGAAAACAAATTCTGGTACTATTTCTTCAGTTTCGGAGCTGGTCTCGGGTATGAAATGTTTTACGCCAGTTTCTTTCCATTCTGGATATGGAACATAGACGGGGCCGTCTGCAGGCGAGTCATCAACGTGTGGGTTCTGATCATGTATGTGGGACAGGCCATGAAGGATATTGTATGTTGGTCCCGGCCCGCGGCCCCGCCTGTCATACATCTGGAGCCCCAGTATGTGGTGGAGTATGGCATGCCATCCACCCATGCCATGGTCGGAGCAGCAGTGCCTTTCTCATTTTTGTATTTCACACTTCACAGATATGAGGTAAAGTCGAGTGACCTAAAGATACTCAAGCCTTGGATGAACTATGATATGATGGCCGGTCTCGATTTGGTGATTTGCTTCACGTTGCCAAGCAACGAAAATGCCTAAATGTGTTATGCATTCCACTAATATTTCATACAGCTCCATATATGCGGCAACCCTAACTTACATTTT
Source organism: Hylyphantes graminicola (assembly GCA_023701765.1). Lineage (NCBI taxonomy): Eukaryota > Metazoa > Arthropoda > Arachnida > Araneae > Linyphiidae > Hylyphantes > Hylyphantes graminicola. Next base: position 38,234,750 of record CM043116.1, read on the forward strand.
CCAGTGCTCCAAATGTCACCAATGAACAGACCGGCCATTAAATCATATCTGTACCCAAACTTTTAAAAACGGTTTTGACTGTTTGACCTTCCCTCCCCCCTCAGTATGCACATTTCCATAATGCCTAGTTTATGTAATTTCCCAACAATATGTTAATTTGTCTTTATTTTGTTACAAAAGGGTCTTTTTAATTTTTTACTTGTAATCTACTATTTTAATCTTTCTCATGTTTAGTCTATTGTGCCTTTAATGTGTTTAATGCAAATTTTTTCATTGAATCAATTTATTCAAAAAGTCAAAGATGGTTTATTTGGACGGTAGAACAATTAAAAAATAACTGTTTAATCTTTGCCCTCTCATTCCCCCCCCCCCCAAATAGAGGGGAAATCTTAAATAAGATAAACAATTATTGTAATAATATCAATTGATTAGAGTTTGTAACAAATAGATTTAAATTAACGATAATAAATGGATATTAGACTCTTCCCAAATCTCTTCCTATATCCACTATACTGCCTCAAATCTGTTTAATTCTAACGTCCATGCACTTTCTAGCCATATGCAGCAATTCTACTAAGTTCCTTCCTTGTTCAAAACACCAGACTAATTGTGGCTACTATGGACAGTCAATTGTAACAAAACATACAGTGCAAAAGGGAGTGAATATAAAGTTCAAAAAAGGGAATTAAGGAATAAGGAAGTACAGTTGACCTGTTTCCTTCTCACTTCTAAATATGGCCATCTTATTGTTCCTTCCTAATTACTTTTAAATAGCAAGGATATGTTTTTAAAACAAAATAAAAAGAGTTTTTTTAAGTTACAAAATTGAACTAAAAATATTTTGCTATCGACATTTTTATATTGGTACATTAATTAGGCTTGTTTTTTACAATTTTCGGATGATTAATAGTTCTAGCTACTTCCTTTTAGGCTGCACTGCCAATGTTATTTTTGAAGATCTATATTTAAGGATAATATATGGTAAAAATAGTTTTATATATTGTCATCAAATTTATTTATGAAATGAACATGTTACAAATCTGTCTACATGGAGTTTTATTTCTTTTCCCTTTGTTTTAAAATAAATAGTTATGAGTCATGACGTGTAAAAACTCCTTATCTTATCTGATGCAAGACAGATAGGAATTTTTCTTAAAAAATATGAATTTATATTTTTTAAATATCTAAAATTATCTATCATCATCAATAGCTCAACAGTCCTTGTTGGACCCTGACATTCTCAAGGAGGTTTCCCAGTCTCTCTTTCTGCTCGCAACAGCTTTCCTGCCTCTGACCTTTATCGAAACAAAGTCCTTTTGGAGGTAGTCCACCCACCTCAGTCTGGGTCTGCCTCTTTTTCTAGTTCCATTTGGTCAAAAAAAAAATTGTTCTGTTGTCATTCATTCTTATGATATGTCTGGTCCGGCCCATTTCATGGGTGGATCTTATGATGCTTCAGGATGTCCTGCTCTCTGAATAGTCTTTAAAGTTCAAAGTTAGTTCTACTTCTCCAAACTCCATTGTAACAAACACGCCAAATATTGATTGGAAAATCTTCCTCTCAAAGGTAGCGAGGGTCCTCTCATTAGCCTGGAACAAGGTCCAGATTTCAGACGCTTAGGTGAGAACTGACCTGATTAAGCTTTTATATATCAGCAACTTTGTATCTCTTTTAATGTTGTCAGATTTGAGAATTTTTTTAATGTTATGGAAGCACCTGTTGGCTGCTGTTACTATCTTTCTGACCTCTGGGAACAAAGAGTTTTCAGAGTTGATTTCAAAGCCAAGATAGGTAAATGAGTTCGCCTTTTCAAATTTGTATTCTCCAATCTTGATGTGTGTGAAGATGTCGGGTGTAGTTAACAAATTCCATATACTTTGCCTTATTCTGATTAATTGAGGGGTGCATTTTTTTTGGACACTCTTTCCATATCAAGGAATGCCTCTGCTTGAGGTCCTCAGGAGTTCTTGCTATGATATCAAGATCGTCAGCGTAAGCCACAATTTGAAATGATATGGAAAACATATTTCCTCTTGTGTTCATTTCTGATTCTTTTATTATTTTCTCAAGAGCGAGGTTGAAAAGAAGGCATGCTAGCACATCTCTCTGCCTGATGCTGTTTGTTATTTCAACCGGTTCAGACAAGCCTGACAGTTTTTAGTTTCACAAGTTTTTCAGCTATGTTGAACCGTCTCAGGGTGTCAGTGAGCAGTTCCCTATTAATGCTATCATATGCCGTTTTGAAATCAATGAAAAGATGGTGTGTTATGATTTAGAATTAGCTGTTGTCGTCTTGTTTAACATTATCACACTTTGACTTATGTCTTGTTAAATGAAACTGGTGGTTTCAATGAATCGTAATGCAGTAACATGAAGGTGTTTCCTTTAGGAGGCAACAACATTGTTTCAGTAAAAAAAATATACCATTACAAAACGTATAAAATGTCGTGTATAAGTAGGGGAGCTTTACCCCCCTTTTATCAAAATGAAACTATTTAATACTAGATAAACATGTATAGTAAAGGGATTTTAATTAATAATTTAAAATGGATAATAAGTTGATTTTAATTAATAAAAATTGGTAATGAATGAATTTTAATTATATTAAATGGATAATTAATGAGCTTCATTAATTAAAAGTATTAAAAATAGGTCTTATTCCCTTCCAAAACCAATTTGATTAAATGATTAATAACATAGCCTTTTTAACTAATGTTGGTGAATTTACTTTTACAAAATATTGATGGCAGCACTGAATATATAAATCTTTCCTCTCACCTTTTAAACTTGAATGAATTATAAATGTTCACTTTACAGGGCTGGAGTTAGTAGGATACTTTAATTTTTTTAGTTATAAGTTTCAGTCAGTATGTTTGTTTTCATGTTTGAAACTTCTCATTAAAAATTATTTTCTCTCCTTTTCTTACAGTATGATGTCATTTATGGAATTTTAATAGCCACAGGATGGTGTATTCTTGTATGTTGCAGTCGTTTATATATGGGCATGCACACTGTTTTAGTAAGTCAATTTATCCTTTGTATTATGTAGGTAATATTGGTTTTCAAAAAGGTATATTGAATTGACTCAAAACACTCTTGTCTGATATGCAAAAGTACTTGGTCTAAATTTTTAACTATAAATTAATACTGTGTTATCAGTAGCTTCATTGTAAAAACTGTTTTTAATATATATTTATTCATATAAAAGAGCCAATTATCCCTATTTTATAATACTGTTAATTTTTTACATTTATGTAATTCATGCCCAAAGTACTTTTATTAATATATTATTTAATTTTTATGTTTTTATCTAAGTGTTGATGAGGTTTTTTTATTTACTTGTAGTTGATTACTTAGTTGTATCAGCATGTCTTTAAATTTTTTCTTCAGTTTCAGAATATATTTTATATGGTTATTTTCCCTTCCTTTAAAACAAAATTATTATATTGGTTGGGAATAAAAGTTTAATGATGACAATCCATTATAAATGAGTGAAAAATGTTTGATTAATTGACATTTGATGATGATAGAGCAACTTCTCCAATATTCAACATAGATGGGATCTCTCATGTTCCTATAAATATTGATTACTGTGGTAGTGAGTTCATATTTAGAATGATTTTTTGTTCTATGAGAGTTTGCATTTATAAAGTATATAATGTGAACTCTCATTTGCCAAATGAATATCATTTTATAACTTTAATTGATAATGTGAGTGCACATTGCATATTTTACATGATTTCCTACATTTAATATTCATCGGTATTTATAATGTTAACTCGTTTACTTACTTATCCATCTTTCACTCCATTGCTGGAGCATAGGGCCTCTGTCAGGTTCTTCCATCTTACTCTGTTGGTGGACAGATGTTTCGCCTCCGCCATGTTGTCTCCACATCCTTCAGTTTCTCAATCTCAGTTCTTTCTCAATCGTCTGTCTCCAAGTGTTTCTATGTCTTCCCCTCTTTCGGTGCCACTGGGGATTCCAGTCAAAAGCCTTTCTTACCTTGAATTTCTCATTTTTTTTTTGCAATACATGACCAATCCACCTCTACTTTCGTTTCTTAATTTCAAATTCAATTGGTATCTGATTTGCTCTCCTTAGAAGTTCTTCATTATTAATTTTATGGTACCACTTAATGCCCAGAATCCTTCTAAGGCACTTGTTAATGAAAACCTGGAGCTTTCTTATGTTAGTTTTTTTGCAGTGCCTTGTGTCAGATCCATAGAGAAGGACGGACTTCAAATTAGTGTTAAAAACTCTGATCTTAGTTACAATAGAAATGGCCCTATTTTTCCAAAACTTGATTATCATTGCAAAGCAACCTTGTGCTTATTTAGTCTGTTAGTGATATCCTCGTCTGGTCCACCTTTATTGTTGATGGTGCTACCAAGATAACTTGTTACTCGTTTAAAACGTCATAAATATAGCAGTCCCTTGAATGACGCTATTGTCGGTTATATTGTATAATGTTTTTTTTTTTTTTAAATAATACACTGTATTATAACTTTTTAATAATCATAATGCAGTAACGTGAATGTGGGTGTGATTCCTTTAGGAGGCAACAGCATTGCTTCATTACAGAACATATACCTTTAGACTTTAGTATTTAAAGTGCAATGTATCAGTAGGGGATCAGATACTTCCCCTTAAAGTGAAATTATATCTTGCACTAGATAAATAAATTTTAATGAATACAAGTATAATAATTGTATTTTAATTAACTAAAATGAATAATTAGTATATAAAAATTAATAATAATTTTTAATTAATGAAATAAAAACTATTAATTAAAATGGATAATTTGCTCCATTAATTAGTGAAAGGAAGGAACATGTACTAATTTGCTAGTTTGTAATAAACAAACTCTAATCGTATTTTTTTTTTTCAGGACATAATTGCTGGACTGGTTCTGGTAACAATCCTCATGTCAATAATCCTCCCCTTCTCTGACCTCATCGACAATTTCCAACTGACCAACCCCTACTCCCCACTCATAACTATAGCGTTCATGCTCGTACTACAACTCATCTACCCAAACGCAAACCGGTGGACACCGGCAAGAGGGGACTCAGCAGTCATCATGGGAACCGGAACTGGTTTTGCGCTCGGGTCTTGGCTCAATTACTATCAGGGCTTCATACGAGGGCCCGCACTGCCTCCTCCTTATATGATCATGTGGCCTGGATATAAGGTGTTTGGGCTAGCCCTGTTGAGGGCTATGATAGGCATATCCTGTATTGTTGCAACGCGGGCGGTTTTCAAGAATTTCACCCACGCATTGTTGTGTTTTATTATGCGGGTCGATTCGAGAGATCTGAAGTCGAGGCAGAAGATACTTGTGGAGATTCCGTCTAAGTTTATAATGTACACTGCGATAGGTTTTGTCATTACGTACGTGTCGCCATTTGTGTTTAGGCTTTTGTGTATTGAAAGGGAGACAGCGTTCACTGAAGTCTAGATCAATTGAGATTTTTGCTCATGTTTACTTACAATGAGGCAAGAAAAATCAGTTAAGGCTTGCTTACAAGCAATTAAAATTGCATAAAAATTCATATTGACTGTATTTTCGATTAATATTTTATAGATGTTAAATAGTTAGAAATATATAACATTTTATGGCTGAAGAAATCAAAATGATTTAGGTTTTATAACTTTTAAAGAAATATTAGTGGAAATTATATAAAACTACTGCTTTTTTTATGAGTCCTTTTGTAAATGTGGTATAATTTTATGTTTTCTGCTTGTCTACTTATATTGTTATTTATATTAAGACTTTTAATGTTATTAACACTTTAGTCACTTTTAAACTAACATTCCATGTCACTATCACCACTGAAAATATGTTATATATCTGAAACTGAATGTGTTAACTAACTTTTAATATATATAATTGTATATGTACATTGTTATACAAATCATTGTTTTTTCACAAATTTATATCATCTAGATTTTAAATATATTTTTAAAGAAGGGGCTCACGTCCAATGTTATTAATTGCAAGCCACAGCTTTTTCTTTCTTTTTCTTCCAGGCAAGCAAATACTATTACTAAACTCGTCTTTTTGTTTAAGATAAATGCACAAAATAGTTTTGATTATCAGGTTTATTGTCTATTTGATTATTATTAATTTTATTTAAACATTACAAATTATTTATTGTAAAAATTAATATTTAACATTTAACAGTGTTTTTTAACTGGTTTTAGCATACAATTTTGTATACTCTGCTTTACAAAAATATACTATTCCTATTAAATGTATTTGCATTATTGTATTTTACCTCAAAATTCTCTAAAAAATAAAAGTGAGAGAAAAAAAAACATTGATTTTTGTATTCCTTTATGCATGATTGTGCATAGCTACTCTTCATTTTCCTTGGTTAGCTATATTTTATACTAAAATATTCTATCTAAAAACCCCCACTTACATAATCTACTGTTTTTTAGTATTTTTCTTTTCCAAAATCAGCTATATGTAATAGTATGATTTTGCCTTTTATTTAATTTTTATTTATTTTCATAGCTTAATATATTTTTGTACCAAACATGGTCGAATTGAGTTTTAGGTTGTTGAGAAATTTGCTCTTGTACTCTCATTGAATGGTTTGTCTAAATTCTTTGTAAGGAAAAAAAGTATTTATTAGTAGGGGTAAGTGGTGTACCTTGGACGTATGTGTACCTCGAACCTATGCTGATTCTAGCTCGATTAGCTTAGATATTGAAACAACACCACATGCAGTTAAAGTATTAGCTACCAGGGATCTCAGTGAAGTTCTATCTGTTTGTTTAAAAGGTCAATTTATTAAAGAGGTTTCGAAAAACTAAATTTACAGTTCAAAAGTAAATTTTTGTCAGATTCTTTAGTGTAATTTTATACTCAAACATGTAGTATTTATTCAGAAACGATGGTTATGCAATATAAAGCAAAGTTTTAGCTATAAAACAGTGTGTTTGAAATTAAGTTAAGTCTAACCTTAACTTGGTGATTAACTATTTTGTTTTTAATATCCAAGTGGTGTACCTCGAACCTAATACAAGTGGTGTACCTTGGACTGGTCCAAGGTACACTACTATAGGTCTTATGTGCTTCAGATTGTTGAAAACCTTTTTTAAAATTCAAGTAAATTCTTTCCTTTGAAAAATTAAGTATTGTAAGCTATTAATATGCAACCCTGATTTGTAAAATCTAGAAAAATGGAAATTTGTAAGAAATTTTGATATGATGTGATAAAGAATTTTTTTTGTAGTTAATTATTTAGATTTATGGAAGCCTATAAAATTTTTATCATATTGATATAACATAGAAAATAATTATTGCATGCTCATCTAAAAAGATATTTTTTATAATAAATATGTAAGCAGAACATCCTTTTAACGTTTAGGCCTAGTTGAATAAACATAGGGGGAAATATTTGAGGTTTTTTTTTTCAAATTTAAGACAGAAAGATAGCCAAATGTTTTTCTATGGCATGAAATAACAGTTTAATTTTATGCTGCATTTTAACGAATACACCCTACAAAGATTGCATTGCAGCTGAAAAAGCCAAAAGGGCACTAAAAAAACTAAGGCAATAAAACCCCTTACTGAGCCAATTGACCTAACATAACCAATTACTACAATCTTGGCTAGAAATAAGGGTAGGTTGTAAAATGTATTTTTGAATTTTATGTGGCTAATAAATATTGGTTTTCGGACTGTAAATCGGGTCTCTATACCTATGAATAATTGGTCCAAGGTACACTACCGGTTGGACCAAGGTACACCGCCAGTGGTGTACCTTGGTCTTAATTACAATTTTCTGTATTTATTTTTTTAATTGTTGAAATCATTTAAATAACATGTTAAAATAAATATATGTTGTATATAACAACATAAAGTATTCAGTAAAAATATTTTTATTCACTTTTTGCAAGCAATTAAGAAAATAAAAATTGAAAAGTCAAAATAGGTCCGAGGTAACCCACCTTCCCCTATACTTGAGCAAAGCTTAAAATATATGAATTAAACTTTGAAAAATCTATATATGAAGGGTGTAGTTGCAAAAACTCTCATTTTTCAAATATTTCTATGATATTGGGTACAGCCTGTTCATCGTTGAATTTTGACAATTGTAAATTCAATTGGGCAAAGCTGCCTATTGAACATACCTACATCTTCGTTATACTTTGGAAAATGAAAGATAAGTATTTCATGTTAGAATGTGAATTTTTATCTACACCCCTCATTGTTTAAGGATGTATTATGTTTTACATATAAAATGTGAATACTCATAGGGTGAGAAAAATATTTTAAAAAATAAAATAATTCAGCAACTAATGAAAATTCTCTTGATCACATAATGTAAAACTTGACTACAGGGTTCGTAAGCCTCCTGAAATTCCTGAAAAACTCCTGAATTTCATAATTTTGCGTAAAAAAGCCCATATATATAACTCTTGAAATTTGTGCCTTAGCTCCTGATATTTTTTCTCTTCTACTGAAAAAAAATTATCCATAATCGTTTTTTTTTCTTTCTCTGTTTTCCTCTTGTATTGTATTCGGAAAAAGTCTACTGAGCCATGCGCAGTAAAAAAATTAGAGTTTAGACATTGTTGTACTAGTCAATGTCCCAGAATGCACCACACAACTCTTTAGAATATTTTTTTCTTCTGTTTCATCATTCGAAGTTCAGTGAAGTCCCTAGACGAATACGATAATAAACAAACATAATATTTTTTTTCTCGTTACCCCCTAAATTTACATTGCTGCACTCCTGAAAAACTCCTCAATTTCATTATCATAGATAGAGTATGAACCCTGTGTTTAAACAGTTGTTGGATTATTTTATTAAACAAAAATAGCACTTTGTCAAACTTGTCCCATTTAGCCATTTTCTACTAATAGGTGCAGATTCGCTTTGTTTGTGAGATTCGTTTTGGAATATTGTTGAAATTTATTTATGCTATTTTCAATACTCACTTTATGCCTACACGTCCAATGTGCCTTTTAAAAATAAAACATTGATTGAAAAATATTCAATTTTAAGATGCAAATATGTACATCTTTAAATATATTGTCTTTATTTAATAATAATAAATAAATATATTTGTCTTTAATGCCCTTAGTAATATCATCTTTTTACTTGAAAACTTTTTTAAAATTAGTTTTGGTGTTAAATTTGTATTTGTTTCTGATATCATTTCTGATAATATGTAGTTGATGGAATAATTATTTTTATCACTTTTTCTTTTAACACTAAGTCATTGTCTTAAGACTGCCTATTTTATGTAAAATACTTTTTCCTCTTGGTATAAAATATTTCCTGTTTTTAATTTCTGATTAATAAATAGCCAAGTTAATTTGGTAATTAATAAGAAAATCTCAGTATTTATACATACTTTTAAACATTAAAAAAAGTACTAGTATATGTATTTCATTACTTGTGTTGTGCATGAACTTTTTGCAAATGTTAGATATCAATAAATTATTATTTTTCATTAGACTTTGCAGGACCTTCATTTGCACTGTTCAATTAATTATAATGTAATCTTATAGAAATTGCATATTTTCTGAAATTCAGGAAGATAAAGATTTTACCTTTCGAACTGAATTCTTCGATTTCTTAAGAAAATGGTATATAGTCGACTGCTGGATTTCTTTTTTTTTTATTATATGTTTGGAAAAGCCTTTTAATAACACACAGAGATGTAACTTAAAAAAAATCTTTTAAGCTTATTTTTTTTTGTTATGTCTGGCATTTTTTTTAGCACTTTACTTATAAGTTATACAAAACCTTTTCATTTTGTAATAAGCATAATAAATTTGAGTCCTTTTCATCTAAGAAAGAGATGTATTAATTATAAAAAATAAAATGAGTATTCAGTGATCATGTGTATTGCACAGATTTTAATGTCATTTAATTTTTTTAAAAGGTTTTTTAAGATTATATTTCATTAAAAAATTCTTATATATTTGTTTAATAAAATTCTTATATATTTGTTTAATAAAATCATAATAAATTTTACTTTGTATCTTGAAGTAATTTTTAAACATTTCTTTATTTTGGATTAATTAATTAAAGTGTAAAGTATCTTTTTCAGTACACCTAAAATAATCGGTATTAGAAATAAATATATCGACTTAAGAAAAAATAGTTTAAACTTCTTACGACAGATGGCCCTGTAAGCATCTTCGACTAGCACATAAAAATAGTAAAGCAAAGGTTAGGTTTGAAATACCGTCGCACTAGAGCTTCACGAGGGCTATTGGCGACAGGCGTCGTATTTTAGAACCACAGTAAAGCAAAGGCTAAATTTATTTACATATTTTTTTGCTGTAAAAAATGCTGAACTTGGAGTAAATATAAGTTTTTAAATTATAAAAATATTTTATAATTTTCTCAAAGCTATTTGATTAACTACTAAATAACTCTGTGTGAAAATGTTTGTAAGATACTAGCAGAATAAAAATTACTTCGAATTTTAACATTTGAAAGAAATGTAACTGAAAAATAAAAATGCATAGTGTTTCATAATTATTGGATAATTTAGATTTTTTTTTGCAAAAAAACAGCGCTTATAATATAAATTTATTTTATATGGAATAAAATATTAAGTACCTATTTTTACACACTATTCCGTACTGCCATCTATTGGTTGGTAAATGATACTTGTTTTCATTGAAATCACAAGAAAAACATTATTTAAAAATTAAAACATGTCATATGACTCGTACGAAAAACATAGAATGTTTTAAAGTTTATATTTTATTTAAATTTTTGTTAACGAAAAACTTTTGTCAAAGATTTTTGTTTTTTGTCAATGATTTTTGATTTTTGTCAATGATTTTTGATTTTTGTCAATGAATCAGCTTGCCAGTGGTGAAAGTGGGAAAAATAAGTTTGGGGATGCCTTCAATTAGGATACCATGTGGGCAGGGCCGGATTACCAATTAGGCAAGGTAGGCGATTGCCTACAGGCCCCGTACATTTTGGGGGGCCCCCGCAGTTTCCACTTTACAAGTGGCCCCCTTAGAATGTACATCTTTACTGGATTTTTTTTTTTTTTTTTGGAAGTCAGGAATTTTTATCGCTCCAGATGAAAAACAAATACAACACGTCAACACACAAGCCTAAAAGGGGGTAGAAAGAAACATCTGTTCCCTAGACTAACAACTAGACTTCCCTAGACTAACTCCCGTCCCCACTTGTATAAAAGACCAGGGCCAATGGGCAAAAATCGCAGGAAAGCATATAAGGAACTAAATTTATTGCTGAGGTGTCACTCTATGTGTTTTGTAAGTTCAATTCAATGCTTAGAATCAAAATCTTTGGTGTTCGCCTGCAGGGAAGTTTAGTATTTGAGTGAGGAATCGTTGATTTTTTTTCTCTATTTGGATCCAGTATTAATGTCATTCATAACCTTATGCAGGCTAAAGGCCTGCTTCAAGGTAAGATATTTAATTAATACAAATTTCATTTAATGTCAAAATTTAATATAATTCAGAATTCGTAAAATATAGATTTCGCTTTAATATGCACTACTTTTATATTTGTATGGACATTAAGGTATCCGCCTACGACTACGTTCGAGGCAATTTATTTAAAAACGGTATTTATTAAGCCCCCCCCCCCCCTGTAATTATTTACGCAACAAGTGTGAAAAGTAATACTTTTTAAAACTAGTGGATTTTATTTTACGAGCGAGTGAAATAATGACACGTGTTTAAAAAAAGTTTACTTTTCGCACGTGTTTCATACACTATTTTTTATAATTGCGTGAAAAAAATCAAAATTGCGTGAAAAAAATGCAAATCTCATTGGTTCAAAAAATAATTCACGTGCTAATTAGACTAAATTGAGTTTGGAGCTTCCAGGAGAGATGTCAAAGAAAACAACCAATGAACTCGCAGTTCGGAGCGCGTGATGCGATAAAAACCAATAAGCGTGTTTCAACATTTTGTCAAAGAAAGCAACCAATGAACTCGCAGTTCGAAGGTCGTGACTAAAGAAATATTCCCATCGCGAGAAAAAAATGTCATTGATTCAAAAATAATTCAGGCGCATAATATTTTTAAATAAAGCAGATCTATAAATCTTTGGACGTTATGAGTATTATCAAATCGAAAGTTTGCTTGAAATGTTGGCATCAAATGAAAAGAGTGACACAAAGTACATTTTTTCACTGCTTTTGGGTGAAAAAAAATACTTTGTGTCACTGTTTCAAAAACTTTGACTTTTTGAACGCGTTTGATATTGAAATAATAATGTAAAAGTCGTCTTTTTTTCACGCAATTATAAAAAGATATTTTTAACACTTATTATATGCAGAAGAAGATATAATCTAAGATATATATTGAAAAGGAAAAAAATTATTGTTTTTCAAAGCTCAATACTCAAGGCTTTCTTAAAAGAAAGTTTGTAAAGCAAAATTTACATTTCTCAAAAATGCGTTCTGAAACCTCTAGTGTTAAAAAAAAGTATGTTTTGAAAAGGTAAAGAATAATTTTTATTACCAGATTGCTAAAACAAACTTGATAACAAACAAACTTAAATAATGTAGCTTTGTAATAACACCTTATACATTAAAATTTAAAAAAAACTAAGAAAAATTAATACTAATTGAATATAAGCGTTTAAAAACTTAGTTTCGGTTATGAAATAAGACTCGACTACTTTTGTTAATTATTAAAATAATCATAACTTCGTTTCTAGATGACATAAAATTAAACTTCTGGCAGTTTTGGAAACTAGAATATTTGGGCTATTAAGCTAATTAAAAAAAAATCTTGAAATCCATAAAAATAGGTATTTTAACGAAGGTGGAAACCTTAAGTGTTCTGTGAGTAATTGTTTAAATTTACTGTCAATTGCGCATTTCTGTTCGAATTTAGATTCACTGGTATTTATAAATTAATTCCTAATTAACAATCATGATAGTAAAAATTATTGTAAAATTAAATATTTGGATGCTATTGATTTTGCGTGTGCGAGTTTTGATGTTGTCCATCGAAAAAATTGCTTAGCATTATTCCGAAAAAAAAAGAGGGGGTGAGGGCGAGTCAAGAGGGGCTCCATCAAAATCAACTGCCTACAGGCCCCTATACTGCTTAATCCGGCCCTGCATGTGGGATACCTTTATGGATTTGAGAGATATAAGAAGTGGTGGGATGTATACTGTATAGCCATTTTCTTGAAAAGTGGGGTGACGCGTCACCCCGCGTCTACCCCCACTTGCTTGTTACTTATGCATTGTTACGGTGATCTATGAGAAAGCCCTCAAACTCCTAGAAGCGACAGGTATCAGTTGGGCAGCTACATTTTTAAGAAAATAATGCTGACATCAGTACGGGAGGGTTATAATATCCTGATGGTTTGCTGTTGCTCAGTGGCTCAGAAGCGGTATGCCAGTTGTCATCCCAACTTTTGCTCAGATTATATGTTATGCCTTTTCTTACTCCACCGAATCAAACCCAAAAGTGGTATGGTATGGTATGATACATCTATATTCCAGCTTGTGTGCTTGTTCATAGAACCGCTTATAAGCTTTCGTCAAGTGGGGCAGACACAGAAAGAAATTTTACAGTCACAAAGAAACGAATAACACATAGACAAATAACAAACATTTATTGACTGTCACAAACATCCATGCCTGACCGGGATTCGAACCCGACCTCTGCAGCTCCAAAGGCTAGTACACTAACCATTCGGCCACCGAGGCGGCCCCAAAAGTGACCGAGTGAAAAAAAATCCAACAAAAACAATTAAGCTTGCTTTTTGTCACATATGATATCCCACAAATACACCACTCCGAGAAAACGCGTATACACCTTCCCCTACTGGGGTTCTGCTGTAATACTAATGCCCCATGTTTCAGGACAAGTTTTGATATCGCATTCCGCTATCTGATTACAGGGACAGGTCCAAGAAATTCGGGCAAAAGGAGGTAGGTTAGTGTTAGGTTAATTTTTTAATAATTAAATGTTTGTTAAGTAAATCAAATGTATATTTCTTGACACATTTTTAAGATAACTTTAAAGACATTTAAAAATATATATAGAATTTTTTTTAATTTTATCTGCTGTTATAAGATTATTATTTTTCTAAAATTGTTTGGTATTTTGCGTTTAGAACAGAACGCTCACAGTGATTTTTGCAAGAGTACCAGGATTTATAAAACACCCAGTAGTTCGGGTCAATCATCCCTAGTTGTACTTTTTTGGTTTAACCCCAAAACAGTCATTTGCAAATAATTACATTAGCTCTATTATGCACGTAACTGTAGCTAATAGCATGAACTAAACAAATAACTAATTTTTTTAAAAAAAGGCATTGGGTCATGTATCCTTATGGGTCAATGTCCCTGGTTCCCCCTGCAGTTGAAATGAAATTTACACCAAATGTTTACAATGTATAATTTATATGTATTTTAATTTTCCCCGAATAAAAAAGAAAAGGAAAATCAAAACTTAAGACAATTTTAATGAAATTCGTATTGTTGAATCTGTCACATATTAGCCTGTAATGTGATATATGCTCAAGATAGAGAAGATATTTGGATTTGAAATATCGTATGTTTGACATCTATTCGTCTTTGTTCCAAAATGCAATCCGCGTATCTTATCTATCAATATCTTTGCAATTACTTAAGTGGCAATAATCAAATGGCTTCCAGGAAGTACGTCTAGGAAGAGAACGAAACACGAGAGCCCATATTTTTCCCGCATTAGTTTTTGTAATTTTTTAAAGTGGAATGAGACAGAATTTCTTAGAAAAGGGTTTTGTTAAAAAAAAAACTTAACAAATATATTTTGCTATATTATGTTACCTTTTTATGTTAGTACATTCTGCCTTATTATGTTTCATTTAATGTTAATGTATTACTGTTCACTTATTAAATTGAAAATTTTCTCGAAGTTATGAATTAGTAAAAGTTAAGGGATAATTTAAAAAGCACTTCAAAGCAAAATATCTTTCACTTGTATGTGTCCAAATTTTTGAATTATTTAAAAAAAAAAGTACGAAATACGTATAAGAATCTTGGTTATCTTTATAACTATAGCAGTTTTACTACATGCATTTTATGCATGAGATATATTGGTTTGCTTCAGGTGACGTATATTCCTTCCGGCTTTCATTCACCAATCGATGCTCGAGAGAGAATTAAATTTCATTCAACTTTACTGTTGCCATTCAATACCTTCCGTTGTACTAATATTAAATTTAAAGCATTTCCGTGATCTATGTACAAGCCGATACATTGCCTTTGTGATTATATAAAAATAGTAATACAAATACACAAAAACTATTTTAAAATAACTATGAAAACTCCAAATTAAGTTACGACATACAAACCGATACATTGTCTTTGTGATTAGATAAAAATAGTAATACAAATACCCCAAAACTATTTAAAAAAAACTATAAAAACTCCAAATTAAGTTACGACGTACAAACCGATACATTGCCTTTGTGGTTCGATAAAAATAGTAATACAAATACCCAAAAACTATTTTAAAAAACTATAAAAACTCAAAATTAAGTTACGGCATACAAACAGCTACATTTTGCCTTTGTGATTAGATAAAAATAGTAATACAAATACTCCAAAACTATTTTAAAAAACTATAAAAACTCAAAATTAAGTTACGACATACAAACCAATACATTGCCTTTGTGATTAGATAAAAATAGTAATACAAATACTCCAAAACTATTTTAAAAAAACTATAAAAACTCCAAATTAAGTTACGACCTACAAACCGATACATTTTGCCTTTGTGATTAGATAAAAATAGTAATACAAATACTCCAAAACTATTTTAAAAAACTATAAAAACTCAAAATTAAGTTACGGCATACAAACAGCTACATTGCCTTTGTGATTAGATAAAAATAGTAATACAAGTACCCCAAAACTATTTTAAAAAACTATAAAAACTCCAAATTAAGTTACGACATACAAACCAATACATTGCCTTTGTGATTAGATAAAAATAGTAATACAAATACCCCATTGGTGTATACCCCATAGGTGTATACCCCATTGGGGCAGTTTTTACAGTTTTTTAAAATAGTTTTGAAAACTATTATAAAAAACTATAAAAACTACAAATTAAGTTTGGCATACAAACCGATACATTACCTTTGTGGAAAGATAAAAATTGCAATATAAATACCCATCAAAAACTATTTAAAATACCTATCATAAAAACTCCAAATTAAGTTACGCCATACACAAACATGCCACTCAAACTCCCGAGGCACCCTCGAACATCCCATCCAATAACAAAGAACTCTCTTCATAAAAAAAATAATTAAAAAAAAAAAACTCACCTAATATTCGTCTGCCATGACGTGATTACAGAACATTTTGTCTGTCCGTGTCTCAATCGCGGCAGGCTACAGGGACAAGATGTCGCGACGTTTTGTGTGCCCCTGAAAATTCGCTTTTGTGGTTGTTCTGTATTATAAAACTCCCCCTTTAGTATAGTACTTGGGTGCCCCCTCCGATTATTACTCCAGGGGGCTCTTGTCAAAAAGATCAGTTCTCCCCGGTTGGGGATGGGAGTGATGCCCATTTTGCGCCGGGGATGCAACTCATTTTAGTTTGAGGGGTTGAGGTTAGAATAAGATGTGCATGCTTGGTGTTAAAAAAGTAGTGAAGCCTTCTTTCTGTAAACAGCCAAATCGATGAAAAACTATGTGAAGCCTTCTTTCTGTAAACAGCCAAATCGATGAAAAACTAGTAAAGCCTTTTTTCTGTAAACCGCCAAATTGATATGATGTTCAACTACAGCGGTTCCCACCTGGGTACGATCATCGCCCCCAAGTGAACGATTTGTGTTATCAAGGAGGCAAAAAATACTTTCGGAGCGATCAGGGCTCGATGAATATTCAAAGGGGCAAAGTAGGGAAATTAAAATAATGTTGTACCTTTTTGTACAGTAAACCTATTCTACTACCATAACCAAACCAGCCAATTTTTACTCTTAAATTTTCTAGAAACCAGTTCAGTAAAAATAGTTTAGTTAATTATTTCACTTATGTTCTTTAAAAATATGTGTTTTATGGTTTTTTTTTATATTATTTAAAAGTGACCGGATAAAGCTTCTTTAGTTGTTTTTATAAACGGTAGTAAGTGTTATAAAACTGTTTTATAGTTGCTCACATCATAATTAATTGATCATCACTTGAATTCAAATTATGATTAGACATAACATGAAAATTAAAAGGGGGCGATGGATGTTAATCTATCTAAAGAACGAGGCGAATGGTCCAAAAAAGGTTGTGAACCACTGTTCCCACTACTACCTATACACCTCGTAAGACCAGAAAAGCTCTCCGTGACATCACGCTATCCGTCCTGTTCGGTTAGTTAAGTTTGAATAATCGTCGCACTAGAGCTACACGATGTTGGGCGACTTGGCAGCACAGACCGTTTATTGGCCATTGTCTCGTCTTAAGTTGAAGCACTGTGCAATTTAACGAGATTTTTTGTACGAAACGTCTCATTTTATTCTTTAAGAATCAGCAATTTAAATTTTAAAAATAAAAGATTATGTGGTTATTTACTGTAGAATAAGCCCTGAATCAATAAGTCGTTTTAATATTTCGGTTCATATCAAACATTTAAATTGTTACTTTTGTTATTATGAGAAGTTGTTTGAGAAAGCGTAAAAAGGCTTCATGTGACAATACGATATCCGTATAGTTTTTTTTTTTTTTTTTTTTTGGCCCAGGCGGCATTTTCATCTTATTCTAACCTCAAGTCTTCTAGGGTTGGGAAGTTTACCCGTGGTTTACATGTCATTCCTCCATGGTGGTTTGTTGCCTGGGATTTGCATTATAGGGTTTCTGGTTGCTAAACTGTTTATTATTTCAACATTAATTGTAGGAAATTAAGGTGTTAAAACCTTTATTATTGTAACCAGAATACCATATTAACTTGTGTTATATTTCACAATATTTTTGAGTTCTATGAATAGTACGTCATTTAGAATTCTTTAATGTATATTTATTATAATGTCTGCAAAGTAAAAAATGGTTGTCACTTATAGATATTTAAATTCTTCAACACCTAAAAAATTCAACCCACTTTTCTGAAATTAAAAAAAAAATTATGGATCCTTTGCAAAACACTTTTTCCAGAAGAAATTGAGCAGGCGGGTAACCCTCTGAGGTTTACGCTATTTGGTAGAAGTGTGAAATTGTTTTCTCTTTATAAGTTTAAAATTGTAATTATTACCTCATTAATTTAAAGTAAAATAAGTATTCTTAATTTCATATCTGAAAAATAGTATTAAAAACATTCTAAATACTTAAATTTTAAAAAAAATGCGGTACTGGAAAACCTGACTATTCAACAGACGGGTTTGTATCCTTCATTTTGGAATCCCACAAAAAATGTAACTTGCAAGCCAAATGACGTTAAAAAGTCACAATAAAGCTTTAGATTAGCGGTCGCCAGTCGCCAACTGGAGACTATTACATCAAAAGTGGCTACCTAAAAATCGAACCTCAGTCGCCAAAAGTGGCAATCATAATTTTAAAATTTTTGTTCAACAAATAATTAATACTGAAGCTGATTTCTAAAATAGTAAAAATAATACGCTCATATTCGATTCTGTCGGGAAGCATGACTTGATGACAGTTGTGACAGTTGTTGCTTATCGGTGAAATTTTTACCTTATCATTGGTCGGTTTTTTTTGTGTGACGTCACTAAGTCGACCTCCGTGTCACGTATATATGGAGCTGGGCGACGAAAATCGTAAATGCAAATTTCATTTTTAAATCTTGCTTTACGATCGCGGCATTGTACAAGTGATTGGTTAACAGATGATTAAGATCTCAACTATTCCTTTAAACAATTCTGATATGATAAAATTTCATGAACAATCGTGGCGAATCGAATTCTCCGAAACTAATAGTATATAAGTACATTAATTAGTTTTCTCCTTTTAATAATGGCCAATCACATAATACTTACATATTTGGTATGATCCTTTTTTTACTGTCAATCTTTTCATATAAAAATGTCTTCAATAAAATTTTGTTTTGTCGAAAATCGCAGTTTGTTTTTGTCGTATATACTTACATTTGAAACTGGCTACTAAAAATCCAAATGTGGCTACCATTTTTTTTTTCATTCTGGTAGCCACTGGCTACTATTAAAAATTCCCAGTCTAGAGCATTAAGGGGTCTAAGGAGTCTTAAAAATGTGCAAAGAAGGAACTACAAAGCATAGTTTGATCTTTCACGTAATTTTTTAACTACTCAATATACAAGTATAATTTTTTTATATGTAGTTCTACAAGATTTATTTAATATGAAACAAATTTTAAAATTTATGAAACTTTAACCAAAACTAAAATAAGTGATATTAAACATAAAGCTATTTGAACACATTGTGATTAGGCTTGCGCGGCAAATTGTGAGGTCAAAATTGAAGACATGACCAAGAAAATGACTTTATATTGTACAAATATGTACAAACTAGAACTTATACCTAAATTCTCAGCTCAATTTTAATTAGAAATAATTTTTTAAATTTTTTTAAATCAAAATTCAAAAAATTTTATAAATTTTTTTAGAAAAAAGTTCTTAAAATAAATTCTAATTAAAATTGAGCTGAGAATTTAGGTATAAGTCTTTGTTTGTACATATTTGTACAATATAAAGTCATTTTCTTGGTCATGTCTTCAATTTTGACCTCACAATTTGCCGCGCAAGCCTAATCACAATGTGTTCAAATAGCTTTATGTTTAATATCACTTATTTTAGTTTTGGTTAAAGTTTCATAAATTTTAAAATTTGTTTCATATTAAATAAATCTTGTAGAACTACATATACAAAAATTATACTTGTATATTGAGTAGTTAAAAAATTACATGAAAGATCAAACTATGCTTTGTAGTTCCTTCTTTGCACATTTTTAAGACTCCTTAGACCCCTTAAGTCACAAGCCCTATAGATCTATAGATCCATCGAAATCTCCGAATGTCCTCTGCGTATGCTCAGGCATCTCCACAAACATCACTATTAAGACACAAGATATGTATAGATATTTTTAATTTTTAAGTAAATACGTTTTAAAAGACTCACTAATACTTAAATGAAAATAATAATAATAATTACGTGTGTGACTAGAAAACCTGACAGTTGAATGACGGTATTACATGCCGCCCCGGTGGCGCAATCGTTATGATGCTAGCCTTTGGAGCTTCTGGGGTCGGGCTCGAATCTCGGTCAGGCATGGATGTTTGTGACCGTCAATAAATGTTGTTATTTGTCTATGTATTTGTGTTGTCCTTTCTCTGTGTGTCTCTTGTGCTCGTAAATACTCTTTCTGTGTCTGTCCCACTTGACGAAAGCTTATAAACGGTTCTCTGAACAAGCACACAAGCTGGAATATATATGTGCCATACCATACCATACCAATGAATTATCTGTATCCTTCATTTAAGACCCAAATACACTCACTTTTACGCCAAATGGCGATAAAAACTCAAGTCTGTCCCAAGCCCAAAAGATCTGAAAATCTGTCCAAACGTCCTCTGCACGCGCGGGCATCTCCGCAAACATCCCCATTATGCCGCGAGTCCTTTCAGGGGTCCCGAATTGTGGGAACCCCCCTGACCGTAAAAGCCTTCGCACCTCATTGTCCCGGGCCACAAAGAACCGAACATGCGGCCCTTTCAGTCGTAGATAATGTATGGACTGAAAAGTGCATTGGGCCAAAAAATGGCAGGCTTTTTTTTCGGATGGTGCTATTATTCTTTTTGGATTCGGTTAGGTAAATGCTTGATGTAAAACTGAAGTGTTCTTTTTATTGTACATTTTCGATTTAGAAGGATACTGTTATTGTTTTTAGAGATACTTTTGTTTTAAACAGTAGTATCTCTATCTCAACTCTTGTGACTGTCTCTTCTGGCGAGCTGGGTAATGGGCTATAAAGCCTACACTCTCCCTACTAGAGGGAGCATTCACTGTCATTTGTCATCTCTATCTCAAAATCCAAACAAAAATTTTAATGTTTCTGATAAATAGTTGTATTAAAACTTAAATATTGTCAATCGCGCACGTACACTCTTAAAGCAAACGAGTGATTTTAACTCAGTCTGAGTAATTTTCACTTCTCCAGTGTCGAAAATGCACTTCTCCCATTGGAGGGGATCCTTTGTGTGTTAAACCTCCTCCAGGATCACTCCAAACGAGTGATTTTAACTCAGTCTGAGTTAATATTCACTCCCTTTCAGTGTCAAAAATGCAATTCTCCTACAGGAGTGGATTTCACTCTTTTGTTTTATGAGTATATATAATAAATCGCCTCTTCTCGCGATCGTCAGTTATGTTCGAACAACACAAATTTGTATTCGTACGTCATCAACACAATACTTACATTCATTATATTCTCATAACAATAAAACTTTGCGTTTCACAGTTATTGTAATCCGTGTTAAAATAATGCACAAATTTATTTGCGACCAATAATATAATAATAATGAATGGTTACTACAAAAATTGGGTATATTAAAGATCAGATGCTGAACTACATTTCGGAAGGACGGTTGCGTTGGGTGCATATTCAGGTGTTGGCTCGTCACCTGACTGTGGTTCTAAAATACGACGCCCGTCGCCAATAGCCCTCGTGTAGTTCTAGTGCGACGATAATTAAAACCTAACCTATCAAATATTACGAGGAAGCAAAAATCCTTCGTAGCGAAAGGGTTAATTCTGAACCAAAAGATGTCTTTTCGTATAGTTTTCTGTCACACTAACGCCATGAAAAGGAAACTGAAAGTAGA
Source organism: Hylyphantes graminicola (assembly GCA_023701765.1). Lineage (NCBI taxonomy): Eukaryota > Metazoa > Arthropoda > Arachnida > Araneae > Linyphiidae > Hylyphantes > Hylyphantes graminicola. The sequence continues at coordinate 38,256,536 of CM043116.1, forward strand.
CATCCGGAAGAATAATCGAATTCCGGAAGAATAATCGAAGAATACATGCGTGTTGCGCCCAACACAATTTTCGTACTGTTTCAATACAACTTGTAATAACGGAGATCAACACAACTTTTTGCGTTGAAAGTCATCTCAATTTTTTCCTGAGTGTCTGCAATATTAAAATAAGTATCTATTTATATTATCTTCTATATTTTTCACTCTCAAAAATACACTACATTACGACGAGGAACTTACCATAGAGACCCCAAATAACAACAATTTAACCATCTTGCAAAGTTCACCGAACCTAGATATCTCCAAACGAATAGTTATGTCAATTGTGTCCCCTTGAATGCAAAGAAATCACTTTTACCCTTCTACAAAGCTCTCACGCGGTCTTCTATATTGTGTGGGTAGGTCGATCGCAGCAGGTGGCGCCAAACGATTGGGTGCTACTACCAAAATCGTCTGCGCTTTTGCACCCTGGGGGTAGGCACAATGGCCCGGGCTTACCCATATTTTATATTTTTGTCCACTGATCGTTTTATTTGTTATATAGGTTTTTTTGGCTTTTCTATATGAGTATTTTAATTGCATGTGTTGCGTATAGAAATTTACTGTATTGTTATATAAATTTATGTTATTATAAGAAGTTGTTAAGGTAAGTCTTTTTACAACTATTTAGCTCTTTTTATTTTTCTGTCAACATAGGAATCACTTAAATTATAATTTGGAACAAGCCAATTAACCAATGATTTTCTTATACAACTTGCAAAAAAATTCTATTTCTTTTTACAATAATTTTCCAAATCCATTAATAACTAAGAAGTTATTCCCAATGACCTATTGTGCCCCCTCTCTCCTACCCAAATCGCTTATTAGAAAAAGCTTACATAAAGTCACATTTTCTTGGATAGTAATACAAAATTGATCAAATTTCGTTTGGCCCTTTTCGGACCAACACGTGCCTTACTTAATCCAGAGTAAAATATCCAATCCTTCTGCAATCCAAACATTCCCGGAAGCAACCTCCTCTGTGATAAAATTATCCTCAAATTTACAATCTTATCCTCAGCCTACACGTGACCGGCGATTCACACGCCAATTATTACTCTCTTGCTGTTTTCTCCTCGTCCAAGAAAAACCCATCGCTTATAGGAGAAATAAAAACAAAGTATCCAAAAAGAGAAGCACATTATGTTCTATTTACGGCAATTATGATCCTTGAATTATTGGATCTTTTGCGAAAGTCCTTCCGAGGAATTAAGTCGGAGAAGGTTTTTTTTTTGTGTCAAAGCATCATCTTCTTGAGAAGCGTGCTGGTTATATTTGCGAAGTAGTTTTCTGGTGTTTAAGTTTATGTTTTTATTTTGGCTCTTAAAGGAATCACTGCTGGCTGGTAAACTAAACAATGAATTAGACTATTTTTCTTACAATATAATTCATTGTTGACTATTTTTCTTATAGTCTAATTCATTGTTGACAATTTTTCTTATAGTCTAATTCATTGTTGAATATTTTTCTTTTTAGTATCATTCATTGTTGACTATTTTTCTTATAGTCTAATTCATTGTTGACTGTTTTTCTCATAGTCTAATTCATTGTTGACTATTTTTCTCATAGTCTAATTCATTGTTGACTATTTTTCTAATAGTCTAATTCATTGTTGGCTATTTTTCTTATAGTCTAATTCATTGGTGTCTGTTTTGCCCATTTTTCTATTTAATATTCCTTTTTCCATTTCCCTAGTTACTGCAGTTTACCTGCCCACTGCAGATCAGTTGTGCAGTTAGTGTAGCATTTGACATAATGCTATCGATCACGATCGAATATTAGTTGATTTATCGATTTCTGGTTCCCCACACGGCATACTCATAAACAAAAGATGCAGCCGAAACACAAACAAAAGAAAACTCCTAGGACACTGAGGCCTATGTTCTTTTAAATTAAAAAAAATAATGCAAGAAATGTGAGGATTTTATTTTGTTTAAATCAAAACTTTTGTACATCATAAAAAAATTGAAATATAAATACTACAAAGACAATACTCATGGACACGACACCAACCAACCAAATAAACCTTGGTTACAATGTTATAGGGTAGACTAACCAGTGAATGAACGTTTAAGACGTCACGTTCGCCAGTGAATGAACACCAGGATATAGTGACCAGGAATACCAACCATTGTCAGATAGCTTCCTACTACATGGGAAGAAGTCAGTGTTGCCAATCCATATAGTGGAATGATTTTCAATCCTTATTTTTTTAATTATATTCACCAAATGTTCATTCACTGGGGCCTGTTCACTCACTGGTCAGTCTACCCTATTAATGTTTTCCTTTCCGAGATTCTGGTAACTATGATGCGTTCATAAAAGTCTAATCAACATTAAAAAGAAAGGACTGTTGGGAGCCTAGTCGTTAAGATCTCTATCTCGAGATCGGAAAGTCCCGTGATCGAGTACCGGTACCACTGAAGACTCACCGAGTGCGGAGTACGTGCTCGTTAAATATGTGGGTCAGAAAGTCCTGTGGGTGGTCAAAACGCAGTTTCCCACGGGAACAGGTCTCTGGAGACTATTTCCCTCGTCTTCAGGGACATGTCTTAATTGCGGAGGAGGCAATAGATGGCAGCATTTGTCACGTATATGTGTGTTGTGCCTGTCTTCTTGGCGAAAGCTTATAATCGGGTCTCTGATCAAACACACAAGCCTGAAAATCTGTACACTCTTCAAACAAACACTCCTAATTTAACTCAGTCTGAGTGGATTTCACTCCTCCAGACTGGAAAATGCACTTCTCCTTTTGGAGTGGATCCTTTGTGTGTTAAACCTCCGACAGGATCACTCCAAACGAATGATTTTAACTCAGTCTGAGTTAATATGCATGCCTTTACGGTGTCGAAAATGCACTTCTCCAACTGGATTGGATTTCACTCTTTTGTTTTAAGAGTGTATGTCTACCAACATGAAAATATTCTAAATATAAATTTTCTTAAATGATAACAAAGCGGAAATGTATTATAGGTCTAAAAAATAGAGAGCAGACACAATCAATATAAGATCAGAGTATTACCGTATGTTTTGAATAACATGCGACAAAGAAAGTTTTATTGTTGAAATTCTCTTTGACAGTATCTTCCTGAAAAGAGGAGCAAGAGGAAAAGAGAACCTGTGACAAACGATGTTCCATTCGATGCCATTGGTTGAAATATTAGGCTACAGCACCAATGGGAGGAGAGATTGCTTTGCGAGAAAAGGTGTTCTGGGAAGGGTTGCTGGTCTGGCTGATTTAGGGCTAAAGTTGGCGTAAAATTAAAATTTCTAGAATAAAATTCTTTTCTAACAAATCAAAAACTATTTTAAGGGTTTGTGGCTGTCCAAGTAAAAATAAATAATTCTATAAATATTTCCTGTGGTAAACGATTTTTAAGTTGTGGTGAGTTTTTTTTATGTTGGAAGAATGGGGTGGGGGATCTTTATCCAATATTCAACATTTATATCTAAAAACTATTATACTTGGAAACATATTGATATGAATTAAATGTTTAAACTTACAACATATTTGGACATACATAACATATTTGGCATAACATAACATATTTGGCACGCATTTGCCCTTAACACCTGTCGAATCATTATATTGATATCATTACACTCTAAAAAATAACACTTTCATTTTTGACGATTCATGAATCCTCAAGCCTCATTTCGTTAATTTTGAGTATTGTTTCGTCAAACTATCACGTGACTTTTGAGTAAACGTGAATACTCACTTTTACGATCATGATTTGACGATTCTGTATCTTTATTTAAAGGAAACTGAATCTCATTGTTGTACTCACATGCTCTAAAATGACGAAATATTTCTTTAGATTAGACGACATTCAAATCCTCATAAAAATGACGATTCAAATTTCCTCACTTTGAGGAAACGAAAACTCGGAGCATTTGCCAGTAATGGAATCGTCAAAATTAAGGAAAATTTCGTCGTTTTTGAGCATTCATTTTTAAGAGTGTAGTTTGTAAAATTAAGTTTAAATTGCACCAGATAAACATATTACTTTAGTTGAAAACATTACAATTTTTATCAGTGTGTTTTAAAAAAGTGTGTGTTGTTTTAAAATTGCTTAGCTTTTCCCCTGCAAGTTTTCTCAACAACTACTAGCGTACTCTAGCAGTGAAACAACTTCTACAGCATAGTAGCGGTCGGAAAATAAAACAGACAGGGACTTTTTTTCTTTTCGTTTCTTCATTTTTCTTTTCGTTTTTATAGTCAAATTATGTAATTGTAGGTGGAAAAGAAATATCCGTATATTACTTATCAATAATTATAATTTGGAAATCGAAACAAAGTTCAAAAGGATGATCTTTATTTCGACAAAAAGAAGAGATTCGTTGGAAAGTTTAGCGTAGGAATTTGCGTTCTAAAGCATGTGCATACGAAAATTAATATTTATTCTTTCTTTTATAAACAGGTAATTTTATTATATTTAAGAAAACAACCACCTTTTAAGTAACGCAATGATAAAATGGTAAGTTTAATAATAGTACTTTTCATTTTAGTTTTAATGTAAGCATAACAATTTACTAAACGTTAATAAAAACACTGAAACAGCTCTAAAAACAAAATTACAACACCAAATGAGCAAGGATTCTTGTGGATGATACATGACGTGTTTCTTTATGAATTACAAAAACAGTTAGACTAAAGGCTCATTTTTAATATAAGGCCTATAGTGGAAAATTTGCTCTATTGGGAAACTAGCCCAGGTCTCCCCAAAGTTTACTAAAACGAATTATGTGTGCCATCCACTGAACCCTGTATAACCTTCCACAGAATCTAAGATCATGCTAAATTATTAATGATTAAATTGATGATGATTTCTAGAATTAAATGCTTTTTTTAACAAATCAAAAACTATTTTAAGGTAGGCGAATACCCAAAATTGCCCAAAATTCTAAAATTTTTGCTATTACTACAATCTTTTTCAAATTTGGCATAGTGATTTCAAATATAATGAACAATGCTATTTAGGCATTTTCTAAAATTAAATATAATTTACTTATTTTAAACGATGTTTTTCAGCTAAAAAAAAAGAGGTTTACGCTAACAAGTCTACCACATTGAATTTTCCTCCTATAAACATCAATTATGTGTTAAATTCTCCGTTTTGAACTGATTCATGCAATGGACCCTCTAGAGTTACATACAAATTACAAGAAGACAAGTTATTAAGAAAAATGTTATAAATTAACTAAATAAAAAGATTATTTTTTATTACTTACACTTGGATATTTAAAAAAAAACACTACTATTTTTTCACAAGACGTTAGAGGCTTATAGCACAGATATATATTGAAATAGCATTTGTAAAAAGTTTCAGGTAAATTAATGTAAAACTTTTTATACTAGAAGTGTTGGCGTAAACTCCTTTTTTTAGTTGAAAACACCGTTTAAAATAAATCAATTATAATACATTTAAATTTAAAAAAAAACCTCCCTAAGAAGCATTGTTCATTATATTTGAAATCACTATGCCAAATTTGGAAAAGATTAAAGTAATAGTAAAAATTTTAGAATTTTGGGTACTCGCCTACCTTAAGGGTTGGTGGCTGGCAAGAAGGATTATGAAAAAAACAAGAAGTTCCATAAGAACTAAAATAGCCTACTTTCCTGTTACTTAAATACTTATTAAAATTCTTATCTTGAAAAACTAGGTTCGTTACAGTAAGTGACATCAACAACCGTTTCTCAATTAAATTTATACACATTAGAATAAAATTCACTAAACACAGCATCCAGCTATAATTTCAACTTCTTGAAGCCAATTATTTTCATTAATTTTCCATCGCCAATAAAATAAATATTATTTATCATCCGCATGATGATTTGCAGATAAATAAATATTTAATTATTCGTAGAACAAACACCATAAAACTACTCCAAAATGCACCTAAAATAGGAAATGTAAATTAACAAATAGGTTTGTAACAGAATCTGTCACTTAACCCGCTTCAACACAACAGTAATGTTTAACTGGTAAAAAGGTACCAAACACAGCAATAATTCTATATTAAACATTTATGCGCTAAATTCGGCTAGTTTCATTTATTTTATTTCGAAAATTAAATAATTATTACTTAAATCGTTTGCAAAAATTTATATTTCAAGGAATAAGTATGTAATAGTTCTCGCTTTTAAATAGAATGAAAACATTGCATACCAACAAACAGAATCTCAAAGTGAAATATATTTGACGTCATTTCAAACTGATCGATGTCGCAAAAATAAATTTATTTTAATTTATTGTCTAAAAGAATTAAAGTTTCTTGAGCGATTGTTGTGATGGCAATGATGATTTAATTCTAATAAAAATGGCTTCCTATGCTTTTTAAATGAGCATTAAACTTTGCAGTTTTTTAAATAATTGAAGTACTTAGAATTCGAACTCTTTTCTGAAATTTTCAATGTATTCTAATTTTGATACGGTGAATTTTTTGACGTATGTCACTTGTCCGTAGCATTTGTAGTTAAATTCAGCGATTTAAATGACTCGAAATTGAATTTCAATGCTAATTCAATGGGAAATTCGTCGACAAATAGCAGATTTATGTCCGTTCGATTGTACAGACAGACGGACAAAAAGTATGAAAGTTGGGTGTCTGAGGTCATAGCTTTCCAACAAAAAAAGAATTTGTAAGATCGGATGGATAGAACCGATTTTGGAAGGGGGGTACGGACGGACAGACAGACAGACAGACGGACGGACGGACGGACATCGACCGCATGTCAATACCTACTTTTTTATTTTTTTTAATTCTTCGAATTAAAAAAAAAAGAAAAGTAGGCTAAAAATGGGGATTCTATGAAGGCGGCATTGAATTTGTAACAAAATAAAGTGACAATTTTTTAGTGAATGCTTTCAAAGTTGAGTCTTTCAGCAACACTAACTTTGATTAAATTTGATACTATAACAAAATATTGACAAAATTTTACATTGTTAAGGCAGGTCAGTACCATGAAATTTTCAATTTTAATTTTTTTTTTTTGGACTTGCGTAAAATAAGTTTCAAGAGCTTTCCAGCGATGCTCTTTGTATGTTATTCTCTCGGACAACTTTAGCTTAGTTAAAATTTAATTTGGATATAGATCAGCAGTATTTTCATAATGCAAGTTTTCAACTTTAAACCTCATTTTTCTCAGAATTGCGTTTTTTCAGGTTTAAGAACTTTTTTCTTGAAAACTATTTCATATATAATCTTAATTTTTTACAGGTTAATTGTTTCAGGGTGTTTTGCTTATTAAAATAATTAGCATTTCTCAAAATTTGAAGGAGAAAAAATATGGATAATTTTGTGATGTCGAAAAATAACACATTACCTTAAGCAATTTATAAAAAAAAAAACTATTTTATATGTTGATAAAATCTCATTTCAGTGTAATGCTCGAAGTGCATATAATGCACAGAATTTTTTTGTGTTGTTACTTTCAAAGAAAAAGAAACATGAAAAAGGTCAATTTAGCACTACAAGGTCTCAGAGAGTTCACTCTATAGGTTTCGACCTTACTTATTTTTATAACATTAAAAGCTATAAAAAATTATGCAAAATATCTAAATTCTTTCATAAATTCTTCAATCTAACTCTAACTCACGTTTTCGAACAAAATGTGAAAGCATGGCCCTCAAGAAAACAGAAGTCAGCAGGCACAAAGATACGTCACTACATAATTCATTTCTATCGTAAGTATAAATATAAAAGCTACCTGGAATCGAGATCACTAGCATAAAAGAAATACAATAGCTTATCATAGGTCTCTTAATATAAGATTCCAAATTTAGTGCCTGACATAACATAAACATCCAGGTATTCACAACACAAAATGAGCTGCAAATGTAACATAAATCCACCGTTATTCCCGGAACATTATTTTTATGACCTCAATCAAGGGCAATTAAACGGTAATATCACGTGTATCATGTGACTCCAATCCTTCCGCTCACGTTTTGGTGCGGAAACGGTCCCCGCCAAAACCATCGATTGGCGACTTTTGGCGTGCAACCCTAGTCTCTAGAAGCTATCCCCGTTGGAAGGTCCATCACTCACGGTAGGCTATGCTATAATGCCGCGGCCCGTTGGTTGAGTTTGCACGGCGAAACCAGATCAGCGGACCGGGGTACATCATTAGAGTGTTCCTCCACTCTCTGTATCTATCTTCAAGAGATTTATTTACCATTGCTGCTGTTTGGAGATAGGATAATTGGACAACTTTTAAGAAGACGGAGTTTTTATTGGTCTTTTCTTGGCTAAAGAGGTGTGAAATATGGATTGTTAAGTTGTGGTCAGGCTGTATTGTATTTTGTCGGCGGGAGGATTGTGTATGGTGAAGTCTTTTTTTAGTAAGTGCCTGTGAAGTTTATTTGACTGAGAAGAGGAAATTTTAATCTGGAATTTATCTTCGTATTTTAAAAATGTTTGGTGCTTGTTCCAAATTTGGAATATTTTGATTCAACATATATTTTGCTTGATAATTCATTACTTGCTCCTTCATTTAGCTGATTGCTCTGTATATTAAAAAAAATAATAATAACTTCAAATAGTACAAAAATGTACTTTTTACCTGTGCATATTTTTACTATTTGTAGCTTGAAGAATTAACCGTGCTAAGATTTTAAAATTTATTTTATAAAGATGATTGAAGTTTGTTTTAGAAAGACATTAATCAAATAAATTAATGTTATTCACATATTTCTGAAGAACAAACAAAAATTATATTTATGGCTACTTAATTTTGGTGCATTCAGAAACTAAGGTTGAAAAAAAATCAAAAGCAGAGAACAACAAGTATTAAAATTAAAGATGTCTGGATTACAAACGGAAAATGTTCCTTGCTACAGCGGTACATTACACAGTCGTCAGCAGCCTCTCCGTTATACGAACGATTCAATCGATTCCGCGGAGATGACAGCGGCGAACATCGCCACTCTACCCCGCTCTTCGAACGGCAGCAGCCCGCGACATAGACCCACCAACTCCGGCGCTCTTCACCCCCGTAACAACAACGGAACTTGCGGCATAGACTACACCGTCAACAGCAACGTCGATCAGAACAGTTCCAGGGTAGCGACGGCCACCGATTACTGCGTCAGCGGGAAGACCGCCACACCCGACTACTGCAAAACCTCTGCATCGGACTATTGCAAGTCTGGTACTTCCGAATATTGCAAGTCTGGTACTTCCGAGTATTGCAAGTCCGGTGCTTCAGACTACTGCGTGGCGAACAAATCTCCGAACGCGAAGCTCACAGAACTTCTCTCGAACCAGAACTTGACCTTCTCTCCGGAACAAGTGGCATGCATGTGCGAGGCCTTGCAACAGGCCGGGGACATCGACAGATTGGCCCGATTCCTGTGGTCTCTTCCACCAAACGAACTCCTCCGAGCCAACGATTCGGTGCTGAGGGGTCAAGCCCTGGTGGCCTTCCACAGGGGCAACTACAAAGACCTCTACGCCATCCTGGAGAGCCACAACTTCGACGAGAAGTACCACAACGACCTCCAGCAGATGTGGTACAAGGCCCACTACAGGGAGGCCGAGAAGATCCGAGGAAGGCCTCTTGGGGCAGTAGACAAGTACCGGCTGAGGAGGAAGTTCCCCTTGCCCAAGACCATCTGGGACGGTGAGGACACCATCTACTGCTTCAAAGAGAAGTCGCGGATAGCGCTGAAGGATTGCTACAAGCAGAACCGATACCCGACCCCCGATGAAAAGCGGGGGTTGGCCAAGAAGACGGGCCTCACACTCACGCAGGTCAGCAACTGGTTCAAGAACAGGAGACAGAGGGACAGGACTCCTCATCACTACAGGAGGTAAGATGAGAGCTTCTAATTAATCACCTTGTTTTCCACTGAGGGACCCTTCACAATTTTCTGCACTGTTAAAATGTTTTGGTGCAAGAACACACTGGAATCCTGGAGCTTCACAGCTGGTACCACTATTTGGAGCGTGAATTTACCAATTTTGCGATAAAGCCATAAATTTGATACACTGTAAATGTGGTGAATCAGCGCTCTAAGTAGTGGTGGCTGCTAGAAAGCTACAGGATTCCGGTGCCTTGCATCAAAATTTTTAACAGTGTCTTGCAGTCCACCAACTCCTTAGAAGCATAATTGATCTCTCTATTTTTTTTTTCATTTCTCTTTCCAAGCAAAGCGTGTATTCCGTCGAAAAATAACTTTTCATGATTAATTTATTAACACCTTTATCTCTTCAGGGAGTTAGGGTAACGAAATATGGATGGCAAAATCAAATATAAAGGGATTTTTAAATAAACCTCGATAAATGACAGCCAATTCTTATTATGGATGTCACCCATGAGGATGTTTACTCTTCTCTTATAATGTTTTTCATAGATTCTACTCTTATACAGTTTTTTATTGCAAATTTTTACAGAAATTTAAACCTTTTCTTTGAATTTATGCATACCTAAAATAATATCTAATAGCCTTTTATCGAATTTTTTGAAGTTTCAATTTAATTAACATCCCTTCGGTAAACTTTAAAAGAAAAAAATAAACTAACAAAATTCATATATATTTTTATTTATAATAGAAGTTTTTTTTTAAAAAAAAAACTTTATAATGTTACTAGTTAGTTCTTTAAAGAAATACATTTAAAAAGGGTTGCTATTTAGACGTTGCATGAGAATTGAGCTTTAAAATGAATGAAAAGTCTAAAATCGTTTCTAAGCAATCATATAATTATTTACTTCAGTTAATCATATTTCAAAAATATTTTTTAAATTATTAGTTCTGAAAAATATATTTAGTAAGACAAAAGAAAATTATGTTACGAAATATCAGTTTATAGAAATTAACGAATGTATAATTTTTTTCGATGCTTGATGGTTATATACAAGTTTAGCATGCATTGCATATCTGACTGCCATGTCGGGACGAGGCATTTTTTAAGAATAATTATCTATTAAAAATGATTTACTTGAGCTGTGCAGAATTTGAAATAGGTATATAGTTACTACAAAAAGGGGGAAAAATGGGATTGAAATCTGAGTCACTTCTTTATTTTTTAACTGAAAAAGTACTATTAACAGCCATCTAAAAACTTATGTGGAAAAAAATCATTTCGATATTGAGCTAAACTTACTCGAATCGTAGCTACTATTTTGATTATGCGACATACTTAGATTTAAGTATTGTTTACTATGTCGTTTTTAGAGTGAAGAAGCTTAATTATAACATAAGTATGCGAAGATAAATAAGATATATTCTCGAATATAATTGTTTATTTTAAAACTTAATTATTAATCGCATTTTGATGCAATGAAGGTATGAGTAGTATATGAAACTTGAGCATTTGAAAACTATTATTTACAATTTATATTTAATTTCTTCACAATTTAGCATTTTTTAAGTTTGCGTTTTAAATATAAGTAAGAACGAAATAAATGCCTAGTTTTAATATGGGTAGCATTTTAAAATATTAAAAAATAGTAAGAGACAAAATTTTGTATAGTAAAATCTAGTATTGTAACAATCTAGACTTACTTGATTTGCTGAGTGTAATTGGATTTCCCTTTATTAACATTTTGAATGTTTCCGCTAGTAGGATTTTGTGTGCTTTTTAATGGGTTATTAAGGACTGTATGTTAAGTTAAATTTTTAGAAGGAAAAAAAAAACGCTTTGCTGTATTTTGTTGGAAGTTGACCACCTTTTTTATTAGAAAAATTTGTATTATTAATTTTTTGGCTAAATAAAAAGCCTTTTCCCCCCTCAAGGTTGAGGGCTTTTGATGATTATAAAACTGATGGTCATAAATAAAGCTCTAGATTAGCGGTCGCCAGTCGCCAACTGGAGACTATTACATCGAAAGTGGCTACCTAAAAATTGAACCCCAGTCGCCAAATGTGGCAATCATAATTTTTCTTTTTTGTTCAACAAATAATTAATACTGAAGCTGCGTTTCTAAAATAATAAAACGCTCCGATTCGATTCTGTCGGGAAGAAAGACTTGATGACAGTTGTTGCTCATCGGTGAAATTTTCCATCCTCCTCCGTGTGACGTAAATGGAGCTGGGCAATGAAAATTTGAAATGCAAATTTGATTTTTAAATTTTGCTTTACGATTTCGGCAATCTACAGGTGATTGATTTACATCTGATTAAGATCTCAACTACTCATTTAAACAATTTTGATATGAGAAAATTTCATGAACAATCGTGGGTCGTTCGCGACGTCAAGAATTCTCCGAAACTAATAGTAGTTGAACTGATTGTACATAAAATAATTATCTCCTAACAATAATGGCCAATCACATAATACTGCATATTTTGTATGATACTTTTTTTACTGTCAATATTATCATATCAAAAATGTCATTAATAAAATTTTCTTTTGTGGAAAATCGCACTTTCTTTTTGTCGTATATACTGAAATTTAAAACTGGCTACTAAAAATCGAAATGTGGCTACCATTTTTTTTCACTCTGGTAGCCACTGTCTACTATTAAAAATTCCTAGTCTAGAGCATTAGTCATAAAATATTATTTGATTCTAATTGCATATCTGATAATATCAAATCTTGCCTGGAGCTGAATTTGGCAGTTTTAGATGTAAAAACGGGGTTCAAAACTCAGTTTGTATCTTTTTTTTTAAAAATTTTAACATTTTACTGTAAAGTATTAACATTACGATTTAGGCGTTCTTAGTCGAAATAATAGACATACGTAAATTTCTGAATCTTTCGACGTCAAAAGTATCTGTCTGAGACATTTAGAAAGCAAAACAGTGATAAAAAATATATAGGAAAAAAATTGCCGTCTATTAAATATCGTCTTATTTTGCGGTGAAACTATCAAGTTAACGTTTTGACCTTTCCATTAAGAAATTATCTACATGCTATACATAATTCTACATTAAGCAACAACATTAAAGCCAAAATCAATATTCTATGATAATAAAAATATTGAAAATAATAAATAAACGAGTTTCAGAAGACGAAAGGTATTTCCCACTTTTACCCCTCACTGTAAAAACTTTTTGGAACGTTACTGCTAGAAGCCTAGTGACCTTTATCAAAATTGTAGCTACAATTTACTATTTTCTATGAGAAAAGCATAGTATTATGATTTTCAAGATGTGGATTTCGACTTTAACGTTCTTAATCTGAAAGCCTAAAAAAATGTTTATGTTCTCTTTTAAGTGCTGCAGAGAGCGCTGGTAATTCTTTTTTCTGGCGTTTTCTCTACAAATGAGATAAGAAAACCATTTTAGTGATGCTCGCACATTCAAAAGCAGCTCTCAACCGACTAATAAAAAAGGGTTGCCGCATTATTTGTTTATTGTTCGCCGCCAAGTCATTTTTAAACAATGGGGTTGGCTCACGGAGGATCTGGCAATAGCTACACGGCGTCGTTTTCCTTACTCTCGAATTACTTTTGTTTTGGTTAAGTTGGTTGGTAGACCTATATTCAGGTTAGTGTGCTTGGTCAGCACACACACCTGATTATCTTAACCTACCAACCAATTAACCAAAACAAAAGTAAATAGAGAGCAGAGACATCTAGAGAGTTGTTAGAGAGTAAGGAAACCAAGACTGTATAGCTATTACCATATCCTCCGTAAAACAATCCCATTAAAAATGTTGCTAATTATTTTTTGTAATAGAAGCACACAAAGAAATATAATAATAATAATATTAGTGACGTGACTCTATCCGTTTGGTTCGGATTTTCGGCTTTACCAATAAAAAGGTGAGAGTCCTTTTCGAGCTCGTCGGACTATATTTTTCACCTTCGAAACAGGTTTTGTTCCTCGCTTTCGGAACAGCCAACAACCCGAACTGGTCGGATAGTGTGACGTCATGTATATTTTCTCTGCCCTTATCAGTAGAGTCGGTTGTGGCTGACTTCATGTTCGTAGTTTGGCTTAGCTTGCCTTGGAAGCTGCATTAGGCATTTTTCTAACCACCAATCTAGAAAAAAATACTCAATTTTAGTTTTATTTGTTGAATCGATTTAAAAAATAAAGAGATGGTTGAAAAAATATGTTATAATAGGTTATACACTCTTAAAACAAAAGAGTGAAATCCACTCCAGTTGGAGAAGTGCATTTTCGACACCCTAAAGGCATGCATATTTTCTCAGACTAAGTTAAAATCACTCGTTTGGAGTGATCCTGTCGGAGGTTTAACACACAAAGGATCCACTCCAAAAGGAGAAGTGCATTTTCCAGTCTGGAGGAGTGAAATCCACTCAGACTGAGGTAAATTGGGAGTGTTTGTTATAAGAGTGTATGATGTTACAAATAGTTATTGTTAATTATTTGATTATTACTCGCTTGATAATAATAACTTGATTGATAATTGATACCTTAAGTTCATCGGTAATATTGCAATCTTATATAACTGTTTTCACTATTTGTTTAATAAAAGTACTTTTTACAAACTTCTTAGAAGTATACAAACCAAATAAAAAAGAAATTTTACACCAAATGAGCGATAATTTACAATTTTCATAGACCTCGTTTTAAGTTAGCCTATTCGCAATCCAAGTCGGTGACAATTTCCTACGTCTGGCACTTACAAATTTATTTATGACGTTTTACTCATTTATGCATCTTTTCAAGTGGCTTGCCTTGGTGTTTCCCTCTCTACGATGCAGGAAAAATTGATAAAAGAGGATTAAAAAAATAACAACTCGGCTTATTCGACGATAACATAACTTTATTTATGTGTCAAGCCTTTTTATTGTAAAGGTTTTGCTGTTGACATTGCTTTTAGTATTCACATGCACAAAAATATTGAGTTTTTACTTTAAAAAGTACAAGATAATAATTTTTACTCACAATGTTATAAATGATTCACTTAGAACACGATTTTTCTTTAAAACTAGGGGTGCAAAACACTGCACGGCTCTCAATTACTACACTCTGAAAACAAAAGAGTGAAATCCACTCTCCAGACTGGAGGAGTGAAAATTAATCAAGCTGAGTTAAAATAGCTCGTTCGTTTTAAGAGTGAACTCAATAAATCAAAGCACGGAAATGCAGTTATATACCTTCTTAGTTAATTTAAATTACTTTAAAACCTAAAAAGATCTATGGCAACTACTGATTTCGTATGTGCGATTTTTTTCTTAAATCTTATTATGACGTTCGACAGTCACTATGAAAAGCGTGTATCAAATTTGAAGTCCGTAGCTCTTTTAGTTCTAACTGTAGTGTGGTTTCAGACAGACGATCAATGTTCCAAACTTACTTTCTTGGAATCATTACCCTTCCAAACGTGTACACTCCTTTTTAACCTAGGTTTATGTAAATAGAAATACGGTATGGAGAAGATCCTTCCGCGCATGTAAAGAGTTCCATTAATTATTTGTGAATCCATGCAGAAAACATGTTTAAAACAATAATTTCGTTTAAGATCTAACAGATTCGAATATTGTTTGAGAAAACTTGGGAATTTTATCAGAAAGAAAAGCGTATTTTGGTTAAATTGTATTCAGGTCATTTTGTATGTAAATATTACCTTACAAGAGTTTCCAACTAACGACCAATCGCGCTTTTTCCTTTGCCTTTTTGCTCTTTGTTTTTACCCAAGTTAGGTAGGCACGGAGTGTAGAAAACACAAAAATATCCATTTTGGATTTTCCATCCCATCGCAGTACTTCATTTTCCTCATATATTTCATGTTAGGTAATTGAAAGTAAAAGTGTATAAAATAACTTTACTCACAATTTAAGGGGGAATGGGCGAACTGGACAGCGGGTCTCCAAACTCAAGCGCCTCAATGTTAATCCAATGGGAAAAAAACTATTTTCGCTGCCACATTTCTCCGGCTGTATTGAATTTTTTTGCAAGCGGATTTTTTATGTGATAAATGTAGCTGACTTGCAGGACTACAGGTCCCGACAATCCCACTTTTTGAAATTAGTACGAATTTTTTTTAATACTATTCAATAAATTGTTTTACACAAAATATTCGAAGCAATTTTAAAAAGTGGGATTATAGAGACCTGTAAGTCAGCTACATTTATCACATAAAAAAATCCGCTTGCAAAAATATTCAGTATAGCCGGAGAAATGTGGCAGCGAAAATAGTTTTTTCCTATTGGATTAACATTGAGACACTTGAGTTTGGAGACCCCGTTCAAATGCGCCCATTCCCCCTTAATAAATGCATCACTTCAAGCATGATTTTTCATTTAAAATTCAAGCATGATTTTTATTTTTCATTCATGCCAAACGTTTGTATGCATTACATTAGTTTAGCCGAACCGACGGCGTAATGTAAAGGTGTTAGCGGTTAGCCTTTGGAGCTTCTGGGTCCGGGTTCGAATCCCGATAGGGCATGAATGTTTGTGTTTGTCGTGTATATGCGGAGTACGTGCCAGTTAAATCTGTAGGGTCCGAAAGTCCTGTGGACGGTCATTGCGCAGTTTCCCACGTGTACAGGTCCTTGAGACTATTTCCCTCCCTTCAGGGACATGTCTAAATTGTGGAGGTGGCGCGCAATAGATGACAGCATCTGTCGCGTATGTGTGTGTGCGTATGTGTTGTGTCTGTCTTACTTGACGAAGGTTTATAAGCTAGTCGCTGACCAAGCACATAAGCCTGAAAATATATGTCTACCAACCAACCAACATTAGTATTATAATAAGTATGATACAAACTTCTTTTATCTAAGTTCACAATCATCAAAAATTAATTTAGTCAAGTCCAAAATACACATCCTCAAAATATGTCTAACTTTCTGTTCTGGATTACATGATTTATAGATGTATTGCACAGTTCTGCTGTCAAAACACATTCTTTGCTGCCATTTGTTTTGACTATAACGCAATATGTCTGCGTGGAGCAAATCGTGGATTTTACGCTCATTCGAAATGCATTCAGCGTTAACTTGTTTGATTCACTCGATTGAAAGCGAAATAGATATCGCATTTCAAAGATGACCGTGGATGAATTAAATTTTAAATGATATATTAATGCACAGCTGTCTAGCGAAATACTTTTAAATGTGCAACTGGCGGGTTTTACTAGATGAAATTCTTCCTAATATCAGTGATAAATGCAACATGAAGGCAAAATAGGTTTAGTTGGTTTCAAAGAAAAGATGGTTAAAAGGAAGAAACTCAACATTGGTTGTTTTAAAAAACAGCTAAAATTAATTTTTAATCGTTAAAAATTTGAAGAAACATAAAATTTTGTAAATGAGTAATGCTTTATCGAATGCTTTTATTATTTAAAAGACTCTTTACCACCACCTTTATAACATGAGGGTAAAAAAGACAAATAACTAGTTTTGAAAAGTAAGCCATCATGTTGAGTCGATGAAACTTCATGGTCATAACGAGAAATGTCGAGGAAATTATTTTTGTTTATGCTTAGCTCCTTGGTTCTCACGGTAAAAGAGCAACACAGGTGGAGGACTTTTGGACAGAGTGTGCGACTGCAAATAAGTTATTCCGACCAGTGCAAAAAAGACGTCGAGTTTTTTTTTTAATATTTAGATTAATTTTCTTTAAAACAGTTTAATAAAACCGGTTAATTTTGAACTTGCCCAAAATAACAGTACCAATTTCAAGCCATTTTAAGAAAGCAAGAAATATTGTCTTTGATTCTACAGAAAAAGTAACAGAGATAAAAAAAAAACATAGTTGGTTCACACAGAAACTATTACTTAAATCGCTTCCATGTGCATCTAAAATAGCGCCAAAGACAGCATTTAGTTCTCTTTTAAACGTCAAACTAAGCAATTTTCATCTTTTGTTTTCCTTTGAAAATTAAATAATTGTTTCCTATCGTTTGTTAAATCTATTTTTGTATTTCGATTAATAAATATGCAATATTACTCACTTTAAATAGAATCTAAAAATTCCTATCAACATAAGCGAACATTGAAACCATCATTATGACTTCATTGAACAGATTTATATCGCAAAAATAATTGTTTCTTCAATTTTTATATTTAATATGTAAATAAAGTTTCTCTCGTGCGATTGTTCAGTGACTAATAGGGATTAAAATAAATAAAAAGCGGCTTAGGTACTTTTAATGGGGTTTTTAATATTTTGGCTTGGAATATTTTTTAATAACCTTGCTAGGAATCTGCCTTGTAGTAGGTCTCATTTCTTATTTTTTACACGCCACACTTGTATGTTAGCATTTGCAGTTTTTAATTAAAAAGTGGGTTACGGAGAGACGGATGGACATAATCTTTATAAAAGATTTAACAACTTCACAACTTAGTTGTAAAACTTATTTAAAAAAAAGACACAAACGCGGTTTCTAGAAATCCCCACCACCGTCTCGGATGTTTAGCTTTCAAAACAAGTATACAAACAGAACTGTGGGAAAGTATGCCAAATTCTCCCCTAACCCAGTTGCTAACGACCAAGCGGGACATCTGGGGGTAATTTTCACGGGGGTGGAAGGGGGCTATATGGATCATTCGGGGGTTTGCTTGGGGGGTCAACATCAGTTTGACCCCTTGTTAACCACCGGCAAAACACTCCGGCGAATTACTTCCGTTCTGGTAGGGTCATTAAGAAAGTTTTTCTTTTTTTTTTTTAACTATCTCGACCATGGGAATGTCACGATGATTATATGAATGGACTTCCAAATGTATCCCGTGTGTTTTTTATCTGTAACAGTTCATTTAAAGGTGCTTGTGTTCAGATGAAGTTACTCGTGTTAGTTAAAGTTGGTATTAAATTACTGCCTCGAAATTGAGAGTCATTATTAACCCATTAACTAGGTTGACAAAAAAAAAATGGTTACGCGAAAATGAGCTTTCTGCTAAAGTTTATCTAAATAAAAAAAAATTAAGACGTGAATAACGAACAATGCTAATTTTATTCTAATACAAAATGTGTCAAGCTTCTTCTGTATAAAACTGCTACTTCTTATGCTCAGGTAGACGTAGAATCAACTATCTATATATTGAAGTATAACACCTAATTTATCAACATGCAATTGATATGCTGTACTATGGGAAAGGGTAATTTAATGATCGATCTAATTTCCATTATATCAATTGTTTGTCAGTGGATGTTTCAGAAATGTTTTTGCCAATTAAACACTGTTAAAATTTGGTTTTGTGTAATGTTTCTCCAGCTTTATGGAGTTAAATTACACCAAATTTACGGTTTAACAAATAATTAATAAGCATTTCACTTGTAAAACTGCTAGAGGGCTTACTTTTAGCTTCCACACTACGTTTATAATGTAAAAAGTGGAAGGTTTTATAATCGTTCAGTCCGTCTGTCTGTCTGTCTGTCCGTCCGTCTGTCCGTCACCCACTTTCACAGAACGAACCAAAAGTCGCACAAACAAGTGTGATACGTCATTTTAAAGCAAAAAATCGGACTAGGTTACATCCCAAATTTCATTAAAATTTTTTAATTAGAAGTATATTTAGAATTTAAATAACTAAAAATTTAATCTACATTGTAATAACATGCAAATTCCCTTTTCATTCAATATTTTCACTGTTGCCATTTCGTCAAACGTACGAGAAACTGTATTTAAAAAAAAAATAAAACCTTTGAAAGAATATTTATGTGTATAATTCGGTTTGGATTGTTGTAATATCACGAATGCGTTCTTTTGATGGTTCATTATAAATGTATGAAGAAAGATGTATACAGAATTCTAATTAAGGATAATAAATATGCAAAGTTTCGCTTTTATTTTTAAAGCATAAATTTGACTAATTATATATTTTTCGAACTGTAAATGAAATTGTGTCAACTAAAAAATATTTATTAAAAAAATGCATATCATTATTCTACGAATTTCAAACAAATTTAGCAAACGATTATGAGTAATTTTTAATTTGATCAAAAATATTAATGAAAATAGTTTATTTTGGCGTATAAAATGTTGAATTAGAAGTTCCCGTTAGACGAATTTCTTTCTCAGGTGTATAAATAGTGTGTGCTTCCTGTGAGCATAAATATTGTGTGGAAGCGGTTTAAGTGACAAATTCTGTTACAAACCTACTTGTTTACTTCATAAAACTAGTGGCCGAAAGTGATACTTTCACTTATATGGAGTACTGACCACAATACTATTCAGAAATTAAAAAAAACCTGCCTAACCGATTGGAACAACGGATAGTACATATTCAGTTAAACGCTTTACGAACAGTTCCAAATTAGTTATTTTAGCACACAGTGGATTAACATACAGTTATAATTCTTCTTTAGTTGCAATACGTGGTTAAAAGCAGAAAAAATAGTTTTAATTTAAACAGCATATTTTTGCAGAAAAAAACTTTTGAAGAGATTAATACTAGTAGCATTTTTAAGTAAATATATAATTTTTGGTTGTAAAATAAGCATATTTTTTACAGTGTTTACCACCAGTTTTACAAACTCAATAAAATATATTAATTTCTAATATTTTTCAGCGAGAGTTCTCTGAGCCACCACGCCCGTACCTCCACCCCGCACCTGTACAACAGCCACCTATTGTCCCCAGGCCAGTCGTCTGCCGCGGCCGCCCCCCGCTCCTCCCCCAACCCCCTCTGTGGACACCATTTTGCAGACGACTTCCACTTCGGTCACCCCAAACCCATGGACGAACTGGCCGTGATGGCCATGGTCAAATCGGAGCCAGGACTGTATCCATCTGCATTGGTGTATCCTGGAAATACCTATGAAGCAGCGGCTACTCTGTCGCATCTGCATGCTGCTGCTATGAACCATGTGTGACACCAGTGAACCATGTGTTGTTTTAATGATAGAGTTAGGAATAAGATAGAGATGCTGCCGGCCAAAAGCTTATAAGAAAACAGGTTTGCCAAATGAAGCCATTGATTGCTTTGAGTAAGCCTCAGCAAACGCTCTCGGCGAACTATTTGGCGCTATTTTACAGTGGAGTTGGAACTGGCATGCAACATCGACTTGGTGATTTGCTGGTTCTCTTATAAAAACTATAATTTATTAAATCCATTTTTTTTTCTTACCTGTGAAGAGAATTACTATCATCTTGTGTAAATTCAGATCTCGTACTGCAGCCTATGACTGCAAAAATAATCATTTTTAGATTTTTAAGCAATGCTTTTTAAGGAATAAACTGATGCGTTTCAGCCATGGTTTCAGCATGAGCATGAACTAACTTTGAGCGAGCGGTTTGTTTGGGCTTACTAGGGTTGTTAGGCGACTTTCTGACGGCTTCACTTAGTTTCGCGAAAGCATCTCTATCTTCATCTTAGCTCTATGGTTTCAATTGAGTACATTGTGATGAGGTGACAAAACTATTGTGTATGTGTTACACCACTCAAAGATGTCGAACTCACTACGGTTGAACCATTTGTGAGGAACACCAACTGTGATGAACCATTTTTGATGATTACAGTTACAAGCGGGATGACTCATAATTACTAAGAGGACGAACAATGCTTAAAAATGAAAGTAACATCTGTTGTAACAAGTGAGGTATTGAATGCTAAATCAAGACAACGTCTGTCAAGAATTTAGTGACTGTAGCAAAAATTCTTCGCCAACAAAATTAATATCATCACTACGTTAAGATAATAACATCTCCAAATAATATTTTTACTAATCTAACAACATTAGAATAGTAGAAATCATCACTTCACGTCAATATTGTCACATGGTGTAATGAAACATGATTTTTCTAATGTAAAAGTCATCGAGTCAAAAATTTTGCTACATTGAGGGGACGTGAAATCTGATAACAAAAATCAAACAAGTTTTTTTTTAATTCTTAACTGTGGACATTCTCAAGTTGGTCAAAATACATTTTATTCACAGTTGGATTCATTGAAACAAAATAATGAACAGTATTTAAGCTTGAGTATCTGCTCATTGAACCATTTAAAAAAAAAATTATTATCTAATCATCAGTCATATTTTATGTAGAGTGAACTATTCCAATTTATATATTTTTTATGATATTTCTCGGAAAGATATTGATTCAAAGTCAGGATTTACTTGAAATTTTAAAACCAGATATGTGATGTGAAAAAGATTGTTTTATGCAAACAATATTTTAGAGGGGTGTTTTTTCCAAATCGGAATAAGTACAAGATAGAAACTAATGATTTACATTGCCGTGTAAACTGCGCTAAATTAATTTGATAACTTCTCATGAATCTTTTTGTGTGTGATCAACTAAGTTTCAGGTTTACCATAAAAAAAATATAACTGAGAAATCTCGCAGAAAATATCTCACGTTCGATTTAATACACGAACTAGTCGAAATAATTTTTTATCATTATTATTAAAGGTTTCATTATCATTAAAACCTGAAAGTATATAAATCGTTTTAATATTAAAGAAAGCTTTAGAGACTAAAAGTTTAAAAAGTGTGTCGACGAATTTACCAGTATTACTACTATACAGAAAAAAAAGGAAAACAATTTCTCATTATGTAACTAATATCAAGGTTACTATCAGTGATTTTGATCTTAAAACTTGATTTTAATGAAATTTTCCATAGAAATCGGGGATATCCAAGAAGATATTATGTGTTTTTATTTTATATGATAAATTTTTTACCTTTTACTCAGAAATTATTTGAAACGATTTACACAGATAGTTATATATGGAAAAAATCCTGCATAAAACCTAGGAAGCTCAATTAGCTTGTTCAATTACAAGTTTTTCACAAGGGTTTCAAAGAAGCATAAGTATTTGCTTTTTCATTGTGGTGCTTTATTTTACGACTTTTATCAATATTATTAATTTTTTACAAGAAACTTGCAACTTCCAATAACTTTTGGGAAGCTTGGTTGTAACAGCGAGCATAGCCTCCTGCAAATGATAGGATGATAAGATGATTGTCCCTTCCGAAAAAATTAGTAGGAAGGCAGTCGAGGAATCGATGGCGTCATCAGTTTCCAATGTGTGGCTCCATCTACATTGAGGGTGATCGCATAACGTCTTGGTTCGACGATTGTCGCGCCATCTATGGTAATGATGATAGGTTAACTATACTGGATCTCCTAGTTTATGTTGAAATCCCAAAGAATCTTGTGGAGGAGGATATGCTGCAAAAGTTTTACATTCCAATGGTGCAATATTCAGCGGAATAAGATAGCTGATAGCCAAAGAAACGCTCAACTATTTTAGCTTTATCTTTATTGTATTTAAGCTGTATATTACGTGTTGTAACAGTATTACAAAATTAATAATTTGACCGTTGTTATGGCGTGCATTATTACTGTATTAATAAAGTCAGATATCTCTTATTCTATGTTGTATTTTCTGAAGTTACACTTAGGTTTTAGTTTCCTAAAGGTTTCAATAGTATAGGCAGTTTATCTCAGTCTAAAAAGATGGCGTGATTTGAAACTGGAACTTCCTCGAAACCTCATATAACTGTTCATTTATGACGACGTGAGTTATCCGACAAACTGATATTCTTTTCGAAAAAGAAAAATAAATGACAACCCCCCCCCCCCCCCCCCAAAAAAAAAAGGCCTTTAAGGCCTCTAAAAGAACCAAGATTGCCCTCAATGTTTTTTTTTTTTTGATGGTTGAGTGCAATTAGTTACATCCAAAATATGCGAGTTTGCAAAATCGTAATAATTATTGCCGATGTGTAACACATTGTTTTTTTTTTAAACTTAACTAAATCACAAAGTTTTTTTAACTGCTGGCAACAGTTTTGATAGTTTTATCTTTGGATCTGATGTGATACCTCGAACCCACTTGATAAAAAGTCCTCAATTTTGAAATACTCCTCCAGTCTGGAAAATGCACTTCTCCTCTTGGAGTGTATTTTTGTGTGTTAAACATCCGACATTATCACTCCAAACGGCAAACGAGTGATTTTAACTCAGTCTGAGTTAATATTCACTCCTTTCCAGTATCGAAAATGCACTTCTCCTACTGGAGTGGAATTCACTCGTTTGCTTTAAGAGTGTATTCTCGCTTTTTCAGTTTTAGAAATATGGCCACCTCTATCCCGCCCTCCCCTCAGGTCATTCTTCCATATCTAATCGAACGTATATTCCAATGGTTTCCCTAGCCAGGTGGTCCTCAATCCCTTCGGCCCCTTTTTAATAAGTCCTAATAGCGGCACTTCCACTACAAAGCACACTTGTCATCCGATACTGGCTCTAGATACCTGTTGCCCCCCGAGTTAACTCGGCCTGCGCACTCCGAGTTATCTCGGTTGGTGCACCCCTAATCAACAGCGGATGTTTCTGCCCACCGCATCCTATTAATAAGGGGTCCACCCCCTCAGAAAGGGGATCTATTTAATTTGTCCCCTTGGGGGGCATTCAAAGGTTTGATGAAGCCCTCCGTGTTTTTTTATGCTCTGGTGGATCATTATAGTCAACGATGCTCGCGATATGGATTTAGGCGCCAAATGGATCGAGATAATCATATCACTTACCCTGAAGAACATCGTTGGTGTAAGTTGGGGCATTACGGATGTAATAAATATACCCAGTTCAAACATGAAAGTCTAACCATGTTCAGTTTAAAGTGTTTTCTTTCCCCTGTTAGACTGAGAAAAATGACGCTTTCAAATATTAAAAAAAACTGTGCTTCTATTTTAAAATGATTTTTTTTTTCGAATATGACTCCGAAATTCTTTCAGTTGGCAGAATAGTTATAGTATCTTCTCTATGGAGCGGATGTTCGTATCCCATCTAACCATGCCATCCTGTGAATAGCATGTGTGCTGGAAAATTTATGAACTCAAGTGTGTTTGCGATTCTCGCATTTTTAATAAGAACGCACTAAATTTTGAAACAAGAACATACACAAAAATGAGCTCCTTATGGTCCAAAGATCTATTTAAACTTGTTTTTAAAATCTTACCAACACAAAAAGGAGCATAGGGAGTTTCATTCTTGAACATGCATGAAAAAAGGAGTATGTGCAAGTTTCACATTTGAGTATTATTTTCTCGGTTATTTTAATTTATGCGTCATCCTCAGGTTTTAGTAATTTTTACTTAGTTTTTGAAAATAATGTTTTAGAGAGTACAGTCAATCGATACTACTTGTAAATTTACAAAAAGAAATCAAATACAGCCCATTAGCCACACTGAACTTTTTTACATTTAAAAAATCTAATGCTTTGTAAGCTTTAACAACGTTTTTTTAATTTTTTTTATTTTCGTTGATAATATGATATTCGTTATTGGTTATGCAAAATCAAGTTGTCATTTATTTATTCATTATTATTAATGCATATAAATAATCTTTCAAAACAGTTCTATAATGGAAAAATATATCAAGAGAAAAAAATCATAAGTTCTTAATGCAAAAAATTATATTTATTTAATAACAATTAGAACAAGACAATTTATGCACGTTTTTATACACGTATCACTCCCCCATATTAAACCCAACCCACCTGCAATATCCACTATTTGCAGTGTTTAGGGGATCGGATGGTAGGGACCTTGGATGGGCGGTACGGTTATGTCCATACAAAAAAAAAGGATTATGCATCAATTAGCTTGATGAATCAATGATTTGGCGGGTTCCTTTCAGATTGAAAAGGATTCAAGGCCTGTTTTTGGCGGGATCTGTACCACATAATCGGGTTAATCCTTTGACCTTTTAAATAGCATGGGTGCGTTCCGACCAACGATTAAACCAAATCATTGTCATATTCTTCATGCAATGCATTTACTACTGAAATTTAAAAAAGGGGTGGTGAAGTGAGTGCCGAAGTTCAGTTCAATGAATTTTAATTCATTGAAATTCGGTAGTGTAAGGGTGGAATTCTATGCATAGAAATAGAGTAGTATGCATTTTTTATTGCGATTTTTTTAAATTTAATATTGTTGATGAAATTTGGGGACTAATTTCCCCATTCAAGCAAATAACATAATACTTTTTGTTTTTACAAAACTTTATATTCTGTTCGAATTATAATTCCATCCATTTTTAATTCTAAAGAATTATGTATTTCTTGCCTGCTTAACAATTCCAATTTTTTTTTTAAATCATTCATTTCATATAATTCTAAATTTATTTTATATGAATTTGATTTTATCCAAGCAATATTACGATACATTTATTATAGTTTTTTTTTTTTAATATTTCTTTATAGATGTTTATCAATTTTGTACTTTAATCTTTTAGTTCAAAGTTTAATGTCAAAACAAAAAAAAAATTATAATTCAAATTAATAATTTTCTGTAAACAAATTTTCATTCAGATCGATTAGTAGAGCAACAAAGTATGAATGTTTCTATATAAATTAATTGTAAATTTGACCATACTTTTATTATTTCATATTCAATTTGAAACAGTTCTTTAAAATTTCGATAGATTTATAATAAAGGTTAACAATACCTTAATTTTGTTAAAAATCTTCAAAAAAAAAAGTTGAAAAAGGAAACCATTATTTATGCTTACAGCAGCAATTTTCAAGTCTAGAACTTTTCATGCCAACAAAACAGCATGTGACTTCATCAAAAATCTGACTTCAAGCTCGCTCAACTTCGTGAATATTAATTTCAGACACACGTTTCGTTCCAAACACCAATCAATTAGGGTCCTTATAAAAAGAAAAATGCAAATCACTGAACTTATCGAAATTGAGTATCTTAACAGCCAATCCATCAAAACGCTGTCGAATGACATTATTTCATAGAATTTTATAATCTTTATGAATCGGGGCTCCATCTGTTCTGTGTAAACGACTAGACGGGGGTTTTAGAGGCAGGTGAATAGGGGAGCCAAATGAATGACTTGTATCCATATTGTGTGGTTTACATAATGGGTTTTTATGAGTACACACACAGGAAAGGTACTTCATAGAAAAATTTAGTGGGACAGAGTAAATTCAGTAAGTTTAATAACAATAATCAAATAATCGATCATAATTTGTAATTTTTAATGTAATTGATAATTATAAGAAGGTATTTGTTAGAAACTTACTGATAATTTTTTATAAAATAATGATCATTGTCAAAAAATTCATGATAAGTATCAATAAATTTATGATAAATATTAATAAATTAATGATAAACATTAATCAATAAATTACATTTTATGGTAAGAATAATTAGATGCTGACATTTAGTAGCATTTTTTAAGAATTGAACACATTTAATAAATAAGTTATTGATAATAAATATCAGTTATTGATAATTGGATAATATAAGTTATTTGAAATTAATCAACAACTTATTACGAAAAATAATACATTTATTACAGTTTCTTTTTATTATTTTTATTGATGTAGATCAATTTTGTACTTTAATTATTTAATTTAGTTTAAAGTTTAATGTGTCAAATACAAGAAATTTATGAATTATTTTAAAATATTACAAGTTTTATTTAAAAAAAAATAAAAGGAAAACCGAAACACACTAATCCCATAGCCTTCAGAGGTAAGTACAGTATGAAATAGAGGAAGTCAAAATATCTATTAAAAATATGCTGACATGACGTTTTGTGGATAGCTCATTAAATAACCCGATACATTCACAAATTTATTTTTAAAACGCAATTATTTTAATAGGTCTGGCATAGGCTTTTTAAAAAAGTCTGGGTTTTTTTCATTTAATGACATCAACTTAAATATTTCGGAGAGAGATGAACGTGTAAAATTGAATCAAATAAATGTCATTAAACTATTACCGATAAATATATAAATTATGACCTCAAGTAAATAAATAATGCAGTAAACTGTGTTAAGGTGATTAAGTTTTTACGTTGACGTTCATCTTTGGTCAAATATTTTGCCGTTGAAACAAGTTTGTTAAAAATTATTTACTGCGAAATGCGAATGAAAAATAATGTTTTTTTAAAAAAAAGAGGCACACATAAAAGCTAAACAATTTTTTAATGTAAAATTTTCACTAATTTAAATAAAATTATGTAAAAACTAAAAGATGGGGCACACAGTTTTCAAACCTACTTTATAAAAGTTTTTTCCGTATAATATTCAAGTAAATTATTTTATCCTATCACCGCATATAAAGTTTTAGTCTCCGACTGCAATGTCCAAACTCTGAAGATGACCCCCTCGCTCCGGATGCTATTGATATAATGAGAAGGGGGTGGGTAAAGTAATTCCCCGGGGGGGAGGCAAGGGACTACCCCCAAACACCCTAACGAACCAATTTGGGGCAACTGCATTTCAAGAGTCATCTTCATGGAAACACTTCGATAGGAACTCGGTAATTAGAGCCCTTAAAAAGGGTTGGAATTTTTTTTTATGTAATTAGTAGAATGGGGGAAGTAGATTAACATCGAGCGAGAGCTATACATGATGAGCTATTGAGGAATGTATGAGATAACCTGTTAAAATAGAGGGAATTCTGATTGTTTGGAGGTTTGACAATCTTTACATAGGTCAAATGAGAAAACTATTGCATTGAAAAGTTTGTTTGAAATCTATTCATTTCGACGGCCTCAGGAAAGAAAAATCAAAAATGATGTTTTGTTTTACAAATAACTCGGGAGTTATACTGAAAAAAAAATCTTTATTTTTGTTTAGGTTGACCGAATTAAGCATAAGATTTTTTTAAAAAAGAAAATAACGTATAATGAAAAATCTAACTCGTTTTTCTGGAGTAATTAGAAAGAATGTCATCAACATTTCTACGTTTCTTTTTGTCATTCTATTAAAAAAAAATTCTTTAGAAGTTCACTTAAAAAACTTAAGTATTTCTTTAGTAACATGATTTTTTTATTTACAGTATTGTGTTTCTGCTGCCTACTCACACACCCATCCATCTTCGACAAAACGACAACTCAGCACCTTTCGTATCAACTTCAAACGAAGCACAGCTAAAAGCAAAGTTTTATAAACTTTTCCAGCAACAATGAGGGGCGTTACCAATGCTTCTATTCATTGCAAACTACAAAGATCCTCTGACAAAAGAGGCTTGTAAAGTGACGAAAAGCGCAAAAA
Source organism: Hylyphantes graminicola (assembly GCA_023701765.1). Classification (NCBI taxonomy): domain Eukaryota; kingdom Metazoa; phylum Arthropoda; class Arachnida; order Araneae; family Linyphiidae; genus Hylyphantes; species Hylyphantes graminicola. The sequence goes on from CM043116.1 coordinate 38,285,409, forward strand.
TGGCGGGTAGATGTGCTTTTTAGTACTCGGTCGCCAAAGAATTGTCTTGGCGACGAATCCTTGTCGCCAAAAGTGTAGAATTTCAAACGATCTTCTCGGGTTACCCTCCAGAACTAAGTCGGGGGAGGTGTATGTTATCTCTGAGGGGAAAGTTAGGAGTTATTCTTGATCCGATCAAGTGCGTACAGGGAGTTTATTAAATTGTGCCCGAGTTTGATGTTATCTCTTTTTGAGAAGGGGTGTTTGGGTGTTATGAGGGGCTTAGTAATTCGAATACAATCGGCTTTTAGCGCGCTAAAAACAAGTTAAACTTGGCTTTAGAAATCGGTCGATTGTGTTGTGTAGGTGATTTGCTCGTCGTTATTTGAATTAAATTGACTACTAAAAGTTATGTGATTGAATTGGGTAATATTTTATTATGCATTTGGCTCAAATACGAGAACAGAATTACGAAGAGTACACATGTACTTGACTTTCAAAATTTAATTTTTTTTTTCGTTGAATTTTTGAAACATATGTCTGATAAAACTTACGAAATACTAATTTTTTTTTTAAACAACACTTTTACATTTGTAACACTATAAACTTTTGTTTTTTGTGTATCTTCTTATTCATAAAAAATATTATAAATAAATTCTTCTTGTAGCAAGACTCATTGCCCCCCCCCCCCCCCTACCCCCCTACACACACTTCCAGTCCCTGGGTTAAGCCTTGCCTTGGTTTTTCCATGGAGAAACGTGCAAACCCTCCGAAATTGATAAAATAAACGACTATTAAAACTTTATTTGTCGGTCTGAAGCATAAATGCACGTTGTTCGACGAATAATCCCGTATAAAAGGAGTGCAAGTGAAATATGCTCCAAATACTGGCGCAGCGTACTATGTCGCACTCGTAAAAAATATATATATATTTCTGTGCCTTCTCAACTGCTTATCCCTTGACTGTGGTTCTAAGTTACGTCCGTCGCCAATAGCCCTCGTGTAGCTCCTAGTTAATTAAACTCAATTCAAAGATGAAAATGTTAAAATTATCCTAAGTCTTCTGTTAATATTAATCCTCTTTTAAATCCTTAAGTTAATTATCTTAATCCTTCTATTAATTAAAAAAAATTACTTTTGGGAAAACCAATTGTTTTACCATAAAATACAATTCTTAAACCGTTCTTTAACCCTCTAATGCATGAATTTTTATTTTCATACCAAAAAAATATATATGTATCTTTAATACTCACCCATTATGGGAAAATACTAAAAAAAAAATTTAACTGCATTAGAATTTAAATAATTTCAATTAAAATTTTTTTTTCCAAATGACAAAAACCAACTGCAAAACTCCAATTTTGATAATAATGACTAGAAAACAACTAAAAATATTTCAAAATAACCCTTTTTAACTATGATTAATTTTTCAAAACAATTTATTAGCATTTAGTACCAATATTATTATTCTTTGAATACTGCCAAAAACGTAATTTCACAAAAGTTAATAACATCGCTCTTTAATTTTGAATACACTTTTACTACTGTCATCAATGAGGATTATTAGTAACTAAAACTTTAAAATGAAATGTAATAGATGAAAAAACACAGATTTGTCTAGGAGGAGCTCTATTTTAATAGAATAAAGTGGATTATGTTACTTGTTACCAAACGGTAACAGTATGCATTAGAGGGTTAACCATTCCTATACCTGCGCCTACCACCAAAAACATGTCCACATAAAAGGAAAGAAGCGAACCATCGCCAAACCTGTCCCCTCCTAGAAAAAGAAAGAAGCTCTCCTCTGCAGTCGCGTTCACACAAACATAAAAAAAGAGAGCCCCTGGAAAAGACGCGGAAAAAGCGGATTGAGTCCGGGCAGCGCAAGCACAAAGCCGGGTCCCGGACTGTTATTAAATCGTCTTCGCTTCGGGTTTCACGGGACCTGCAGTCATTACGGGATCGGGTTTCCCCGGGCCTAATCATTCCTGTTGCTCGGGACGCGCTCCGGTTTCATTCGACAGAGATTTGTTTGCAGGGAGGAAGGGGGCGGCTGCAAATTGCGAAAGGGGGGTCATCTCAAAGATATGGGTTGGGTTAGGTTTGAATTATCGTCGCACTAGAGCTACACGAAGGCTATTGGCGACGGGCGTCGTAATTTAGAACCGCAGTCAAATGATGAGCCAACATCTGAATAGGCATCCAACGCAACCGTTAAGGGCGACATCGTACACTCTTAAAAACGAACGAGCGATTTTAACTCAGTCTGAGTAATTTTCACTCCTCCAGTCTAGAAAATGCACTTCCCCGAAAGGAGTGGATCCCCTTTGTGTGTTAAACCTCCGACAGGATCACTCCAAACGCGAGTGATTTTAACTCAGTCTGATTTAATATTCACTCCTTTCCAGTGTCGAAAATGCACTTCTCCTACTGGAGTGAATTTCACTCGTTTGTTTTAAGAGTGTACGCAGCGTTAAGACTTTGAAGGATATTTAACGTGCACTCCCTTATACGGAGTATTATTCGCCGGACATTTTTGGCTGCACGGGCCGTTTATAGGTCGGCAGTTAATTGGCGATGTCCGGACCCGAACCTGGGACCTTTCGTATGCTAGGCAGATGCCTAACCGACTGGGCTTCCCAGCCCGATTTGGGGTTGGAACAGTGCCGGATTTAAAGACCCAAGGCCCCTAGGCATTTGACATTTGGGGCCCCTTAGCATCTCGAAGCTATTTTGGAAATTTAGCAACTAAATACACTAGTACAGAACTTATAATTTTTAATCGACTTTAATAAACATCAAAATTTTTGATGCCGTCATCAGGCGATATGTCTTTGGAGTTTGGCGATTTTCAATTTTTTGGACTATTTTTAGGCAATTTTATCTTTTTAAGATCTTCTCGGATCGCTAAAATCGCTTGATTCAAAGGACAAATAAGAGGAGCTGAAAATCATCTTTCCACTTTTGAGAATTTTGCTAGGCCTGGGCAGTGAATTTTTTAAGAACTTTTCACTGGGCGACATTGCTTATAAAAAGATGGGAGGGGGGAGAGCTTTGCGTAATAAGAATAGGGTGGTCATTTCAGGGTAATTCTCTATTAAAATTTTCATTAATCTTTCATTAATTGGGGGGAAAGACCCAATTCTTATCAAATCTTCTAATAGTGTAAACCTTGACACCTAAAAGGGGATTTTTTTGTTATATTAGTGCATTTTAGTAATTCCTAGTCAAATCAAAAGAAAAATAAAATAAATTAAAATAATTTTACAATTACTTCTTTTAGTAGTTTACTTTAAAAATTAAGTTAACTGTGTAAAAAGGTTTTTGATGTCAAAAGTAAATTTCGTCAGTCTATTTCTGTTTTTTATTTAAAAAAATAAAAGTTTGATATTTTTTTTAATTAATTCTTTCATTTGCAAAATTATGCAACAATTTTTTTTTTCAAATCTACGGATGATACTCATCTACAGTAGATGACATTAAAGAATCAACAGAAGTGTAATGTTTAGTTTTTATATACATTACTTTGCTTAAAAAAGTATATATGTATATTTTGCTGTCTCAATAAAAATAAATGTAAATAGTATAGTACTACACAATTGTCTTACTTACAACACTTAGCGTTTATTTAAGGAAATTATAACATTGCATTCAAAATGCCTAAACTAATATTTTTTGTTAATTTCGCTTAACAATACATGCAGATTTAAGGGTTTCAAAATAATGATTACAGATAATTTATAATTTTTTTAAATATTTCGTTGCTTACGAGTTAAATTAATCTTGATAGTGCCACAAAAAAATGGCTCTTAGTTCTAGGGAATATGCCGAGTCTGCAAGAGCACTATCAAGAAGGCAGCCCCGTCGGAAAAAAACAACAAAATTAATCCTGGTTGATAAAAACAACATTTGTATGCTTGAATTTTACTTATTAAAGAGGTAAAAGTAAATTTAATATATCTTAGGTCATTTTTATTTTTTTAAGTCATGTATTTCCCCATATTTGGTTTTTATTTTTAAGCTAATATAATAGTTACAATAGGAACTAATAATTGATCTTATGATACCCGTTTAATGTTTATAAGTTACAAACTTTAAATAAGCTCAGTCGCAGATTTAAGGGTATCTGAAACAATCACCCTGGGTACACATATATCTTAACTGTATTTTATAGGACTGTAATATTGGCAATGAATATTTTATATTTTGCAAAAGAATAAAAACAAATTCGTATGGTAATAAATTATTTGTGGAATAATATCTTAAATAAAATGGGTGGGTTTAATTTTTTAACATATTAAAATATTTCGGGTAAATAGGGCATGTTTGTGTAGTACGTGAAACCCCAATAAATATTTTAATTGAAACTACACAAGTCTAGCAACTAAAAAAAAAAGGGAAATATTACAAATTATATTAGCACTTCTTCGAACTGTATTAACGCATCATATTTATTGCTTCAAATAATATATAATTTTATCGTTATTTGGTTTAAGTTAAATTTTCAAGCATCCCCCACACATCATCTTAATCATCAAAAGTTTATACCATTTTCAAACACCAAAATTATTAAAAAATACATTTATAAGATAAATATATTAAGGCACAAAAACGTACCTTTAAACAGAAATATTTATTTTACGACGAAAGGCTAGATTCAACGAAACATAAGATTATAGAGCAAAATTTTACGTGTTAAGAAGACATTGCCGTACAAAGACTATAAAAAAGATCTACAACCACCTACACTCAGTTGACCATTTCCATGTTACCAAGCTTTTCGAGTGACTTTTAGGGTGTTTTCTCGTGTTACAAACTAGATTGTAACTATGATCCCATTTTCGTAGAAATCCCATTGGCTTTTGTACTCAGCCAATTAGAAAGCAAGGAGGAATTACAATGAAAATACGAAGCTTGTTTGTTACAATAAGCTACCAATTTCTATTTCTGATAAGTTAAACTGATTGGGAAAACTGAAGACACATTAATATGATACAGAAAAATACTCAGAATCAAAAATTTTAGGGATAATTGCTAAAAGTCTTGGGTCCACCTTCGTAAGTGCCCCATTTACCCTTCAATGTCGCCCAGTGATTTGATTTTCATATTACTAGGCGACATTTTTCTTTCACTGGGCGACATTAGTGTCGCCCAGTCACTATGTTACAAAATTCACTGGGCCTGGGGGGCCGAAATCCAGCACTGGGTTGGAACAAGGGCCTGATCCCGAATTTTATATTCCCCAAAATTTCAGTTTCTTTTACTCCAAATGCTGTGGACCCAGAAAATTTTATAATTTTTAGAGTTCACTGTTTCAGATGATGTAACATGTAACGCTCTTGTTTTAATTTTTATTCATACTGGATTTCATTGGTTGCTTCAATTTTACGTTCTGCTATTCCATTGGTAGCTTCGGTTTCATTCTCAAAATGACCTATATAGATGAAGAGAATTTTTTTCTTTCTATGGCAAGCTTTCTTTAACAAATGTCTTGAACAACCAACAACACAGCAAGAAGTTGGCATTTGAAAAATTTAATAAGTTAAATTAATATTCTTAGAAAACCCATTTTCGAATACCAAAATACAAGTGATTCGTAGCTATAAATGACAACAAACCTTTATAGCTGTTGTCATCCACGACGTGAAACAACCCTTCTACAAATTTTAATGTCCACTAAAACTATCATGCAACAAGTACATTTTAGCAGCCAAACTTTTTAACTATACTTTTAATTACTTTTAACTACTTTTTAATCACTCTGGTATAATTTTGTGCTTATTTTTCTGTCTTTAATTTATTTGTTTTTGTACTTTATGCAAAATATGTTCGATTGTGGTAGACTGGCCAGTGAGTGAACATGCCCCAGTGATAATGAACATTTGGTAAATATAATTAAAAAAATAAGGATTGAAAATCATTCCACAAGATAGATTGACAACACTGACTTCCCCTCATATAGTAGGAAGCTATCTAGGATTACATTCGTTTTGAATACGCAATTCAATATTTTCTTACCTTGCTAAAACGAATGTTGTGGGAAAAAAATGTTTTTTCATCGGAACTGAAGCTTTTTTCCTTACCGTTTTGCCAATGCTTTAAATTCTTGAAATTTAATCGAATTAAAAGCTATAAAGATTAATAAATCGAAAGAGCAAATACAAGTTGCAAATAAAGAACTTAGACACGACAAAAAAATAATAAGTAAAAATAAAGAATTCTAAAATAGAAATATATACTGCATAAAAAAAACGTTCATTTTAAGAGTAAAATCGAAAGAAAAATAGCAAGAAGGGCAAAATTGAAAAAAAAGGAGAGTTACATCCGTCTGAAACAACCCTATTTCTTCATAAATTTTGTAAAAATCAAAGAGTTCTAGTAACAATAAAACGAAAGACCAATTAGATAGTTAATTAGTATTCACCAGGCCCGTCCGTGGCCGAGTGGTTAAGGCATCAGCCTCAGAATTCAACCTTCTCAGGTTCAAATCCCACCTACTGCCAGTCATCCTATAAATTGGATATCTGCACTGGAAAGAGTAGAAAAATCCAACTCGCGACGAATGGGCCCGAGTACACTGGGACAGACTTGCTCGTTAAATATGTGGAGTGTGGAGTCCAAAGTCCCGACGGCGTCAGCATACGATGTCGCTCGAAGTTCTGTTGGGTGCCCTCTCAGGTACCGACCTCGTCACTTGACCAGGGTTCTAAATTACGAGGCGTTATTGGCTGTGTTAAAGTTCCAAAAGGAGGCTAGAAGTAGGCAGTCGGAAGCGTTTTTTAAACCGCAGGAAAAAGGGTTGCCACAGAGGATTGTTGTTATCGATATACCCTTCAATTGATAACCTGTTTCTAAACCTTAAAAGAAATTTGCGCCCATAAAAGTAATAAATCGCCAAACATAGTAACTCTTGCCAAAAACAAAACCTTCCTTACCTTTTTTCGAAGTGGACTGTTCCACAATCAAAATATTTCCGAAAGGATTTTTTTATTTATTTTAATATAATATTATATCCTTAATTTTAAGTTGAAATATGAAATATTTAAGCATTGGAAAAATAAGCTTTGGAATAATCGTCATAAATAAAACGAAAAATATATCAGCAGCTCTGAAATCACTCAACCCAATTCAGAATGCATTAAAGGATTTTTATTTCTTTTTGTTCTTGTTCTGTAATTCGTTTTTGTGTGGTTCTGATTCTCTCGCAGGCGCTTGCTGTTCCGAATTTCTGTTGTTAACGTTAGAATTTTTTGTGTCGTTGAGTTTATTATTTGCTTCCTTTTACAATGGCAAGCTCTAAGAGCTCAAAACCAAAAGAAGTCCCAGTGCCGGAGAAGCTTCTGCGCGAATTCTGTAACAGGAAAATCAAAGTGGACACCAGCACCGGCGAAATTTTCGTCGGAACGCTCCTGGAGATCGAAGAGAACATGAATCTGTCTCTCTCCGGCGTCAGGGTCACTTTTCTCAGTGGCCACACTACCGACATGAGATGCGTCTTCATCAAGGGATCCAAAATCCGTTTGATTTCACTGCCTAAAGGCGCCAAGGAGTTGGTCAAGGATCTCGCCATGAGACAACAGATGACAAGAAGAGGCGGTATGAGGGGACGCGGCCGAGGTGGATCCAGAGGTAAATATATATTTGTCCAACGAACTAATTACTTATAGTAAACTTATGCTCGTCACTTGACTGTGGTTCTAAAATACGACGCCCGTCGCCAATGGACAATTCCCGTATTTTTTAAAAACACTTCAAAACTATTTTTCTTAATAGACAAAACAACGCTGATTCCAAATATCCTGGTTAAAATATCGAAAAAAAATTATTTAATTTAATATTTAATTTTAAAAACTCGCAGAAAATAGTTCTTGTTTTAACCGTTCTGCTATTGGTTGGAGCGGTTGTGACGTCACCATTTATGTTCCGTGGGATTGTTTACTAAAGTTTACAACGGCGTGCAGACGACCTATCTAGAGTTTTCAATTGATTTCTTATTAAATTTGTTTTAGTTCTCAAACGTTCTTATTTTTATTTTTTATTTTTAATTTACTATTATTTTTTCTTCGAATTGTCTTTTTTCTTCAATTTATTTCGATGAAACCAGACTTTTTCAAAGCGCAGAGCGACAACTTACCCAAAAGCTGCGTTAACACAATCGAAGTTTTGTAAAACCATTGTATCTAAATTTATAATTTTATTTAACAACTCAAATGCATGTACCATTTAAACATTCTTTTTTTCAATTTAATTCCAATAGAAAAACCCAAAAATAACTAAATATAAGCTATTAATTAATTACTTTATATATTTAGAACATTGATTCCAAAGCACTCGTGCTGCCATCTATTATTCAGATATTTAGCTTTTTACTATAACTTTTTGAACAACAAACAGTTATGCAATTAATAACTCAAACATTAAAGAAAAGTAGCTGAAAACTAGAAAAAAAACACTCTTTTGTTTCTTAACTTTTACAATGAGCTATTCTCTATAATTTCTGGAAAGCAAGTTGTCTACACTACAGCTTACGATTTAGGAGAAACAGGCACGTCGCATAGCCTTACTTGGAATATAAAAAAAATCTTTTCTGGGATAGTAATTGTAGTATTATGGCACTCAGGAACTATGCAATACCGATATGACATGTTCAAATAGTTTTAACAAACGAAACTAATTGTATCGCATACTTCACAGTTTCAGTTTCACACAAATGTCAATATCAACCAGAGCTGATCGGAACGAGTTTTGTAAAAGCTGACGTCACAGCGTTTCCGCGGGCTTTTGAGTGATTTTCGCGCGCTTCTCGAAAGCTCGACTTTGAAATTGAATAAAAAAATAAATACGCATCGGAAATTTTTTTTGTTTTTACTGATATTTTTTTTTTCGACATCCTTCATCGAATAAAAAAATAAAAAAAAAATGTGGGAATTGTCCATTGCCCTCGTGTTGCTCTAGTGCGACGATAATTCGAACCTAACCTAAAAAGTAAACTTGGTAAGAATGAAACGAAAAATACGAATAAAGAATTGAAAACAATAATCGTATGGCAGTTGTACTTTTTGTTCGACTTGAATTTAGGATTTTTTTTTATTTTTGTGAAAGTTTAATTTATATGGTTTTGCTTGTAGGCGGCCGAGGAGGATCAAGCGGACATGGGTTCGGCCGAAAATATTAAAAGAACTTTACGAAGAATGTAATATATTCTTATTGTCATTCCATTTCATATTTCATGTAGACATTGTAATGTTCTGCAAGTGGAACTTTCTTTATTAAAGTGCAAGAATCCTTATTCTTTTTTTTTGTTATTATTGAGTTTATTTTTTTGTTACTATTGATTTTGTTATTATTTATCATTCTATATTTTTCTATTTCATTTCTTAATTACTTTTAGTGCAACTGAAATTGCGATATTTGGATTCACTTTTTTTTTATTACTTTTGTTTCTGAACTTACTTTTCTCTCACAACTTTAAATGTAAAAAATAGGGGTTGGTATAGTCGTAAAAGAATTCAAATATTTAAAAAAATATATATATTAAATTTTGTGTATTGATCGATACGGTGATGGATTAAAAGAAAATGCTTATATTTTTCATAAACTAAAGAATTTAATTACCTAAAAAAAAAATCTTGCTTCAATCAAAACAGGAAGTTTTAAAAAATTAAATAGTGTCGCCATCTGTGGATAAACCACGGCACCATTTATTAGTGCTTTAATTTATTTAGCCGAAGTTTTTTTCATATACACGAAGAAATGCAAATTTTAAAGTGTACTTTGACAGACGTTGTAATTTAGAATAATGAGCTAGGTCTATCTCTATGTAATTATCCCTTTTAAGGTCTTATGTGAGTAATTGTTTCTTTGAAAATTTTACTTGAAGGATTTCAAGTTTGGATAAACAAAAAAATTGCAAAATTAGATTGAAATATATGCTATAAAAAGAACTAATTTTCGTCTCGAATTAAGAGTGTTTTTATGGTTATTAGACAATTTGAAATTTAAGCACAAAGTTGAAAAAAAGAAAAAAAAAAACATGAAACTTTTTATATAAACTTAATTGAAATTGATTTTAGCACGAGTTTGAAATTTGAGTTAAATGTCTGACTTTTATTAACCTGAATAATAATAAAACATTAGGCTCAATTCAAATATATACATTAAGTTATGAAAAAAATAGTTGACTGGTTTTGTTGTTGAAATGTTGACTGGTTTTGTTGAATAGTTGAAATGAAAAATGAAAGTGTACAGATGCAGATGCGCACTTATTAATATTGCAATATATTCCCAATTATAATGGGTTAAATGTTAATTTCACAATGACTGATGTAATTGATAATACTATTTAACAATGTTAGAACTAAACAGTTGCATAATCAAAATGTCATTAGTTAGAAATCTAATTTAAACCCATGCATCATAATAACAAAAACAGCAAATTTATAAAAGCAAAATATTAATTTTATTATTTTAAAGTAAAACATAGTTTTACAAAAAAATCTACTTTCAGTATACATTTGATAAATACAAAGTGCATGGATTATAAATAAATTGAACACATCACAATGCTTTTTCCTTGCAGCACAATCATTACAGAATATTCAAATAATACTAAAGGTTTTGATAACGTGGAAATAAAAATATTCAAAACCTGGAATGTACCTAATGCATATTTTTAATGGTGTAATGGAGATGCATTACTACTTTTATAATTATTTTTCTGGTTAATGATTTCCTTTTTGAAATCGTAAAAATTGAGTCACTGACAAAAAGAGTTGCTCTCACAAAATATCAAGGTATGTATTATACTATATAGGTTTACTTAATTTATCAGAATTGAGTTTCATATAATAGATAAGTTAAGATTAAGAAAAATTAAAAAATAGAGAGAAAATGAATGAAATATAATCAATCGTGGTTTGAAAAAATAGTCTTCAAATGATATGGAAGACAATATAAAATGTATTCGTAAGGAGTATGCTAAGAAATAGAATAAAATCCAACATACCAAAACAAATGTATACAGTAAACTATGATCGTAAGTACCTTAATACAAAACAGTGTAAAAAAAACTAATAAATACTGATACATACATTGGAAATATTTGCTTAAAAATAAGGCTTTTCCAGGCTAGATAATAACTACAATTGTAAGACTTCAGAGATTCTTGTATGTATTTGGACTAGAATAACAGTTAAAAAGAAGCAACATAAAGAAAAACAGGTAAAAAGCAACACGAAGAATAACAAGATAGTCACACAAAAGAAAAATCAGTTTTTTTTAAAAAAGATCCTTTGACTCATATGTTTAGAACCTTTTCAACAAATGTTTTTTAAGTAAAATATATTTATAAGATAACAAAAACACAAAGTATCTTTGCGCAAAAAATACAAGCAAAAATATCAGGTAACAGTTCAAAACTGAAATATTTATGTTTCAATTTTCTTTGACAAAAGTAATGTCCCCTTTCTCAACAGATTTTTATTGGTACAAAATATAGTTTTCAAAGCAATATGAATTCAACTATACATTCATACATTTGAACATAGAAAATAAATGATACTTAAAAAAAAAAGATAATTAGCAATAAGATATACAATATAAATATAACCTGGCTTTTTATAATGTCATTCATTAAAAAATTATGAGTTATTTTTATCTCACAGTCACTATTTTGTTAGGAAGATACAAGATTTAAAAATGAACACATCCTACAATATTCTATAAAACGTCAAGCTACCATCTTTAAGCAATTTGAAGCAAAAACCTCTACTAATAAATAAAACCACCACGTAGATATGAACAAATATCACATGAAATCTTTTCTAATAATATATAATTTAACAGCTGGAATGACTCTTGACACTTCCAGGGGAACTGTGCCTAGTTCTGAAGTTAGATTGCTTTTTCTGCAATTCGATCATCAATGATTCCATTTGCCGAGCATCTAAAAACAGAATAAAAAAAATATTTTTTAGGTTTAAAAAAAATTAAAATTGGAAATAAAGATACTATGAATGGTATCATATGATAAATTTTAACTAGTAAATTATTTCAAGAATTTATAAAACATAAAAAAAATCCTTTTTTATTTTGTAAGAGTTGAAGAAGTAGTGTATAATGATTTTAACTGTTGGAAATATTACAATTGTAAATCAAGATTAAAACTGTATTTTTTTAAAAGTCTTAACTGTTTTGCTGTGAAATATGAAATGAAAATTTAAGAAAGTAAAATAATAAGGATATTTTTTTATAAATTTAAAACTTATATGAATAACATATTTCAGATTTTTTTTAATACCATACCACTATTGTGAATTTTATGTACAGTTTCTTTCTGTCAATATGTACTTTTAAATCAGTTATTCCTTGCCATTGAAAGAAAACAGTACTTAACACATCCAAAAATACTTGTTCACGTTGCTCAACAGAAGAGTTATACATGCCAGCAGAGATAAAATAATATCATTTGGAAATTTGATTTATTATAATACATTTAACCCTTTCACTATTGAAACGGCCCACGACAGCCATCTGACTAAGGATTCGATAATGATATTCCTATCACATATTACAAGGAAACAAAAATCCTTCATAGCGAAAGGGTTAACAAAGCTAGAAACACAACTTTAATCTTATAAAATATACAATGACAAGGGTAACGGATCATTTAACTTTTTTTTAAAGTCACCATGACATTTGGAATCATAATTTTTCTCATCATAATTGAAAAAAAATAATGACTGACATTTATTGGGATTAATATAAGATATTTTCTAATAGAAAAAAAGTTTGAAGAATTAAATGATATGCTTTTTGATATCATAAATAGCTATACGATTATAAGAAAAAGTTCTAAAATGATACTGCCAAATTGTCATTGGGATTGAAAGGGTTAAAATCTTCCTACAATTCCATATGCCCAAAATGCTTTCACAAAAATATCAGAAACAAAAAGGGAAATAATAATCCTTCAGTTATCATACAGTTATTGGGGGAGCTTATAACACAATACAATATCTTTATCCTGCATTGAGAACTAAATATACTGTCGAATTATTAGCAATGATTAATTTGTATATTCAAAATTTCATGGGAATTCATTATTTCACATGATAATTTAGAAAATTAATGTACACAAGAACTAGTAAGAATTTTCGAGGCACAAACTTTGAAAATTAAGTAGCATTTCTGAAAAAATATTCTTAAGAACCCAATCACCTATGAAAGTAATAAATGAAATTATACCATGCTCTCTAACTGCATCTTGGTTGTGCCACAAAGAACCACCAGGTTTCCACACTTGTTTTGCATCTGGAGCTCTATGGAAAATAATTATAGATAAGTACACTGCTCAAAACAATTAGGGGAGCACGTTTCACTTCCAACTTTTACTTCACTCCCAACTTTTTAATTTTCGTTCTAAAAATCTAAAATTGGGGAAATAGGTTCATTATGTATCCGGAATGAAATAGTAAAAAACAGGAGAAAAAACGAAAAAATAGGAATCATAACTTTTTTTAATAAATTCTAACAAATTGTTTTTCAAAACTTTATTTGTTAAAAAAATTGAAATATATTTTTAAACATCTAAAAAATGCAAGCATGGAAAGTTTAGGGTCAATTTATTTTTCTAAAACTGTTTTAGAGTGAATGTTATTTTGCCATATTTTCATTTAATAATAAAACAAAAATTATTAAATTTTTCAAAGACATGATTCTACCATCTCTCGATAAATATAATAGCGAATTAAACTTAGTCAGAAAAAAAAATCGCAAGCTGATTATTTGCAATGGAATCATTCGTAGTTAAAGGGTTTAAACTAAGCCATGTGCTCCCCTAATTGTTTTGAGCAGTGTACATGTTCATTTAGATAGCACTGGTCTACAGTGGTTTTGTTGCTCTAGATATGAAAATGATTTTGGGTCCTTTTATGCACACAATTCATGAAACTATCAATGGTTTTGTTAGATGTGCTTCAACTTTTTTTAAATCTTAATTTTCATTTTACATTACAAAAATCAAAAAGCGAGAAATAAAATAACAGATATTTTATAATGTCAGTAATATTTTGAGAAATTTAGAGACATCGAAGTAAATAAAGAGGAAAATGTCGAAAATATATTTTATATTTCAATAAAATGCATTTTATAAGCTTTTCTTTTATAATTTTTCATTGGACAATCTCTTTGAAATATTCCACCTTCCAATTTTTCCATGCTAATCTTTGGAAATTTTCTGCAAATGTAATTAAACAATCTCTGTTTTTGTTCAACGCTTTTACAAATAGCTTTATACCTAACTTAATATGTAATGGTGAATAAAAATGGTATAAAAATGGTGATGGTAATGGTGTGTAAATGGTGTCATGGACTGTGTTGTAGAACTGTGTAGTTAGGGGAGAGTGTTGTACCTTGGGACAATTTTTACATTTTATTTTTTTTTCTTTGATAATTTTAGTCAAAATAAAAATTTAAAAGCAGCATTTCAACATACCAATATATTCCTCTATAACATATTTTTTTAAAATTCTGGCAGCTTGAAATCAAAAAATTGCCACACATTTAAAGTAGAGAGGATAAACTGTCCCAAGGTACAATATGATGTTGTACCTTGGGACATACTTTATAATTCAGTCAATAGCCATGCACTTGAACTAATTTGTGTCAGGAAACAAACTTTATTGTTTTTTCAAGGAAATACACAAATAAAACTTCATAATTCAAGAATAATTTAAATTATACAGCAAAATTGCAAGTCCAAATTACACAACATTATATGATGATGCAATATGCTTTACTGTCCCAAGGTACAACACACTACATGGTTTAAATAAAAGCAAGATAATGGCCAATCTAAATGCATTATCATTATTTTCTCATAACCAAAATTGTTTAAAATCTTCTCTTTTATGAAGAAAATAAAATGCAGTTGACTTTTTGTAAAAGTACAAAGGTAAAAAAATTATATTAGAATGAGACAAATATTTACTTTGGGGTAATGAAATATTATTTTTTGTCACCAATTGATCAATTCAATGATGCTAGTGTTAAATTTTGTTTTGATGTCTGTTGATTAAGGCTACTATTAGAAATAAACAATGTATGAATATTGCCAATAGATTCTTAGAAATTGTCAGTGTCCCAAGGTACAACACTCTCCCCTAATGCAAAGATCAAATGCATTTTTTAAAGGACAGATTACATGTTTTTTTTTAACCAATCATGTGTTACCTTTACGTTTGGATTGCATTACAATATAATTTAACTTTCTATCATAAATGGATTGAGTATGCTAATACTGTAGGTGTATTTTATATGGGATTAGCATAATAAATTATTTTTTAAGGGCTGGCAGATCAAATTTCTATTATTAGAGAAGAATTGGAAAAATAAAAAGTTGACTAAAAAACGGTGTCTACTGAATATATTATATTTTCTGGTTAACAACAATTGAAGTACTGAAATGAGGATATTTTAATAGAATAAAAACGATTTCATTACATTTTAATATTTTCAAAATAAATAAGCAAAATCATTTTTGCATGAAAAGTTTTTGTCATTCCTTCAAAGCACAACTGGTTGGTATTAGTAAACAGCCATTTTCACAAATCAAAATTTTATTTGTTTTTAAAAAAAACCATTTGTTTTGTTAATAATAAAAAACTTTTTCAATATCACAACCTTTGGAATTTGAAAAGGGTAGACAAAAAAAAAAGGGAATGAAGAAAAAACCCGGAGAAGTGGGAAGATGAAACGGAAAACCAATAGGATTCATTTGTAAATTGAACTAAGAAACTAATACAACACTGTTCAAGCTTTGGATTTATGTAGATAACAGATGACTTACCTAAGCAATGAAAAATACATTTTTAAAAAATAATACACATTAATTTGGAACCGGAAAATGTAGCTAAAAGTCCCATTTATGAACACAAAATATCGTAGCAGCAATTCTAAGACTTGAAACGTTTGGGAAGGCGTAGCCCACGGTTAAAGCATGGTATCGTCAACCAGTAGTTTGCGGGATTGAGCCTGGCATAGTCTAAATTTATAATTTCTTAGTTTGAATTGTCTCTTTTTACTTAGAGCATGTTTCTTAATTTATGTAAATTAGTTGATTTCTAGGTCTAGAAGGTTCTACTGCTGTATATAAAGTATTGTAACCAGTCTGCAGGGTTATTAAAGTCTCGAGATGAGATCTAGCAAACTTAGGGTTATTTGAATACAACATGCTAATGTATTTCCCCCACATCTACGCGACAATATTTTAACACGTTATCAAAATAAGTAATTTACTACTATTTTTAATTTAAAACTCACCCATCAGCTTGTCCTAGAGTAGATAAAAGTGGAGTAAATACAGATGGCTGTCTTTCTTCTTTTCGAGAAATCCCAACTACAATAAAATAGTCAAATATTAATGTTGAAAGAAAATTACTTGACAAACTTCTATATTTAAGTTAAATTTAATAAAGTTTGGTTCATTTGCAAATCGGATAATTGCCACACAAGCTGCAGCAACCTAATGTCAATCCCAAATATCTTTTAGCCTTGTAAATTTGTCACACAGTATTAAAGTAGCAGGACGGATAAGCCCTTTGAACAGAGTAACAATTCTTAAAACTTGTGGAAACCCTGGGGGGGGGGGAGGAATCGTGTGGAACAAAGAAATTATGTGCATAAACAAAGGATTAGTTCAAATACATAACAGAATTGATAGCAAATAAAGATGAGGAAGAGCTAAGGCTGGAAACATTATAACGTTTCAGACACTTTATTGAGTAGGCTACTGGTACTTACATTGAGCTATCTAATAAACCTACATACCTTGTTATTATAGGCCATGACTAATAACTAGCCTTTTAAATCAAATTTGACCTTAAAAGTTAAAGTATCTTAGTTATAGCTCTTAAAGGCTCCTTGGTTTGGATACAACTTAAGACAAGTTGGTTTGTTACAGAATGTATCATTTACACTGCTTCCACACAACATTTATGCTCTACAGGAAACACACTAAACAACACCTCAGAAAGAAATTCGCCGGACCTTTAGCTAGTTCTAATTCAACATTTTATAAGCCAAAATTTATTTTCTTCAATCTTCTTTTGCAGATTTAATAATTAATATTTATCGTTTGCTAATTTTTTTGAAGTTGTTCAAAGAATAATGACATATTTACTTTAATAAATATCTTTTTGCAGTCCCAAGTTTACATTTTGAAAAATAAATAAGTAAAATTTGTGCTTTAAAAATAAAAGCGAAACTTTAAATATTTTTATACAAATTTTGAATTTTTTATGCAGCTTTCTTCACACTTATATAATAAACCATCAAAATAACTTTATTGTGCCATTACAACAATTCAAATTGAATTATATCATAAAAATAAATAATTTTTCAAGAGTTTCATTTTTATTTTAAATAAAGTTTCTCGTACATTTGATGTAATAGCTACAGTGAAAATATTGAATAAAAATGGAATTTGCATGTTATTTCAAAGAAGATTAAATTTTTAGTTATTTAAAATTTCAAATAAACTTCTAATTTAAACTTTTTAATGAAATTCGGAACGTAGCCTAAACTGATTTTTTTTCCAAAATGATGTATCCCACTTCTTTGTGAGACTTGCGGTTAGTTTTTTTGAAAGTATATTCATTGTCTGGCTCTTTAGTTTCATATATCATAATTTGCAAGTTCCTTTATTTATAAAATGTTACACATATGAACAGACATTATGAACACTAAAGTTTAAAGAAATAACATATTGAAGGCAATTAATTTAATTGGTTAATATGGAATTTCTTTACTTATGTTTTTCAATAAACTTAATGATGTTGACCACACATTTATACTGAATAATTATTTAAAAATAAATGAGAATTGGTAAAAAAAAGTCATGACACCATGTATTGTTCGTTTTTAAAATAAGTATAAAGAACTAAGTATATTACTTCCACTTAACCCATAGTGAAAATTACCTAAATACAATTGAAATTGGGACTATAGAGCTTTAAATAATTGAAAATCTTAATTTTCTAATAACTATACATATTTTTACAAAGAACGTTTCGAACATTTACCTGCAAGACTTTCAGCTGATCTATTTACAGAACCACTCCCATCAGAAGAAACACTCAGTTTTGAACCAACCTATAACATTTCAATAAAATATTAAAAAAGTTCATTTTTAACTCTTGTTTAATATAATAAAAAAGGATGGTAAATATGAGTTACAGTATTATTTATAAACAATTTTCATGAATAAAGAACAAGGGAAAACTATCAACACATAAAAAAATATTAACGTAATATAATTAGAAAAAGTTGCTTTGGTTCAAGTAAATGTACTAAATACTTTCTTGTGTTTAAAATTTTCTGCTACAAAATTATTTCACGATTCCTTGTCTTTGATGAATTATTCTTATTATTCTTAAATGAATAGAAAAAAAGAGAACTAGAATAACTTTGAAAATACAGAAAACTTTGTACATTGGCACACATGCACACACAAGTAAATTAAAATGTTTTAAGTAATCTCGGTAATCTGTGTCTGACAAACAATACAAATGTATCAGAATTACACAAATATATATGAATCTAAGCACTAATAAGACAAAGAACTGTATGTAGAAAATATAAATTATCTGAATTTTACAATTATAGAGCTATATAAAAACTAAACTATTTTTAAATATAACTAATTTACTTAAATAAATCTTATTTACCTTTTTCAGTTCTGCACTGTTTGGTTTTAAAGCTTTTAACCACTGAATCAGAGCTCTTTCACTGTGACAAGGTGTAATTCTGTCTAAACCAACATTTTCATTCGGTTGTGGTTTTGAGGATTGGGGTAAACAGATCAGGTCAAAATATGTTAACATATCTTGAAAGACATCAGTGGACCTCTTAGCAGAGTTAACAGTATGGTTGCGATAGGCACATCCCTTAAGAAAAAAAACCCTGTTTAATATTATAAAACCAACAGGAAAAAAGCAAGTTTACATTAAAAATACAAATTAACTATTGAAGTATACCAGTCACGAAATAAATTTAACAGAATAATAAAAAAGTTAAGTAAAAAATACATTAAACAATGAGCATGATTCATGTTATTACTTTCATTTCTGGTCCTTTTTGAATGATATTAATTTTGGTATTTGTGAAAGTGAGTTTTCCCGTGTCTGATCGGTTTCATGAGCGTTGTGCACTAACTTTTCTATCAGTAGAAATAGTTTTTCTCTATTTGGAAATAATGTTAAATTGCTGTCTCACAATTCTGCTTAATTTCGTCACATAAGACAGGATATCATCAAAATTGAAGATTTCTAACAACATTGACATGTTGGTAATACCTTACATTGTCGAAATTTAATGGAATTAAAGTCTATAAAAGTTTTAATAAATAGAATTAACAAAAACAAGTTACACATCAAGAACTTGAAAATTCAAACATCAAACAAAAATTCAAACAATTCAACATCAGACAAAAACATCGCTTCTTTTGAGAGTAAATTAAAACAACAATTGCTGAGGGAAAAAATAAAACAAGAGAGTTACACCAGATGAAACGATCCCATTACTTAATAAAGTTGGTAAAAATAAAACGAAAAACAAATAAAAAATTAAATTTTCATATTGGTAGTTTTTATAGTTTATAGTTATCCAAATGGTTTTTGTAATCTGAAAAGATAAAATTTCTAACAACATTGATGTTTTGGTAATGCTTTACATAGTTAAAACCTAATCAAATTAAAACTGTTTAAAGTTTTATAAATAGCAGGAATAAAAACAAGTTACACATAAAAAAACCTGTGAAAAAGAACACAGCAGACAAAGAAAACAGGCATTGAGTGTGAAACGGAACAACTAATGAAACCGCAAAAGAGTAAAAATGAAAACTGGAATAAGTTACGCCATATGAAATAGGCCAAGTAATTGCGATATCAATACAATATCTTAAAATAAAAACCTAGTTAAAATCTTATAAACCCATATGTAAGAATTAAAACATAACAAACATAATACACAAAGTTAAAACGAACAAGTTAAAAACATCTTTTAGTAAAAACTTGCTTTTAAAAAAGTCATTGTTTATGAAATTCTTGTTTAGTTTGAAATAGCGTGGCACTAGAGCTACACGAGGGCTATTAGTGACGGGCGTCGTAATTTAGAACCACAGTCAGATGATAAGGCGACATCATTACAAAATTCTTGCATTTTAAACAATAAAAATACATTTTATTAAAAACCCCCCTGAAAATTAACTAAATAAAAAATTATTAGCAATTAAATCTAAATACTAATTTAATTTTAACAGTTAGAAATGGGCAAAACGATATATCTATGTGCGCTATAAAAAATTGAATGCTCAATTATACCATACTAACCGACAACAGAAATAAAGGATCAATGGGATCAAACTTATATGCTTTGGTCCCACAACAAGGAAAAGATCCAGGCTTATGGACATTTTCTGTTTGATCAGTGCTGGGGAACGTTATATTTTCTTTGTGATACGGACATCTGGTAAAGTCACAGCAGGAGAAGTTGATGCCACATGTTGTGCAAACCAGGCTGTTCAGAAGACCCCAAACCCTCCAGTAAATTTTCCTCCAGGATTGACAGGCTTGGTACTGGTCTTCGAGGTATCTATCGTGGTTCCAGGTCATGTCTCTGAAAATGTAGGACATTATTGGAAATTCAAATTATACAATTAGAAATATTTAATAAAATATATATTTTAGCAGCATAATAAGTGTTTTTATAGTTGGATAACTGCTCTTTTTACCTAAAATAATCAAAAATAATTAGAATCTTCCGACATTTTTGTTACATTTGGTATTTTATATTAATAATCTATAACAAGTTAGTCAAAAAAGACAAATTGATGAAAGTGGTACTTAAATTTCATGAGCAAGATTTTTGAATAAATTAATCAAACACAAACAAGAATAACTTTGTCTGACTTTCTTTCGCAAAACTTAACTTATTGCTATTCAAATGATATTTAAAAAATTGTAATGTAGCGCATTATAAAAAATAAGAAAATATGCATTAATAAAAAAGAATATGCATTAATAAAATGCATATTCTTTAATGCATTAATAGAATAAGTAGTACACACATAGAATAAGCTGCAATATACAATAAACTACAAACGTTGAAACCAAACTATTATCAAAATTACTGAATTATTACAAAAATTTCAAAGATGAATAAATGGTATAGGTATTCAATTTGTAGATCCTTATAGAAAAGGTTTAAATTGACATTTGATAGTTGAAAAAGATATCATTAAAATATTTTAAACAGAAATTTTAAAAAAATGAAGCTCAAAAGCCTAGGAACATGAAAAATACCTTTTGTGTGTAAACAATAATTCTCCTCTAGGTCCTATTGTAGCTCTAAAAAGAATAAACTTTAGTAATTAACTTTATACAATAAACCAATATTTAGCCGATTTTACAAATAAAAATAAAGTAAAACTAACACATACAAACAAAATACAAAAATACTTTAAACATAATTTAGAGAGCAGCTTTTAACAATCAATCGAATTAGAAAAGAAAATCAATATGAAGACTTTTTTTTTACTATAAAGTTTGTAATAGTCATTTAGTTGGCCCGAGAAATGTTACATGTTAATGTTGTATTGTAGCAGAGGAATGAAAATGTAATCATAATTAAAAGAATTTGACTGCTTAATTAAATTTAAATTTATACAGAACCAACTATTGTGGTCCATATACATGTGGTTTGCAAAACAAATATTATAATGGAGACAAACTTAAATATTTAAAGTCATACATTTGGAATGACTTTACACAATGGACAAACTACAATATAGAAATAAATTTAAAGTTAAATACTAAGAATACCGATTAATTTTTGATTGTTAAATATAAAGGGTGAAGCAAAAAAAGTGGCCCCGGTCTAGAGATAAGAATACGACAGAAATGTTGCAAAGTCTAAAACCAATACAAAAACAGGTTTGGTAACTGAAGCTATTGATGACTTCAATATTAAGCCCAAACAAACGCTTGGCCACTTATTTGCCGGCAACTACGCTACGGTTTTAGAAGCTTGTTGAAATGAAATATAAACAAGGTTTGTAGAGCTGATCAAGAAAAGTTCCCACTAGTGATTATTTGATTGTTTCGACCGTTATTTATCCTAGAGAATCGGACCTTTTTGTTTTTGGTAATACAAAACATTCTAAATTGATTGCAAGACACAAAATTAACATTATGGGACATCTTCATAAAATAGGAACTAAGATCTGAACTCGCCACTAGTCAATGAGTAGCTCTAATGTGATGCTAATCCGATCCAACCAATGCAAAAACAGTTTTCAGGCGGATTCAAGAGTTTTTCTCGCCCAAGCATTTCAACGTATTAATATCTATAGATCGGGGCCACTTTTGTTTGCCTCACCCTATACTTTTATGAAGTACTAAAGTTGAAAATTCAAGCATAGAATAAATCAGATGACAACATTTATTAAACTTAAACCTGATTTAAAAAAAATTGGTTACACTTACAACTATTTTACAATAAAAGCATGATTCCTCTGAATTTCCCATAGACCTTAATGTTACAATAAATAGTTATAATATCACTTATCATACTTACATCAATATTGTTACATTAAAAGAAAAAAAAATTAACAAAACAAAAAAATGTTTAAGTGGGAAAAGTATTTAGTTTCATATCAGTAATATATACTGCCACAGAGAGAGAGAAGCTAGAAATAAACAAAATTTGTGGTGTTTACTGTAGCTACAAAGTGAAAGATTACAGATTTGTGCCTCAAACTAACAGTGCTCATTAATTTTTTGATCATACTATCTAAAAGCTTCTTTATGCCATGATATCAGAATTATGGCAAAAAAAAAATTTATAATGCCCTGTTTGTTGAAGTTGTTTCGGGAAAGTCAAAAGATAATTAAGAAAACAACACAATCATTACTGTCTCGTGAATAACAATTTAACTAAATTATTTTAAGCAGAAATTGCGTATTTCAAATTGTATACTGCAGTTTTATTGAGAGAGAACCATATATTAATGTCTAGTACAAATTTCATTTTTATTTGAAAAATGAATGCAGCTTAAAATCAAAACTTTTGTAAAAAACATTTTTTGAACAATATATACATCAATAATAAAAGGGTTCAAATTTTGATATTTAAATTATTTTTAGTAAGTCATAAGATAAATTTTATAAAGTAACTAATATACTAACTTTTTAGATTTACAAGGAACATGACCTTGCAGTTTTGTGGCAAAAACTTGCTCACAAATGCTGCACTTCATGAATTTTGGAATAATTCTTTGGTTGGGCAGCTTGGCATCAGGTTTCAGCAAGCGTTCCAATAAAATCTTATATAATTTTCTAGAAAGAGAAAAAGACTTTTTAAAAAGAATAAACAGCAATCTAGCCTAAGCATATTTTATGCAATTTTTTTTTAGAAACAAACAGAAAAATATACATTTTTCTTAAATTAAAGGATATTAAAAACAAACGAACAGTAAACCTACTCTTTTATTCTACCACTGGGATCTTTTAATGATTCCACCTCCCTATGGTTGAACAACAAAGCAAGCCTAAAAATAAAATTGAATTATTTCACAAATGAAAAGATATTCATCGTGTTGATTAAGTTAATTACTCAAAATAATTAAAAATACTAAAAATTTTAAGATACATGGAAAAATGTGACTTTTTGAGTGAACATTGCATGAACTGAACTATATATTGTTTATTTGAGTATGCTGGAGCAATAACAAAATAAGTCTAGTTTTTTTAATACTATTTTTTTCATTTTATGGTATAATATTGATTCTAAGAAACCCAGGAAGGAAAAACAATCTAATTCTAAAAAACAGCTTTTCAAAGTGCAGAAGACATACTTCTTTGCAAGTAAAATTTAGTTATTTTTAAATGATAAATAATTTAATTTTAATTTGTCTGCCATATGGATGGACTTTAATGGGGTTGTTTCAAGGAGAATCTGGTAATAAGCTTTGCGGTTATGTTTTCCTTACTCTCGACCTATGTTCAGCAAACAAACCTGACTATCTCTACCAACCAACCAATTTAACCACAACAAAGGTAATTGGAGAGTAAGGAAAACATGATAGCGAAAGTATAGCCAGATTCTCCGTGAAACAATCTAATTATATTTAAGAGTGATCAACTAACATAATAAGCTTGCTTGATATGTTCATTTTCTTAGAAAATAAACCCACTTTAAGATTCTATTGTAAATAGTGCTCAATTTAACATGAAAAGTAACTAGCAGAGGCACTAAAAAGCATGAAAATGAGTGAATTTTAAGATAAAACTTTTATTTAAAATTTAAATAATATATTCAACATGGTTTGAACTGCAAAATATCGTAAAAATTGCACACAAAAAAAACAATACAAACCAATTTACATATTTGGTAATACAATATTGGTGGCTGTGTGATTTACAATATAGTTATTATCAAATTATGCTAATATCAAGCAGATTGCACAGAAAAACTATAGCTTAACATATTAAAAAAACTTGTCAAACAGCTTTTCAGTAAGAATAGTACATCCAAATCAATATGATACCTGCTTTACAAAATTTATTAAATAAATATTTTCTGTCAAATCATTTTCTTAAATGCTCAAAATTTTTATCTTTGTAATTTGAATTGACAAAATTTTAAGTTAAAAAAACATTTGTCCTTTTACATGTTCAGTAGAAACTTGCAAAATACTGAAATTAGTACAATGAATTTTTTTTAAATCTTATTTTAGATCAAAATTTTGTAAAAAATGCTTATGCGTACTTGCAAATACCCTTTACTTTAAAATCAAAACTTTTGCCAGCTGAAAACAAAAGAAAAGTACATTTAAAACATATGCAGAACTGCATGCAAATTCTATTACCTTGTCAACAGATCATCATTTAGTGCACCAATTGGACAGTTGTTTTCAATCACACTATTCATGTGTCTATGACAATAGTTAAGGCATTCATCAACCAAAGTAGACATTTGCAAGAAATCAGCTGATACCAGTAAGTGTATGGCATACTTTGGATCTATAAATTAAATGTTATTTAGACATTAGGGAGTGATAATATGCATTTGGAAAGGAGGGCAACTTCAAAATACCAAAGATTTATGTGATAAACACAGCCAAGAAAGTCGGCAAGACAGTTGAAAACATGATTTTTATTGGGGCAGGGCCGGAGAGCCCGAAAAAGTGTGTGCTATTTGATAGGATGGAAGATGTACAACTACCAGAAGAACTCTTTGAGACTATGGTTAAAGTGGAAGGTCACGTGATTCAGAATGTTCAGGCATGAAAGTGCAAACTAATCAAAAAGGCTGAACTCTGAATTCAATTTTTTTGCACTATCCTTTTAACGATGTGCAAACCAATTAAAAATTTAGTCTTATTAGTTTTTATTAAATGCACAGATAGAAATTAATACTTAACTAATGTAATTTAGCTTTACTTTCAATCTGTATATCGATGCCATATTAAATCATATTTAATTTTAAAAAATATGATAACCAATGAATTACTCATACTAGATAAATATAAAATCATAACACAAGTACCATTTATGGAGCTTAGATCAACCCATCACATTGCAAGCAGGGTTCGATTTAAGAGGGGAGGAATGCATAGCAATAACAGCAGCAAAATTCAATCTTTGTGTAGCAGTTGATTAATTTTTTTTATCAATCAGGACATTACAAATTTAAATATTATATAATACTATACTACTAAAGGTACGCTTGGTTTTTCAAAAAATTCTTGACTGCCTCTTTGGGATTGAAATCCCCAACTTTTCTCAACGGTTCTGCATCGATCTCAGGATCACCCAAAATGAGATTAAAAAAGGCGGAATTCTGCCGAAAGGCGGAAAACTTTCATGCCTGAATGTTCGAGAGATTTCGATGATGAGTCAAAATGAGGCTCTGGAAGCTAACTGAAATATCAGCGATATAACTGTACATGATAAAATGATGCAATCATAGGGAGTTCAAGGATTATGCGTGGGATTGGAGCACGGAAAAACTAATGAGACAAAGTTGTGTTGGGGATTAAGGAAATATGGGATATTTAAATCGAAGAAAATAATGAAGAGTTAATAAAATTTATCAGTTAAGTCTGGGAATTTCCCCTCACAAGACAAGGGAGTATAGGGAGGTCTGGGAGTATACTGGTCTATAGGGAGTTTAAAACACAGGTGCCTGTCTCTTCCTCATAGTTAGTCTGTCACTTTCCCATAATACTAGAGAATAAAAGTAGTTTATTGCATCGTTGAACCAACGTGCAGAATTCTTATAAGAACATTTAAAGACTAATCCACATTTATTCCGACTTAATTTTAGGTGCTGCAATATTTCAAACTTTATTACTTATCGAACAAAATTGTCACTACAAAAATTGTAAAGTATAAAAGTGTACAAGAACTTTTGTACTTAAAGATTTGTTCTAAGGTCACTATTTATAACGTTATTATGAATTTCGAGTTATTTTATGTGTGGGGCTAAGTCTAAACTTCCATAATTATTTTTTTACAAAGAGTTATTCTGGTAAAAGGCTAACAGATTAAGACAGGTCATATCGTTGTAACAGCTCTTTTACACTAAAAGTTTCTAGCACAGCTTTAGAGCTGAATGCTTATATCTGATCCGTATGAATCATTAGATGAATATTTATTTCTTGGACGTTGGCGACCAAAGTTGGCAGAAAAAAACATTTGTGGCTAAATTTAGGGCCTTAAATTTCTCTTATAGACTTGATTTATAGACGTTACAGCATGCATTTTTACAAGATATCACAGACAAGTATAGAATGTGTTTTCAACTACATATTAGAAATTTTACAACTATCAGTTAAATATAACAACTTTACAATTAAGAAAAATTTTTAAAAAAAACCTTACATACCAAATTTGAATTTTTTATTTCCAGACGCTGAGTCAGCAAGAATGTAGTCCATAATTTTTCTGAACACATCTATGTCACAGTGGACAGATATTGTCAACTCTCCTTCCGGTTCCATGTCCAAACAGTCTTTGAAGTAGGGCATCCTGTTAATAAGGATGTCATACGGACAAGCAAAGGTCTCTTCAAGGGTTTTGCAGTCATCAATAACTCGAATGCTGATTTCCCTCCTATAATATAAAGAGTGGATAAAGTATAATACTAGATAATCACAGTCTTGAAGTATGATATATTTCAAAGAAAATAAATTCATATTATATAATTGCTAACATGGGGAAGTTGTACATTTTTAGTGACGATTATAATACTACATTTATTTTTTATAACCAAACAAGTGGGTTTGTGACAGAAAATGTTACTTGGATCTGCTTCTACACAAAATTCATGTGCCTAAAAGAATATCCAAACACAACATCTATAGCTTTTTATCATTTAGTCCTGCATTAAACTTGTAAGTATTACAATTATGCACACTTTTTTAATAAAAAAAATCAATAATTATTAATTAGCACTTTTAAAATTTATTTATATTTCGAAGAATGAATTTCAAATACAATTTTTAAAACAAAAGACAAAAAAAAATCTTGCCATAAGGAATAATAAGCAATAAAACCTCTAACAATTAATATAAATTTGGGTCGTCATACGAAAACTTACTTTGCAGATTTATCAGTTTCAGCACTTAAAATGTCTCCACTGGCATCTGGTTGTTTTGCTTTAAAAAAATAAGTACAAAATAATACAATTATTTAAAAAAATGTTTCTCTAGGCACAAAGAAATTTGTAGACTGCTTAATTACTTGTTTTAAAACCTGATGTAGCTACATTGAATAACAATATATCTATATGATCTAAATCTATGAAATCTTCAAAAGGTCTTTTACAATATCGAACTTTCATAATACCATGAATCTCATGTAATTGTAATACAAAGTAAACAATAAGAAAATTATCAATGTGAAATTTAAAAAAAAAAATCACTTGTTTTAGAAGATTCACTGCTTCTGTGTCCATAGCTTCTTGCACTGGTTGGCCTCCCTGTTTTCTTCAGATTTCGGGCCGAATGTTTGCTGGCACTTTTTCTGGACGAAGGATTAGATGGTGCAGACATATTTACAGCTGTAAAATAAAAAGGTTCTAAGTTTTGAAACCAACAGTTTTCTCAGAGGCTCTAGTGCAACGTGGGAATAGCTACAATAAAAAAAAAACTTAACATAAAATTAAGCACAAGTATTTTATTTTGTAAAGATCGACATATTTTGCAAGGACACATCGTCAGAATCAAACCAGAAGAGAGTTGAAGTGTCCAGTTGCCAAATGTGCATTTTTCCTTAAGTCAAATTAAGATACGTTCATAGATCTGGCTCTGATCTGTTCATTGTTTACAACAAAAGTCGCATATTTCATCGAAAGTTGCAAACGAACAAATTGGACCCTAATGTCTTAGTTATAATTTGGAGAATGCGAGTTCTTCAAGTAGACCCTACATAAAATATGTTAGTTCAAAGACATCCTGATGTAGATTTTCATCTTCGAAAAGGAGCTTTAACGCAGCCAATAAAAGGGCTATCTTTTTTGGGTAGTATACGTATTAGAAATATTTAAACTTCTAGTGGACCACATTTAGTTACAGAATTTGTATACAATATATCACGGCTACAGAGTTATTCAAAAGAACCACAAAGTTTACAACGTTATAAACGAGTAACCTTATAAACAACCATAAACTACCTTTCACCTAGGTTATTGGATGTGATTTATTATCACCTTAAAGCATATTACGTCTTTTGAGCAAATGGAGCTTTGTTAAGAACACCATAGTAGTTTTAGCGGAACTGAAAGATTATGCTAAGCTTTCTACTTTCGACTATAACTTTGGTAACTTTCTGGGAGTGGTCTGTGTCAATGAAAAAGTAATCTTTGCACACAGCCACCGACTATGCGTGGACCATCAAGGCAAAAATAGGATAAACAGAGGTATTTTTTATTGAAAGTAGGTAAAGGAGTTGAAAATAAAGGGGGGATGGCCTCCACTGACCTATGCAAGTGTTTCCAAGGACTTAGCATTTTAATCTAGACAAAAACCATTAGCATGCCAAGCTATACAGATATCTGTATTATAAAGAGCCTGTCAGTTTATATGCAAATTTCGGCAATCCTAGAAATGTTCTTATCACTACTATTCGTCATTATTATTACTATAGAAGTTGAAATGGAACAATTATCAAATTCATACATTTCCGTTGCTAGACAACTGAACTGGGAACAGCTACAAAATAATACCCAGTCTTAATTCGGCGACCAGTGTTACATTTCCAAGCAAAAAATAATTCCAAATGTGCATTTAACATTCCACTTCATATTTCATACAACTTGATAGCTTTAGCAAACCTACGTTATATTTTCAATCTCGTCACAACTTGCCAACGAACAAACAGGTCCTTGTATAATAGCTGTACTTTAACGAAGAACCGACAACCTTCAAGTTTATTTGAAAATGAAGTGTATTCCACCATAAAATGAGCTAATTGGAACGAAAACAGCGTAATCATAATATACGGAATATGTGGGTACAGCTATGATATGGCCGGTTTGTTCAGAAGCGAGCTAATTTTTTTTTTTTACTAAGGTAGCTATAGATATACTTATCGAGTTGTATAAATATAAAGTGGAATGTTTACCCCACATTTCGGCATAATATCGTTGCTTGGCAACGTAACGCAAATCACCAAATCGTTTAATATCTGTTTCAAAATGTGTGCACAAGTAGAAATAAAAACTAAACAAAAACAAAGTGTTCGATAATAAGACGAAGAAACATTTTTTTAAAAAATAGGCATACCAAATAAGAACATACATGTAATGAGTTCTGACTAAGAAATCGTAAAGTTTGTTTCGATATGACGATTAATGCAGCGTTAGTTTAAATATTGTCAAAGGCACTCAAGTACCACACATTTTAACCAATTGTGAAGAGAAATGGGCAAAATTGAAATTAATTATATTTTTAATAATAGCTAAAACCTTTAGCTTACTATTTCTTGAAATACAACCTTCACTTCTTCATTACTTCACTCATATCAAAACAAACAAGAAACTGCAAATATTAGCAAGTGTGCCTGCTTATTTTTCCTTTCTTTACAGAGCTTTAACACAGCCAATGCTTAGCTTAATTTAAGTAATTACTTGAATTTTATATAAAAAAAAGTCAGATAATCGAAAATTTAAAATAAAGAATTACCATAGTGCATTTTAATTGTATTTTGCAGTTAATGTTAAAGTAGACCTACATTATAAAAGGTATAAGTGCAAACTTTTTAAAAAAGGAAAGGCTCCGTTGTTTTTATACTTAAAAAGGTGCTGCCATCTATTGGTAGATGTTCGAAACATTTAATTCTTTAAAAATAGGATTGGGTATAAATGGCTATTGTGAAAGTGTGATAATTTTGAATTTAGTTATTATTATTATTTACTTCATTAAATTATTTTTTGATTAATGTTGATTATTATATTTAATAGGTGACTCTTTTAATCCACATAATGTTTTAAAAAGTAGGATATAAGAATTTCTGTAGAGTATGCAATGACCTCTCTCTTTTCTGCCGAAGTAAATTTGGTTGGCTGCTATTAAGAAAAACTTACCTGCACACACGTAATAAGAGGTTAATTCTAAATTAACTTGTCGGACGCGCGCAAAAAAACGTTATTCTTAATATATCAAAGAGACGCTTTCTTTCGGAATAAAAACACAATGACAAAGATATAAACATGATGCAGTGAGGCAAATAAGAAATCCTTTAATCGATAATGAAACAAAGTTAATAGTGCGTTTTTTATTCTAAATATAATGTCGCCAAGCCCAAAATTAATTCAATTTGAATACAACATGTGATTGCTGTTAAAATAAAGTATTATTGTTGAAATAAGAAGGCGTCATAAAATAAGACCCCAAAATATTGGATGTTTTGTTTGAAATAAAAGTCTATATTACTGATGTGGGGGAGAGGGAGGGGTACATAAATTACGTCGCGCAAAATTTTGACTTTTTTTTACCCCTCCCTCCCCTATGTCACGTTGTGTTACTTTTGATCGAACTCCTCCCTCTAAAATTACGTCACGTTGTGGCACTCCCACTTCAATTAAAAAAAATAATTTTAATATTTTCTTTGTTTGGGAAATTAAAAAAAAATGCATATTTACTCATTTAAACAATCAAAAAGAGAAATTAGATCAATCAGAAGTTGTGACTGACACTACAAAGCTACAGGGTGTTTCAAAATTGGCTGGAAATGGAAAGGATGCAATTCCGAAATATTTACCCAACCCCTCCGAAAAATAGTAAAATGTCAATTGATCACACTTTTTGGTCGTGGTTGCATTCTTGAACTAGGGCAGCACGATAATGTTGATAGACATTTTGGAGTCTGAGGACACATTATAAATCAGAACAAGGCATTATCTTTGCCAACATTTTGGGTCAATTAACGTTTATAATTCCAGATCCTAAGACAATCGAATGATGACAGGTCTAATCGAGTGATGACAAATGTATTATCCATATGACTATTTTGAAGCCTTAGAGAAGAGATAAAATTCGGATCAAGGTGTAAGCAGTAAAAATCGACTCTTCTATACCAAAACCGAGCTTAAGTTTGCAGTGTTTGCAGCAGAGAAATATACTATGCGGAGGAATCTGCGTAAACAACGCTGCTGGCGCCGAAATTTGGCATGGTCCTATTGGCTGCTCCTTCGACCCTGATATTCGTGCGCCATGTTACGTCAAAATCGAAGGAAAAAAATAATTAAAATAACACTCGAACTGAAGCTAAACTAATAAAAATAATAAATTTATGTCTCGAAATGAACTTGATGTGTCTTATACCTTGATGTGAAATACATTTTTGTATTCGATTCTCGCACTCAAAAATGAGAACTATTTACCCTTTTTCTCATAGAACATTTGTCTACTGCAAACTTTCGAATACGAACTAATACATTATGCCTATGGACATTTTGGAGTTTGGTCCAACTTATAAATCAGATCAAGGTATTATCTTCGCCAACATTTTGGGGCCTTAAACGTCGCCATTCCAGCTCAAAAGACAATCCAGTGATGACAGGTCCAGGCCAACCGCGTCGCTGTCCGACCGCATTATCCAGCCGAATGCCCGGTGACATGTCGGCCCACCCGGCAGCTTCCTTACGGGCCCTGAAATCAGACACCGGGCACACCTGAGTTTTTACACACTCATTCATTGTCTCGGGCTACGATGTCGTCACTCGTTCATTGATAAGTTTTTTTTTTTTTTTTTAATTTTTGGAAAGTAGATATCTTGGTTATATGAACCGTGTTTTTTTTCTTCTAATTATTTTTATAGGGTTTTTATTTTTTGTGTGGTGTGGTTTGTAGAGTTTGTCAAGGTAAGACGGGTAATGTAATTTTATATTTTATTAGGAAAAAATGCCTTGGAGCTCTGGTATTAGGGTTATGAGGGAGTTTATATACAGTACGTTCTCTCAAAAATGAATGCTCAAAAACGACAAAATTTTCCTTAATTTTCACGATTCCATTACTGGCAAATGCTCCGAGTTTTCGTTTCCACAAAGTGAGGAAATTTGAATCGTCATTTTATGAGGATTTGAATGTCGTATAATCTAAAGAAATATTTCGTCATTTTTGAGCATGTGAGTACAACAATGAGGATCAGTTTACTCAAAATCAAGATACAGAATCGTCAAATCATGATCGTAAAAGTGAGGATTCGCGTTTACTCAAAAGTCCTGTGATAGTTTGATGAAACAATCCTCAAAATTAACGAAATGAGGCTTGAGGATTCATGAATCGTCAAAAATGAAAGTGTTATTTCTGAGAGTGCGAAATGAGAGTTCTCACGCACTAAATCCGTAAATTTATTATTAAAATAATGAAATATCTCCTTGTGTAAAATCATTGAATAATAATGAAAACAACAACAATAATTACCTAAATTGCATTAACCTAACTATTTTTTTTATATACTTAATTGAAAAATTGGAAATAAATACAGAAACACTCGTTTTTTTTAAAAAAAAAAAGGTTCACTGAGCATAAAAACAATTTATTTCACATTCAAATATGATTGTAATTTATGCGCTAATTAATATAAATTTAAATAAAAAACATACGTTTTTATTAAGAAAACTAATTTAATTGGAATTTTTCAACCAAATAACACGAAAAAAATAAAAGGTAAGGCGCACTGCATTATTTGTCATAGTCGGTCGATACAAAATTTTAACATAATCGATGGTTTTTTTACTTTATCAACTTCAGTAGGTAGTAAAAATAGTCATTTTCTTAACCCTTTCAGTCCCAAAAATTTACTACACTACAGAAACATCTGATATTCACAAAATAAGCTTATTTTAGGTCAAATATACGAATTCCATAAGAAAAAAAATCCATTTAAATTTTTTATATGGTTTTCGAAACAATGCCAAAATTCTTTAACTGTGGAAAACAACAAAATAAAAAATATATATATTACCTAAAAACACTTTGAGTTATATATTTTAAGGTATCTGACCATATTATTAAAAAAAATTAGTTATTATTTTAACCGAAATAGTTTAAATTGTGTTTTAAATATGTGGAACTGAAGTGAACTTATCAAAAATCAGGAGAAACGCTTGTTGACTATTTTCTAAACAAAAAAAAAGTAGTTCTGCTTCTATTGAGATTAAAGTAAAATTTTGTTTGATAGAACAAAGTGTGAAGAATCGAATGATGTGTGTTTGGATGTCATAGCGGGAAATAAACATTTTGAAAAAAAATATTGAAGGTGATGATGCCAAATGGCATCACTGGGACTGAAAGGGTTAAAGTAATTCAGGTGAAAGCATAGTCTTTCTAAATACGAAAGATATTTTGTGGGGTACATATTGTGAGGGATGACTTCTTAAATGAAATTAAAAAAATCTTTACAAATGAGGGCAGAGTCGGACCATCATTTCACTTCGCCCTCATTCAACCTTTCCAAAATACCTTATAATATCTATCCAAACATCATAATCAAGGAAAAGAAAAGCTTTCTTCTCGAAAGAGTTAAGCAACATATTTTTTTTAATCCCCCGTCTCAATTAAAAGAGTTAAGGGGACTGGGGAGGCAAAAAATATCGATTTTGGTATTTTAATAAAAAGTTATAGCTTGAACTTTTATCTTTAAGGACATATCTTACTTTTAACAATCCGAAAAGAATTCGAAATACAGTTGGAGTTTTCGTAAACACCGAAATCCGAAAATCGTACGTTAAGTAGAAGTTATTATTTTCTTTACTTGCCTTTTTCACCATAAGTGTTTTTAGTGGTTTGTCGTACATTCGAATTGTTCCTTGCCATTCAAAAATTTGTATATTGCTTTGAAATTGTGGAAAATTGTTATTGATAATCTTTCAAACATAATTGTGCATGGATTTTGAAATCTGATGAAAATTTATAATATTTTACTCAGTTTTACTTTTAGCATATCACGAAGAAAATAAAAAATTTCCAAGTAACATAAATTTGTAATTTTAATTAATTAACCAATAGGACAAATAAAAAATCCATGCACAGTTTTGTTAACATATATTTAAATATCTTATATAAAAAAATTAGACATTTTAGAAAAAAATTGAATCGCAAGGAGCATTTTTAAAAAAAGTTTTAAAAATTAATATTTTTTAATAAAAAAAAACTATTGCATATTTTCTTTTATTATTTTGTATTTTCATTAAATTTTATGTCCCTGAGCTATAACAAAAATTTCATCCATTTCGGACTGTAACTTAAAAAAAAATTATTTGCTTCCCCGGTCCCCTTAAGCAACATATTTTTTTTAATCCCCCGTCTCAATTATCAGCAGTGGCCTTAAATCAGACCTTCTAATCAGAAGTTGGCCTTCCACAGAAATTCCAGCATCCACGATTCCTCAAAAGCAACAATAAGCTGACAATTTACAAAAAGCGATGCTGTCTTTGACTGGTTAGCATGGAGGGGGAAACCTAGCACCGGTTCAATTAACACTCTGGAGGGCGGGTTCTTTAATTACAGCATAAAATAAGGGCGATGATTATCAATCATGGCGAGCAAATGAAAACTATCTTCGGCTGCCATCTTGGACAGAATCCTTATTACAAACGTGACAGATATCACCCCCCGTGGATTTGAACCTTTTCTTTAGTTTGGATCGCAACGAGGGGGCAAGTATGCCAAGTGAAGGGCCGATGTTTAAAGTTCTTATGGTATCTTGTTTTAGTGTGCTGTTTTTACGGGTAGGTTGTCTCAAGTTAATACACGATTAAGAAATTGAAAAATTAGTGAGAGATTTGAGCCAGTTTCCCCGTTACTTTTTTATACTCTTAAAACAAAGGACTGAAATCCACTCCTGTAGGAGAAGTGCATTTTCGACACTATAAAGGAGTGAATATTAACTCAGACTGAGTTAAAATCACTCGTTTGGAGTGATCTTGTCGCAGATTCAACATACAAAAGATCCACTTGTGTAAGAGAAGTGCATTTTCGACACTGGAGAAGTGAAAGTGAAATCAGACTGAGTTAAAATCGCTCGTTTGTTTTAAGAGTGTACATCATAATGTTATGTAAGCTTTACAGCAAATTGATGTGTTCGTGACGTACAGAGTCATATCAACAATTTACTTCAATATTGTTTCAACAGAGATAATGTATGCATCCAATCATTGCCACTGAACCAAATTTGTTCGTTATAACCACAAAATAAATTATATATCACGTGTAAATTCACAACACAAACACTTTTACCATCACACTGTGATGCTAAACCATAGGGAGGGGTCTTACCATAGGGAGGGGAGGATAAAAATTAAGGAAATTTCATTGTGTGGTGTATAGTAAGTTATTTTTGATGCGTTTGGATTGCTAACTAGCAATTTAAATATTATTCAGTGAAATATGCAAAGTCAGAGCACTACAGCCCAGACGATGGAAATTAAAAGTTTTTTTAACGATATTAATTAATAAAGTTTTTACTGCTGATATGCTTTAGACTGAAATTAATGAAAAACGGATCTGCACTAATGAAATCCATTTTCTAATAACCTAATTTCTGTAGCTTTACTTTTCAACAGCATCATTTAATGAAAGAAAAATAGCTCTAAGGAATACAATAATTTTTGTTCTTTTCCCTCATTCTATTTCTCACCTCTCTGACGCCCCCTGACTAAGTAGTTCTCTTTTATCATCTGCCTGAAATTCGCAGCAAAATATTAGCAAAAAGCAAATCCCTACAACAAAAGAAAGATACTTATACCCAGATGACGGTGGGAGTTAATAATATCTCGTTCAGAGGTATACTAGTTTAAGTCCAAAAGTTATGAAATGTTCGGTTAAATAGTTTCTGGTTAAAAAAATAATTTTGCATGAAGCACAAGACGTATTTTTTAGACTCCGTTCATTTTAAGGAATATTTATAACTTAACAAGGTTGTTTTAACATGGTTTTTTAATTAAATAATAAAGATATTATTGTGAAGATGCCAAAACGTTGTTATCGATTGTTTACTGAATATCGTAAATTATTTGGCAGCAAAATAAGAGGCGACCAACGCCAACTCTACAGGTAATATTATTATCTCTAGTGGATTGTATCTACCTGAACACTCTTTAGTTAGCCTTCTTTGTTCTTTTGATTTCTCTGTCTTGTGCTTCTGTTCTGCTTATTATGTTAATTTTCAAGGATTAATTCTTTTATAAATAAACTCACAATTTATAAAAAGTTAAAAGATTTGACAATTTTTTTTCTGTTAAATAATAACTGTTTACATGCACCCACCCCGTCGTTTGACTTTTTAAAAAAGATGGGTATTCTTTTATTTGAAAAGCAGCATGGACATATTTTGTAAAGTTAAAAGAGAGGATTACATAAAATAAATAAAGTTTTTTATTGTTAGCTCTACCATCTGCATCTGCATTTTTGTTTTAAGAGGACCAATTAAATCGAAAGCTGCATATCCCCATGGTAAAAGAAGTAGAATATAATATAAAATGCATTGAACAGATAATTATTTTTTTGTACAACTTCTTATTATTAGAATAAAAAAGAAACTGTGATAGTCAGCAGCCAAAACTAAATTAAAGCAAATAAGAGTATACCAAAAAATGTAACACATCCTAATTTTCAATAAGAAATACTATTTAGAACGTACTGAAAATGATATGTTTGGAAACCAGGGCCAGATTTAAAGATTTGCCGCCTGTAGGCTACGATCAATTTTCGGTCAGATATAGTTTTATTCACTACTTTTTTTCTTTCTACATATTAGAATCATATATGTACACTCTAAATCGAAAGTGAAATAATAGGTGAATTTTTTAAGCTTTTCTACTATTTGTCTTTCAACTGACAAATCAGGGGGAGAGAGTCTTATTGTTCTCGCAGCTACCATGTTTACTACTAAATATTTGCCGCCCCGGGGGCTCAATCGTTAGGATGCTGGCCTTTGGAGCTGCTGGGGTCGGGTTCAAATCCCGGTCAGGCATGGATGTTTGTGACCGTCAATAAATGTTGTTATTTGTCTATGTGTTATTCCTTTCTTTGTGACTGTATAAATTCTTTCTGTGGCTGTCCCACTTGACGAGAGCTTATAAGCGGTTCTCTGAACAAGCACACAAGCTGAAATATATATGTACCATACCATACTAAATATTAGTATCCTATATTAGTTTACGGTTTACACTTTAATGTAAATTATTTTTTTCTATCTTAAAATATTAGTATCTATATAATACTTTTTTTTTATGTCGAATGCCACTTTAATTGTTCTTAAAATTTGCCGCTCTAGGCTACAGCCTACTTAGCCAATTAAGAAATCTGGCCCTGTTGGCAACACTAACAATGACTTAAGCCTTTTTCACTGTTAATCAAGAAACAAACATCAACAGAAACAGCCTTCCACTCCGCACAGAAAAGCGTGCAAACACGTGATAGTCTTCGAATTACGAGCGTGCCAGGAATTTCTAATTAACAGAAAACGAACACTGCCTTTTAAAAAAAAGATACTAGGAAACGATACAAGTTGGTGCTTAATTTGTTTCCAACCTCAGGGTTAAGAAATTCTTTAAGTTCTTTTAATCATGTATGTGTTATTTTTGAGCACAAAAGCAGAAAGGGAACACGGAGCAGATGATGGTGACACCCGATTTTAAAAACATTCTCCTGTTCTCATGAGAGCTTTATTATTTTTATTAAGGCTTGACAAGAAATATGATAGCCGTAATAAATGTATACTCGGAGTTAAAGAGGGTTTTTCTGTTGGTGGTTTATGTACCAAGAACGAAGTTGCTTAAAAACATTTATGTTTATTACTTGTTTTGAGACTTAAATGGGTTATGTGGCCTGTGTAGTTTTCTGAGATACACAAAACACATCTAATTTAGAATTCTTTAAATTTTGTTTCTTCCTTAAAACTAAGCTCACATAAATTCCATAGAAACACAATATGTTGCTTTTATAAATCCGACAGTTTTGTTAAAAAAATTATAAAATTCTACATTTGACATCTTTAATCCATTATGTTAGTTTTTTCTTTTAAAAGGTAAGATCAAACCGAAATGTCAATAAAATAGTCTATTTAAGCAGAAAACATATCTTATAATATTTTTCATACTCAACCGTCAGTTCCGCCACTATCGTACAACATAAAAATAGTATTTCTCTTGAAATTTAATTTCTTAAAATGTTTTTGTTCTCTTTTAAAATAGTTCACTTCAATTAATATAAATTTGACTGATAGATTTACCGACTGGATCTTTCCGTGAATGATACCATTTCCGTTTTGACGAATTCTCATGAGCAAACCGCAACGTTTCGTCAAGTAACGAAGAACATTTGATCAAAACGGAAATTATTTATGAAACTGAGAGAAAATGTTGCATAATATAGTGTTTTTGATGATGGTTTACACAAAGCACACAAGTCTAAATACACTACGCCATTTTTTTTCCCTATGCAATAGGCATCAAAAAGTTCAATTGACTTTTATGAAGCCAAATCAACCTCACACATCTTTCATTTACGCATTGCTACTTTTCCATCAGACTGCGTCAATTCTCCTCATGTATACTTGATTGACACACGCACATAAATGAACCCCAGTTTGAACCAAAAGAACAATAATAATAAAATACAATTTTTGATAGCCACGGCGTAAGGAAAAAGAAACGGGCGTTCCCTTGGACAGGTTTCCACTTAGAGCAGCGCACGACCGCAATGAAATTTAATCAGTAGTCATTAATGCAAGGAACAAGATATTGCTGCCCTGTAATCAACCAATCAAATTGCCGAAGTAATAACAGTTATTTACCCCGAACAACGTGTTATTTTTATGTCGGGTTTGGCGGTTTTCCATTACAGGGGAATGGCTGCTGTGTTTCGCCAATTGTAGCGCCAAGAAGCCATCCATCAGGGCTTGTTAGGTGTTAAAGGTAAAATGAACGAACGAAAATAAATGGAATGATGTTATTAATTGAACACACAAGTTCTCATTTTATTGGTGGAATAATATTATCAAAAGCTTAAAATATAAAAAAACCCGGTAAAATTGAAATGAAAAAATTTGAGATCAGGCATACTCTCAAAATTCAATGTCTGTCTTGTTTTAAATATGCTAGCTGTGAAATTGTATACGCAATAAAAACCTTATCTTTTACTAATCTGAATAAAAGTCCATTATTTTAGAGTCAAATAAGGAAACTGAAAAAAATACACTTATATAAATATAGGCTCTTGAATTTGAGAAAGATTTTCAAAAATGAGAAATTTATTCCAAAATTTGAGAATATATTCTCATTTTGAGAACATCCTTGGTTCTCAATATGGATGGTTGCTGAAAGTGTAGGCACAATGACAGCCATATCGTTGATTTATCAGAGTCAAAGTGAGTTTTTTGTGATTCAAATAGAGAAACTGAATGAACTTATTTTCTTGCTGGTGGTAAAAG
Source organism: Hylyphantes graminicola (assembly GCA_023701765.1). Classification (NCBI taxonomy): domain Eukaryota; kingdom Metazoa; phylum Arthropoda; class Arachnida; order Araneae; family Linyphiidae; genus Hylyphantes; species Hylyphantes graminicola. The sequence goes on from CM043116.1 coordinate 38,325,386, forward strand.
ATTCGCGTTTTTTGGGCAGTAATACTAGATGCACTACTACATTTATGCCTGTGCCTACCAGAGAAACTATACGATATTGTACAAAGCAAACTCGTCTTAAAATTACTAAAAAATGATAATAGAGAAATTTTATGAGAGCAAAAGTAGGTTTGCATTTAGTTATCCATTTTTACTTATTTTTGCTTTGTTACGTGAAACAACGTTATTTTGAGTAATGTTAAGGTCTTACTTAACGCGGTAACTTGTTTCCGTGTGCAAATTCGAATTCAATGTCATCAAACGGTTACGTCATAAATCAGACATATCGCTACTAAAAAACATTCTTTATAAAAATATAACACACACACAAAAAAGAATTATAAGAAAAATGTAAACCTACGTTCCAGGATCCCTTAAATAAAATAAGCACTTACATTCTCCAGATGAAGAACACTGTATTCTGAGCTATTATACAATGATATCATCGAAAATAAGAAACGTTTAAAATTAAGAACCCATTTTTGACTGTGAAGTGTCAATTGTCAAGGAGTGTATTTTAATTAGTGTGTTAGTTCAAAACTAAATTAAGGAAAAACAATTTAGCGACGGATTTCAAATCAAGCTTCGCCAAATCGGTCATTAGAACATTCCTCACACATTCATAGAGGTGTGGATAACACGTGTAAGAAAGGGAATACTAATACGAAACAAAAAATATCTAATAGAAAATATCTTTTATAAGACCACCTTATCATGCCTAAAATATCGTTGACAACAGAAAAAGGTATCAATTAATGTGTTAAAGTAGAATCAAAACCTGCGCTGTAATGTCAGCAACTCGTCATCTAATCTTACAAAAACAAGTTCTTTTCTTTCTATTTCGGACATCAGCGGATTATTATTCAATGATTATTAGTGTCAGTTTTATTGCAAGATAGCTCTAAAAGTGATGGTTTCATGTTTTATAGATGACCATGCCCGACGTATCATTACCACCTGGGATAGCTATTTCTGAGAGATTTAGTGTTGGGCCACCTTAGGAGGAAATGAGAGGATTTCATTCAAATGAGACTTTTCTTGACGTGAATGTAGCATGTAGTTGTCGCAATTGGTAATTTGGTAACAAAGTATTCCTGTTTTGATGGCCATAAAATTATGCAATGACATCAAATTTGAATCAATAAAAATATTAAAATATATTTCAATAAATAATTTATCTTTCGTTTGCGTCATTTTTGAGTGAATCGCATTTATTAAATATTTTTTATATATTAATTATAATATGTAGCAATTAACCAAAAACTTTTCGGATGAGAAAGACCATCGCCAGATAAGACGGTGAAAAATGCCCCCATTCCAATCAGGCTAATTTTTTTTCCCTGAAAATACCTCATAGAATGAAAAACTTTTCAGCCAAGTTTCAGCTCTAAAATCCAACGCATTTTTGAGTAAAAAATAAAAGTTTTTTTCTTTTTAAATTGAATATTCTCTGAATATGTTTGATAAATAAAAAAAACTGCTCATGAGTTTTTAGATATCATTGAGTACTATTCTCAGAAAAATCCGCTCATAAATCTGATCGAGCGCATTATTAAAAATGCGATTTTATTTTTAAAAAAAATTCGTGCCAAAATCGCTTGGTACACCTTAGGTTTTTGTCCCTGCATGTTCCTCTATTATCAATCTATAATATATATTTTTTTCAGATATTTAAAAATATTAGATGATTGCTAAAAAAATAAATATATTCTTAAAACCTGATTTTTCGCACTAAAATCCTTTAGTGCGGAAGAACTTCTACCAGATTGAAGTTCCCAGCCTCTGTTAGGAGTGTCATCTGCCGAGTGAGTAGTGCGAAAAATCAGGTTTTAAGAATATTTTTTTTATAACTACCAACTAATATTTTCAAAAATCTGAAAAATATATATTGTAGATCGATGTTAGAGGAACATGTAGAGACAGAAACTTAAGGTGTACCAAACGATTTTGGTATTAAAAAAATGTTTTGGAAAATAAAATCGCATTTTTAACAATGATCACTCGATCAGATTTATAAGCAGATTTTTCTGAGAATACTACTCAATGATATCTAAAACCTCATGAGCAGTTTTTTGAACATTATCAAACATATTCAGGGAGTATTTAACTTAAAAACAAAAAATCTTTTATTTTTTTACTTAAAAACATATTTTATAGCTGAAAATTGGCTGAGGAGTTGTCCATATAATAAGGTATTTTCAGGAAAAAAAATAGCCCGATTGGAATGGGGGCATTTTTCACCGTCTTATCTGGCGAGGGCCTTTTGCTAACCATATGATTATTTAAAGAATTTCAAGTATATGCGAGCATCTTTTGGTATTTCAATGAGAGATTCATTTCTATTTAAATTCAGAAAATAGTCGTAAAGATAGTGGCACCGCGTTTCAATGTTCGGTGAGGATTTCGATTCGTATGTGACAACTTTTAGATTGATCGAATTTTGAAATTATTTTTTTCGAGATTGTTACAATGAAATTTATAATTTTTTTTGCGAAAAAGAGTTAACTACCATTCTAATACATTCTCCTTGAATTTTCACATAACTTGAACTATACTTCTTGTTTCTGTTAAAGATAATACAGCAATTTTATTTTAAAGAAAAAAATTCCTGGAACTTACCTAAGGGTAAAAAACGGGTATTGCAATTTCTAATATAAAATTTAATGAAAATTTATTAATATATATTGTTGTTTTCTTTAAAATAATTTCATTGTGGTAAAAGATATTTTTCACCTATAACATAATAAATCTATTACACCTAAGAAGTATCCTCATATTTCTTCAAGCATCGGTAGTAGCGTTCCTTGATCAAACTCCTAACTCACAAAGAAATCGTATACACTCACCTACACACCGTTCATCATCGTTATCCGCTTCCACCACACAAGCAACGAGATGAGACAAATTTATGACTTATCTTTAGCCAAAAATAAGTGTAAAAAATACACTATAAATTCAGAAGAAAGCGCTCCTTATATTTGAGCAGTTGCGTTAGATAGGCCAAGAGAGGGTTCAAGAACTCAGTCGGTTTTGGTATTTCAATGCGCGATTTAATTTTATTTAATTTCTGAAAATAGTCGTAAAGATAGTGGCACCGTGATTCAATGTTCGGTGAGGATTTCGATTCGTAAGTGACAATTTTTAGATTGATCGAATTTTGAAAATATTTTTTTCGCGAATGAAACGATGAAATTTATAATTTTTTTTGGTGAAAAAGAGTTAACTACCATTCTAATACATTCTCCTCTAATTTTCATATCACTTGAACTATACAGCTTGTTTCTGCTAAAAAAAAATACAGCAATTTTATTTTAAAGAAAAAACCTAAAATACCGACCATGGAAATTACCTAAGTGTAAAAAACGGATATTGCGATTTCTAAGATAAAATTTGATGAAAATTTATTGTTTAATATTGTTGTTTTGTTTAAAATAATTACATTATGGTAAAAAATATTTTTCACCTATAACATAATAAATCTATTACACCCAAGAAGTATCCTCATATTTCTTCAAGCATCGGTAGTAGCGTTCCTTGATCAAACTCCTAACTCACAAAGAAATCGTATACATCGTTCATCATCGTTATACGTTTCCACCACACAAGCAACGAGATGAGACAAATTTATGACTTATCTTTAGCCAAAAATAAGTGTAAAAAAATACACTATAAATCCAGAAGAAAGCGCTCCTTATATTTGAGCAGTTGCGTTAGATGGGCCAAGGGTTCACGAAGTCAGGAATTGTGAAGCGGTTTATCACCGGGCTTCGGATATACCTCTCAACGGGGAGTATTTGTGGTGTTAGGTGCATTGTACATACCACTTTTCACGCCAATTTGCAGTTTTTAAGTTTTATTTTGTTTGAGATTGTTCTGAAGGCGTTTAGAAGCCTGTTAGATAGAGTAACACCCACGACAGACGCCACCGCCGGTTTTGTAAATGTGCAAGAATAAAATGACTTCCCTCAGAGAACGTTAATAAATGTATGTTATATGTTGGAAGGTTTTGAACTAAAGGTCTCCCATATTATGTGTTTAATCAACCTTTTCTTTTCATTTTTATGCGGCGATTTAAAGGCATCACATTTTTCTAAAACTTTAAAAATGCTTTTGATAAATCTGAATCGCTTCAGTCCCCCTTAGTTAACTATTTCAATAATATAAACTAAAAATGAATTAAAAGGCTTTTTAATCTTTTATAAAAAAATTTACAAATTGGTTAGTTGTTATGGATTACACCGATTAAGGATACATTTTCATTTTAAGTAATTTCAAATTATGATTTACTTCCATCATTATTAATCAAAGGATTTAATGTTAAATTTGAAAAAAGTAATATATTCAAAACTTAAAACTTTGTATAACTTCGAATTATATTTAATAATATTTAGTAATATAAGTATGGAAGCCTATTTAACTAAATATCATTGAACACAAACTGATCAATTTATGGCTGAATAAATACTTGACACTTAATCTACGCCATTCCATCGCTGGAACTACTCTTTTGATTTAGGTTAGGTTTGAATTATCGTCGCACTAGAGCTACACGAGGGCTATTGGCGACGGGCGTCGTATTTTAGAACCACAGTCAGGTGACGAGCCAACACCTGAATAGGCACCCAACGCAACCGTTAAGGGCGACATCGTACGCAGCGCTAGGACTTTGAAGGATATTTAACGTGCACTCCCTTACACGGGACTACTCTTTTGATGAAGACATTGAACGTAACAAAGTAATTAAAATCTGTACCATGTAATCGTTTTAATATTTCTCCAAGCATTGAAATATCCACAAATCAAATTCGTTTTCAAATTAGGAACGAATTAAACAGTACAGAATAACGACATGGAATCGAATCGCCGTGTTCCATCAATGCCGACATCTTTTTTCGGAATGAGATAGGCGTGCGGCTTGACAGGACCTGAAGGAATGGCCTCGGATCAGAGTTCACCGCGAATCAAACCAGAAAAATAAGGGATTGGTTACTAAATAATATCAGAACGGGACTCTCAGCCGCCCCGGTGGCTCAATCGTTAGGATGCTGGCCTTTGGAGCTGCTGGGGTCGGGCTCGAATCCCGGTCAGGCATGGATGTTTGTGACCGTCAATAAATGTTGTTATTTGTCTATGTGTTATTCCTTTCTTTGGGACTGCAAAATTCTCTCTGTGTCTGTCCTACTTGACGAAAGCTTATAAGCGGTTCTCTGAACAAGCACACAAGCTGGAATATATATGTACCATACCATACCATACCATACCATACCATACGGGACTCTCAATCGGTGTGTAAATAAAAATAGAAAATGGTTTGCGTTTGCCTAAAAGGAATTAAACAATACCACACTCATTTCAAGAAATCAGGACTAGTTCTTGCATGGGTGCAGGATATTTCCATGTGCTAAGCCTTATGCAAACGTAACGGTGGAGCGATGAGCTAACTAATAATGTATTTTTTTGAGTAAAATTTTCAGCACGTTTTTCAGTTACTTTCAACATTACAGTGTTGTAATGTTTGTTTTACAGTAAATTGATATTTCCATGACGTAGAGATTCATGGGAATTACTCCTATAGAATAGAACAGAGAAGATGGGCCCATCCAATCACTGCCAGGGAAGCAAACGTTTACGCCTGTAACCACAGAATAAATTTGACAGCACATGTAAATTTCCATCAAAGGGTGAAAATTTACAGCACGGTTTTCCGGTTACTTTTAACATTACAGTGTTGTAATGTTTGTTTTACAGCAAATTGATGTTTCCATGACGTGGAGAGTCATGTGAATTGATCCAATAGAACAGAACCGAGAAAATGGGTGCCCCCAATCACTGCCAGCGAAACAAGCGTTTAAGCAAGCCGGTACTTTAGAATAAATTTGACAGCACATGTAAATTTCCCTCACAGGGTGATGGCAGCACTTTTACCATCATACTGAGATGGTAAATTAGGGAATTTTTCTTTGCAATGTGTACACGAGGCCCTTGATTTCGAATTAAGAATCATCCAATTATTTCAATTCACTTTAGAAAATTTATAACTTCTGGGACAAACTTAAGAAAATTAAAACTGCCATGAAATTTTGTTATCAGTAAACTTTTCAGTTCTTTTTATTTGGTATTTTTCAATTACTTATAATATTCGATGAAAGATCTCAAATGAAAAAAAAATGCCGATAATAATTGTAAATAAGAGTTTATCCATTTTCTTTTATTGATATTTTTGATTTAGTGCCGTTTCTTATGGCAACAATGAATATAGATGGCATAGTAAAATGTTGCTTAGTTCTTTTCATAAAGCGCAATCCAATTGTTTTGAAATGCCAAACGAGTCCTTCTAAAAATGTCGTACAACGGGAGATGTGGAATCCGTGGCAGTAAATTTCGTTAACCATTTGTTATCCACAAGTAGTATTTCATTCTGTATTATGTAGTACATTGAATGAAATACTTTTATGTCATAGTGAATGAGATACCTTTTTTCAATTTAGTGGGAATTCATAAAGAAGGCTTAATGTCTCCAATGCCCTCATTGATTTCGAAGAATTATGAAGGATTTTGATTTAGGTTGTGGAAGGGGGAAAAGCTGTCTTAATTTAATTTGACATGGTTATATATAGAGTATAATAAAGATTTAAAGGGTTTTGTATGTTTTGATGATATTTATTGAGGTTGCAATTTATCTATTACTATGACGCGTTTAAGATATTTATTGCTATCTGCGAGAATAAAATATATTTTCGAAACACGAAGGAAATGTTCGATTCAGAAAATTATCTGCAATATTTTTCATTTTTATGAGTAGTTATTCTAATGTTTCTGTATCAGATAAGATTCCAATTTTGATTTAAAAGATGTTATAAGAGAATTGCTTATGTTTTCACGTACTTCTAATAATAAATAAAATGCGCATTACATTCGTAAAAAACAAGACTCCTATTTTATTGCTGTTACAAATTAGTATGTTTTGAATAACAATTCCCTTATTAAACGTCTAGTAAGTAATGTTGATCTTTTATGCTTGCAAATAACATATCCGTTTAAAGAAATTTGATTTATCTTACAAAGGTATCGATTTATTACAAAACAAATAATGATAGAAATCATAAACTCGAACTATGCCTTCAAATCAAGTTTAAATTTGCATTATAGTATTCAAGTATTGTCTGAAAAATTTATGTTTCTATGCAGTAGCTTTGCATTTCATTACACATATAAACATGTGAGAAACATAATCAATCATCAAATAAAAATCAAGCCATTGCACTAAAACCTAACACAAAACTCCTAACCAGTGTTGCAATTTGTAAAATGTCCCCCTTGTAGCAATGATATTGAAGCTTATTTAACTTAAAATTAGTTTGCGCCAGAGGTGTTAAGTTGAAGTTGCAACTTTACGGTGATCTGTCATTCCAAATGCCAGTCCAATGTACAAACAGCTTATAAAGAGTTGGCAAAGCATAAGAGAGGAATGTTTCTACTTCTGATGACCATCTCTCGGTGCGCGATTAAAAACTTGATGTATCAACTGTAGGAATACGTGGAAACATTGCGTAAATATGTTGAGTTGATGTCTATCGTGAAACTTTTAGGCTAGTTTAACTTTTTTTAGATTAAGTCAAATGGTAATGTTTCAGGTCTTAAAGCGGCAACAAAAATGCCGATTAAAATCGTTTCCTTTTCGAGTTTTAATTGGTATATCAATATCCCATGGAAATTGAGTATCAAGAGTTGGGATTAAAGCTGGTAGAAAGGTTGATGTTTTTTAATGTAAAATTTTTTCAAATGTGAAAATAGTAAGATACTTAAATAAAACTAAGTAAAGTCATTCGATTATACTGATGCAGTGCTAAAATCTGAAAATGAAATTCCGTATAAAAGTGGAAAATGTTAGTTTTGATTTTTATTAACGTGTATTTAATAAGTTGCTCCAGTAAAAGCCTCTTTACTACTAATGAGGAAACTACTTTTCGAAATTGTAAACTTCTTAGGCACATGCGCTTAAAAACTGCAGTACACCTTGCAGGCGTTAGAATTTAGCACACGTGCTTGAAAAACGTGACTGAAACTATTTTACAGTGTATTGCTCATAACGTTTAACCACTTGGAGTGAAAAGCCTGACAAGTAAAGGAATGCAACGACAACATACGCAGCTGAACATTTGTCAGCTTAAGTTTTTAGACTCAGATTTATTAATTGTATTTTTAGCTACAAAATCCGTTTACAGCACGGTCGTGTCGAAAATCATATTTGATGCATGATCCAAACCTGGCCATACCCTAGATCTGGATTTTGCTAGTAGGGTAGAATGACCAGTGAGTGAACAGGCCCCAGTGAATGAACTGAACAGTTGGTAAATACATTTAAAAAATAAGGATAGAAAATAATTCCACTGGATGGATTGGCAACACTGACTTCCTCCCATCTAGTAGGTTTGGTTTGGTTTGAATTATCGTCGCACTAGAGCTACACGAGGGCTATTGGCGACGGGCGTCGTATTTTAGAACCACAGTCAGGTGACGAGCCAAGACCTGAATAGGCACCCAACGCAACCGTTAAGGGCGACATCCCCATCTAGTAGGAAGCTATCTGACGTGTGATTGGTTGTCCTGGTCACTTGATCTTTTTTTAGAAAAATGCCAGTTTGCTGTTATCTGTGCAGCACCTTGTTTCTCTATTAAAGTAATACGGCAAGTTTTCTGCTATCACCTCTTTTGATTATAATTAATGGTTCTTATTAGTTTTTTTCACTAATTCCATTAAGGATACATTGAATATGCATATTTAAGCAATGATTCTGATTGTTTCAAACATTATAGCATGAGTAGATTGTGAATACAAGGGTGTTCAATAACTGGCTAGGCAAATTGCGATAAAGCCAATGAATGCACACATGTTCATTAACTGGGATTTGTCTGTGTTGCAGAAAATCAAAGCAAAATACAATTTTTCTAACTTCTTTAGCCATTATATACAATAAAAATCCAGTGAATAAATAAAAAACACCTCCTAACCAGTGACTGAACACACATGTTCATTCACGGGTAGTAACACTTTAGGCTAGTTCCAGTGAATGAATAATTTGTGATTATGATTTTGTAATGTCTAGCATAGCTTATATTTTTAAGGAAGTTATTTTATTGTAATTTATGTATGAATATAACGAATATTTTGCAAACTGTTTTTATCCATGGCTGATTGTAAATGGAATCAAATTTCCCATTTTATTCTTTCTGGATGGTCACAAATCTCACATTAGCCTGGAATTGAGCAAATTTTGCTCGGAGAAATGAATCCTTCTCTTCAGTTTTCTACCAAATGCGACTAACGTACTTCAGCCTTGTGATGTAGGAGTTTTCCGCCCATTAAAAGCATCATGGAGAGCTTGTGTCAGACGTTGGAAGCAGAAATATGGTGGTTAAAAAACGATAAGTAAATTTAATTTTACTCCAATTTTCAAAGAAGCTTTTGATGCATCAGTTGATGCCATCAAAATTCAGGAAGCTTTCAAGAAAAGTGGCATTTTCCCATTTAATGTAATCAAACACTTGATTCTGAACTTCCTCAAGACTTGTTGAAGTCTTTTAATGAAACCTTCAATGCTGAGTCCAACATGTCAAACATCCGAGAAACTGTACTTTTTTCTATATGTAAAAAATATGTACCAAAAAAATATAATCATACGGTTGAGCTAAATCCTACTGAAGTTGAAGCAAGAGACAATGATAATGAGGGAATACTAGACATTGATATCGAGAGGGAACCTTATGCGTTGTTGACTAAAGTAACATCACATCCCATGATTAATAATGAAATTTCGGAGCAATCCACAAGCAAAACACCAAGCTCTGCTGGAGGCATGTTATTCAACCAAGGTATGGAGCAATCTGACATGGAATCTATCGAACCTCTTCCATGTAGGCCTAGTTCACCTGGCCCTTCAAAATCAAGTGCTCCTGAGCATCCCTCGGTGGAAACATCTAAAAGTATTACTGGAACACCAGAAAAAATTTGGAAAGATCATTTACATTGGCCTAATATTGAACAAAAATTTTGTTAAAAGAAAAAAGAAAAATTCCCCTTTGCAAGAGCTTCACTAAAGTGGCAAAAATTGAAAGAGGCTGAAAGCTGAAAAAGAGCTCAGAGAAGAAAGCAAAAATAGGAAACGAATAGAAAGAACATCTAAAAAAGAAAAGGCTGAAAAAGCAAAAGATAAAAATAACAAGAAAAATATGAAAAAAATTGAAGAGGCTGAGACATCAGACATGGGCGGATCCAGAAGACGAAATTTAATTCTTAATAAAATATCAAAGTTAGTTTATAATTTAGATTCACAACAAAGAAATCGACACAATAATAAATGTTTCAATAGAAAGTACAGTTTGAAATGTTTTTTTTTAAATTCTTTTGTTCGGAGAAGATAAACTGTTTTACGTTTTTGAATTTAAATTAATTTTTTTATTATTTGAATTTAATTTGTTTTATGTACAAGTAACATAAAGTTTTAAAATAATAAATTAATTGATAACTAAATCGGTGTATTTTTTAAAGAATTTTTTATTATGCATTTTACATGAGAATTTTTTTTAGAATAGAGCAGAGGGAGTAACAAGATAGTCACTCGCGCGAAAATTTACTTTGTAAAGTGTAAAAAATATATAGTTTACTTAATTTATGTAAAAGAAAAGTATAAAAAAAGCACCAGCTTCAGCACCTACTACACCAAAAAAAGCATAATTAAAAAGACTAATTGAAGAAATGGCTAGTTCTGACGCACGGAAATCTTTCTTTTAACATTATAACTGTATCAAAACAAAAAAAAATATTTTAAGTTTCTCGATAATTTAGATTTGAATAGTCCCGGTTTCATTGACTGGACATTTTTGTGTTTATTCACTGGTAAGAACTGTTCATTCACTTGGCTTTTGTACCACTTTTTATTTGGACCCCCAAAAGACCCAAAGCAATGTAATATTTAGTCACCTCCTTTTTTTTTGTAGAATGTACATATAATGACAGATGTGTTGACATTGTCATACACACAGAATTTACAAGTTTTGAAAATGTATGAATTTTCAAAACAAATTGTCCTTAAACGTTCATTCACTGGTTAGTCTACCCTATTTATAATTACTGAAAATTGGATACTTTTTCATCGAAGGCCTTTTACATCTCCGCAAGTGAAAATTACTTCTATAAAATCCTTTTGAAACCAGTTCACCAATTATTTGAAACCGTTGCAGAGCGACATTTGACGAGATGGATTGAATTAATAACCCCAGTAAAGGTAACCAAAGTTTCCGGCGTGCGATTATTATCACTGCTTCTGCCCATCACATCCCACGGATGCTCATGTCAAGACAACACGGGGAAAAAAAGGGCACATTATTCTCAACTTCTCCTTTGTCCCATGTTCTTCCACTTCCTAGCCTTCTAGGATGTAAAAGGCAAGCCAATATATTCTTAAACTCTTGTTCTTTATCAGAAATCCAATTGTTCGGAACAACCAATGGTATGGTATGGTATTGTATGGTATGATACATATATATTCCAGCTTGTGTGCTTGTTCAGAGAACCGCTTATAAGCTTTCGTCAAGTGGGACAGACTCAGGAAGAATATTAACAGTCACAAAGAAAGGAAGAACACATAGACAAATAACAACATTTATTGACGGTCACAAACATCCATGCCTGACTGGGATTCGAACCCGACCCCAGCAGCTCCAAAGGCTAGCGTCCTAACGATTGAGCTACTGGGGCGGCTCGGAACAACCAAGAAATTATAACACTGAACCTATCTCTACTGATGCCACAACATACGTACAAACTTAGTCCAACTAAAAAATATAAATAAATTTTGTAATTAATCAAACCAATAACACTGTTGGCTGGTGACACAAATCAATATCATATGTGACACATAAGTAAAACCAAGTTAAGTTTAAACGGCAGTTGCCGTCTTTTGATTTTCTTTATATTGTGTCGAATAGTTATGTTTTTGGTAAGTTACATTTTACAATGAAACTTTTGTGATGCTTAGGAAACTTTTAGTTTACCAATTGGAGATTTTTGTCTGCATAGGCTGGTTTACCCTCTGAAGGGAAAGATAAGCTTTCTGGCCAAAGTGTGAATTTGTTTTTGATGAATTAGATTAAAAATTTCTGACTCATGAAATTAAATTTTTTTATTTATTAAGAAAATCATTTCAAAAACCTCCTCAATACTTAAATTTCTTAATTTACAATATTAAGTAAATAAATAATAATTATTTTAATTAGATAAAGAAAAGTAATAATTATTTTAATTAGATAAAGAAAAGTAATAATTATTTTAATTAGATTAAAGAGTCCCTGGACAAGTTTATACGTTAGTGTCCTTCAGGTTGATAGAAAAGATAATGTGACCCCACGTAAATCAACTAAACCAGTTTTGAAAAGAAAAGGTAATTAAATAGTTTTAAGGTAGGCGAATTCTCAAAATTCCCCAAAATTCTAAAATTTTTACTATTACTTAAATCTTTTCCAAGTTTAGCATAGTGATTTCAAATATAATGAGCAATGCTATTTAAGCATTTTTCTTATTTTAACATGATTTATTTATTTTAAACGGTGTTTTTCAACTAAAAAAAGAGGTTTACGCTAGCAAGTTTACCACATTGAATATTCCTCCTCTACACATTAATTGTGTGTCAAATTCTTCGTTTCGAACTGATGCATGCAATGGCCGTCTAGAGTTACATACAAATTACAAGAAAATAAGTTATTAAGAAAAATGTTATGAATTAACTAAAAAAAGATTTTTTTTATTAACTTACACTTGGACATTAAAAAAAACCCTACTATATTTACAATAGATGTTAGAGGCTTATAGCACAGATATATATTGAAATAGCATCTGTAAAAAATTTCAGGTAAATTAATGCAAAACTTTTTATGCTAGTGTTAGCGTAAACCCCTTTTTTTAGTTGAAAAACATTGTTTAAAATAAATCAATTATATTTAAACAAAAAAAATTGCCTAATAAGCATTGTTCATTATATTTGAAATCACTATGCCAAATTTGGAAAAGATTAAAGTAAAAGTAAAAATTTTAGGATTTTGGGTATTCGCCTACCTTAAAACTCATCACAGGAAACAACAGTTCCTTAAAGAGAACGCATAGCTCCCATCCTTACTCACCATCAAATTACTGTCTGTTTTGCCACCAAGGAGCAGAGTCGAATTATCCCGTGAGAAGTAGGCATATACGGTTCACAGGTTCTTATTGCAGTTTGAGAACCAGATGGAATTGCTGAGCATGATGATTATGGGGATTATTATCACCGTATGTGGTCTGTTTGAGGATTTTAATTTTGTGGGATGGTGTTTTTTTTTTGTTAAGAAAGATTCATTGTGTCATCTAGAAACATAAAAATATAATAGCTTCAATTTTCATAAAAAGTAACACCGATTTTCATTGTATGCTGATGCAGCTAAGGGTAAAAAAAAAAATGGATTGCTTGATAAATGATCTAGCAATCCTGGCTTCATACCAAGATCTGTTGGAGGAGCTTTTGCTAGAATAAAAACTGGTCATGACTAGCCCCCAAAACCTTAACATAGAACATGACAATAATTAAGAAAAATAAAGCAGTAAAAGATATAGTGTTTCATGAAATAAAAATTATAGGTTTATACCAGCATTTTCTTGGATTGCCAAGTAAAAAGTATGAATTGCTTAGGAATTGCTACCATAATTAGTAAATTATTGTATTAGATATGTATTGATTTTCCATTTTGCTGCAAACTTAATTTTTCTGTTCCAAATTGTCCAGTTTGCATAGTTTTAAATCAGATACTTTAATTATTATCTGGTCCAAATTGCTATTGACCTTTATCCCTTTCCGACCTGGCTCGCACGATCATGCTGGTAAAAAAGAGAATGCTCAAGCTCATCAAAAATATCCATACCGAAGCAGCTGACTTTTAAGATTCGTTATTTGTATAAAAAATACAAAATAACAAAATACAAATACAAAAATTTGTCGACCAACAACAGGCCAGAGGCCCAGCAAGGTTGATGCAAATGACTTTGTTTTTAAGGAATTGCTAGCATTGATGCTGTTTAACGCAGTCTTTTCGATAAAACTCCAAATTTAGTTTCATAATTTTAAATCAGCGCCATCTGACCGCCGGTCTAAAAGGGTTAACAGTAGTAATTAGCCTTTCAAAACCACTTCTCTTTCCAAAAAGAACGCGATTCTCCAAGTAATACAGATTCAATTCTTACACACGACAGACGGCTCAACAAACAAGGACCATCAAATTTCTTCATCTTACAAGACAACATCTGGTAACCACGAGGATGGAAAAATAAGACTCCTCTCCAATGAATAATAAGAAATCTTACACTGGATGAAAAGAAGAAACACAATAAAAATCTGACGCGTCTGTGTTCTCAGGCCCTTTTGTTAGGTGTGGAAATTGGTGCTGGTTAATTGCGGCCCCAACAAAGCTCGTTAGCCATCAGACGTCCATTGTGAGGTCCTTCAACGCTTCTGTCACTTTAATGAGGGCTCTCGAGATGACACATTGGGTGTCAGGCTTAACAACACCTGTTATGGACCTGAGCTGTAATTAGTTTCCTCTTTGGGTTTCCTCCGGAGATTTGGTTTCTTTTTCTTTTTAAAGTCACTGTAATGACTTAAAGTGTTTTTTTTTTTGCTTTGGGGGGCTTTTACTTTGAAAACAGATTGTTTTAAATTTTTCTAAAATTAAATTTATTTCTTAGTTTGATTCAGAACCTGTCATGGACCTGAGTTGTAATTAGTTTCCTCTTTGGGTTTCCTCCGGAGATTTGGTTTCATTTTCTTTTTAAAAATCTCTCTTTAATAAAGTCACTGTAATGACTCACTTTAATGACTTAAAGTGATTTTTTTGCTTTGACTTTTAATTTGAAAACAGATTGTTTTAAATTTTTCTAAAATCTAATTTATTTCTTAGTTTGATTCCGGACCTGTTATGGACCTGAGTTGTAATTCGTTCCCCCTTTGGGTTACTCCGGAGATTTATTTTCTTTTTCCTTTTTGTGAGAAATTTTGCGTTGAATTTTACTATTGTTTTAAATTTTTCTATAATCTGATTTATTTCTTAGTTTGATTCAGAACCTGTTATGGACCTGAGTTTTAATTAGTTTCCTCCTTGGGTTTCCTCCGGAGATTTGGTTTATTTTTTCTTTTTTTAAAGTCACTGTAATAGCTTAAAGTAATTTTAGTGAGATATTTTTTGCTTTGACTTTTACTTTGAAAACAGATTGTTTTAAATTTTTCTATAATCTAATTTATTTCTTAGTCCGATTCCGGATCTGTTATGAATTCTGAGTTGTAATTAGTTTTCTCTTTGGGTTTCCTCCAGATATTTGGCTGAGTTCTAAAATACAACGCCCGTCGCCAATAGCCCTCGTGTAGCTCTAGTGCGACGATAATTCAAACGAATACCAAACCAGATATTTGGTTTCTTTTTCTTTTTAAAGTCACTGTAATGACTTAAAGTGATATTTGTGAGAAATTTTGTTTTGACTTTTACTTTGAAAACAGATTGTTTTAAATATTTCTATAATCTAATTTTTCTTAGTTTGATTCAGGACCTGAGTTGTAATTAGTTTCCTCTTTGGGTTTCCTCCGGAGATTTGGTTTCTTTTTCTTTTTTTAAAGTCACTGTAATGACTTAAAGTGATTTTTGTGAGATATTTTGCATTGACTTTCACTTTGAAAACAGATTGTTTTAAATTTTCCTAAAATCTAATTTATTTCTTAGTGTAATTCAGGACCTGAGATGTAATTAGTTTCCTCTTTGGGTTTCCCCCGGAGATTTGGTTTCTCTTTCTTTTTAAAGTCACTAAAGACTTAAAGTGATTTTTATGAGATATTTTGCTTTGACTTTTACTTCGAAAACAGATTATTTTCAATTTTTTTATAATTAATTTTTTTCTTAGTTTGATTCAGGACCTGTTATGGATCTGAGTTGTAATTAGTTTCCTATCTGGGTTTCATCCGAAGATTTGATTTCTTTGTCTTTTTAAAGTCTCTGTAATGACTTAAAGGGATGTTTGTGAGATATTTTGCTTTCACTTTTACTTGAAAACAGATTGTTTTCAATTCTTTTATAATTTGATTTACTTCTCAGTTTGATTCAGGAGATTTCCGTTGTTGAATTCATTACATTTTGTAAAAATCAATTTCGTTAGTTGTGTTTCATCAACAGAAATTCTTTCTGTTTTACAAATCCAGTCACAGAATATTTTACTTTTCTCTGTTTGCTTCAGGAATTTATCGTTGTGTTCGTTGTGTGATCAATACATCCTTTTAGCTAATTACTTATATTTAATATTATCATTAGAGAACATTACAAATTTACAATCCAGTCCAAAAATAATTTCCGTAAAACATACTGTTTTAAATTTTTGATAAAAGTAATAATCTCTCTATAATATTTAGGTGTTTTATCTAAGGGCTTAAAGTGGATAATGTGGGATATTTCAACTTTGGCTTTTACTTTCCTAATAGATCGTTTTTAAAATTTTAATTTGTATTGTTAGTAAAATTCGTCTATTGTGAGGTCCTTCAACGCTTCTGTCATTTAAATGAGAGCTCTCGAGATGACACGTCAGGATAAACAACACCTGTTAATACTTAGGTATTTTATGAAATGTCTGAAAGTGAATTTTGTGATATATTTCACTTTCAAAAGACTTTTACTTTCAAATAGGTTGTTTTTAAAAACTTAGTTTACTTTAGGAGTATTTCGTTGTTGGATTCAATTCATTTTCTTAAATCAATTTCGTTAGTTAAATTTCGTTTGTAGAGATTATTGATGTTTTCAATTCGGTATAAGAATATTTTCTTTAAAACAAAGTGTTTTTCAAAACAATTTTTGGAGAAAAGTACTACTCTCTCTGTAATATTTGGGCATTTTATGCAATGTCTTAAAGTGAATTTTGTGATATATTTCGTTTTAACTTTTACTTTCAAAAGGGATTGTTCTTAAAATTTGTACAATCTAACCCTCTTCTTAGTTTTCTTCAGGAATTTATTGCTGTTAAATTCAATAAATCTTTTTAATCAATTTCGCTATTTTTAGTTTGCAAGTATAGATTTTGCTATTTTATGAACCAGGCGAAAGATATTTTCCATAAATTTGAATGGATTTTAAAAATTTGAGAAAATGTTCTATTCCTGCTACATTATTTGGGTATTTTATTCAATGACTTAGAGTGAATTTTGTGTATTTTTTCGCTTTTTTTGACTTTTACTTTCAGACAAAAGTGAATACTATTTAAATTTTTTTTATAAATCATAATTTTTATATCGAATTTTGTTTATTGTTGTTTCAGGGATTAATTTTCTCATTGAGTTTTTACTTGATTTATTTTTGTTTCTTTAGTATAAAGCTATTACAAGCAACTTTATTTAGTATTTCATGATTTTCTTGAGATATTGGACTTTAACTTTTACATTCAGAACGTATGTCACAATTTTAACAAAACGTATATGCTTCAGTATTGTTGAATTTACTTCAAAAGTTTACTTTACTGTTAAATTCATTAAGTCCGTGTTGAATTGAAGAATATGATTTTCTAGAGGGACGTTAAATTTTTTTCTTTAAACTTAAAAACTTGTAAATACGGGAATATGTGTTGAAATTTAATTAAGTCATTTTTTACTTATTTTTGTTTCTAACATAATGGAATTTCCAATAGAAATTTTTTGACAAGGAAATCATATCTATTTTATGGATAAGCACAAGATCTATTTTTAAAAGATTTTATCTGAGTCAAGCAATATTTTACTAAAACAATTAAATGGAAATTAAATTTTATTTTCAAGCTGCTTAAATTGATTTTATTAAGTTTTATATGCAACAATTACCAATTAAAAATTAATTAATAAATGCAAGATAACCCGAAAAGCCTAAAAATTTGTAAAATTTTAGTCGGAGATATAATAAAGAGGGTTGATTTCTATTGTAATAAAATCTGGATGGGTTCTTGTAAAATTATTTTGTATGAAGACGATGAAATGCGATTTGGGACAAAGAAAAGATTCTTTCATGAAGGTTTGTACGTGTCAAAATTAGATTATTCTTTGAATAGTGGCTGCATGATGCCATCATTATGTTGTTTTGATATATTTCTGATATGGCTAGATCGAGTATCTATAAAGATTTGATTGAGTGGAAATTTTTTTTTGCTAATAACAGTTGATGTGGCCAATATTTGCACTATTACAAATTTTTATTAGGTTTTACCATGATCTGCGTTCCCAGTAGCTGCCACGTTGTGTGGTGAAATGTTTCCACTTTCGTTATTTGGTTGAATCATTTTTACCGAAATATTGTGAATACCAAACCGAATACGAATCAATACCGAAATATGGTGAAACATTTCACTACGCAGCCGCTGCAGTTACTAGGAACCAGATTTTTGGAAAAAATAAATTTTGTACAGTACACTCTTAAAACAACAGAGCGGATTTTCCACTCAAAAAGGGAACGTAATGTTTTTCACCAACAATCAATCCTTACGAGCGTGTTTTCGATCAATAAAAACGACTTTGTGGGAAAAGAGGGATTTTAGAATCACTTTCAACCGAGTAAAATACAATTAAATCGTTTTCGTCGGGGATTTTAATTCGTTTTTTGAAGTAGAGATTTTAAAGCGTTGCCATTGGTCGAATTTGGTCACGTGATGCGAGCCGCCGAATTTGTTAAAAGAAAACATCCGCCATTTTGTTTTGAGTGATCGTATCGTCTTGTGTTGCGTATTGGTAAGTTATATTTTTCTAATCTCATAACAAGCTTTCTTGTATCCTCTCACGCATCTTTTTAAACTATTATGCAGTAGGTTCATTTAAAAACATCGCCATTAAAATGTTTAAGCGATAAATAGTTTGTATTCTAGTTTGTATACATCCAAAAAGTGTTCGTACACCAAAACTATTTTGCAGAAACTGTGCTGTATAATTCGTAATGAACAATTCTATCACTTGAATTTTTTTTAATAGTATCTTTAAATCGTTAATAAAAGTGGGTAATGTGATTTTTTTAAAATCCCGTAGTATTTTTCAAAAAATAAATTGTAAAGTGTCACAGAATTTGCTAATCAGTCTTCGCACACCAAAACTTTATTTCTTTAAATTATAAGTTAATTATAAAAATATCGTTTGCAGTTTATTTTTGTATTCTAATTAGGAGCACTAAATTCGTTTGATTTCAATGTATTTTATTTCTTAATTACTTATTATATTTTCTTCATTCGTAGGATATGACAGTGTTCGAAAATAAACGAGTATGAATAGAGGTTTCAAAATTATAGGATATCAGTTTAAATCTAGAAAATCACTTAGCGGAATCGCTTTTGTAATTCATTAATATACCTCATTTTCTTTTTATAAAAAAAAATCAAGGAAGCTTATCTTTCCCCTTGCATTTTATCTTAATTTATACTTAAAAGCCTTTTTCTGTGTTTATCTCTAAATATGGAATTCTTTAACAGAGGCCCGACCTGAAAATAAGTGACCATACAGAATACAAAGCTCAACATTCTGATGGCTACAGGAATCCTGAAATTGCCGCAATGTAAATATTAGTTTCTCCTAAATTTATACAAATATTTTTTTTAAAAAGCAAACTGAAATGTAAATTTAAAAAGCCACCAAATTAGGACAAGATCTGTCAAAATGTAATGTAATTTATTCAGGAATATTTTACTTAAAACCCTTATTATTTGAAGAGATTTTTCTATATTAAGCAAATATTTGTTAATTTATAAAGCCTAAAAAACTTCTAAACTATCAGAAACTTATGTTTTGATGCTGTTATCTTTGAACTGGTAAACACACTAATAATTGAAGGATTGTATTGTCAGTAGCATTTCAATTTTATAGAAATTGGAATTGAAATGTTTAATTTTTAGTAATTCTATATTACAAAATTATAAAAAACTAGATACTTTTCCGCTACTAACTCCATTATCGACTGTTACTAGAACAACATATATTGCTCCACAACGGTATGATTTCTGTTAGCCTTCTGTTTTGTTGAACAAGCATCATGTGTAGTACTTGAGGTTGGCCTTGCATGCGGAAGGTGCTATAACCTTTATTTAAAAATTTCGCCATCTTTACATGCAATTTAATTACTGATTGTACAATTAAAATTATTGTATGACATAAAACAAAATAAATAACTAAGAAAAATCAAATTCTTTAGCTATTGAAAATTTAAAGAAACTTATTTCTGGCAGACTCTGCAAGAAGGAAATGGCTTTTGGTGAATCCTCTGGTGGCTCTTCAATATTAGCTCTGCATTCTGGATCTCTTTCTTATGAAACTTCATTTATCGATTTAGTAAGTGAAAAGTATTTTTTAGAAAATATTATCCCCTTACTTTTAATGCAATTTTCAAATTGTTTACAATTAAGAAACCTGTGTATTAAAACTTCATTTTTTTAATTTAAATCAAATGATCTTATTGTGCCATTCAACTCTTATGATGTTTAATTTAAATCTTCATTAAAATATTTTTGAACTTGTACCTATTTGTCCACTGAACTTATAGCAATTGATTCGAGGAGGGCATTTCTCAAAATCTTTTAATTTAACTAAGCTTGTTTAATTTCTGCATTGTTCAACATAATTGTGATCTTGTATAAAAACCTCTATAGTGCACATTTATTCATTTGCCATTCATAAACAAAAGTTTCAAATATGTGTTTTTAACAAATATCTATTCTTCGAATTATATACCTGCTTATTATGAGTAATAAAAAATAATAATAAAAGCCAGGTAATCTATTTTTAAAACATTATCAGCACAAAAAGCTTTAGTTGTCTGTTACATATTTCCACAATAAACTAATAATAAAAATTGCATTTACCATCAATTACATAAAAAATGTGCTTAGTATTAATACATGTTGATTTAAATAGAAATATCTATCAAAAGCACAGCGATAAAACTGTCTTGCAACCCTGAGCATTTGGTCACATAAGTTGAAATGGGCACAGCAGGCCTTATCCCACTAACGTGCTGTTGCATCGAGGAGTTTACACTCTTAAAACAAGAGAGTGGATTTGAACTCAGTCTGAGTTAATTTCACTCCTCCAGACTGGAAAATGCACTTACCCGGAAGGAGTGGATTCTTTGTGTGTTAAACCAACGACAGGATCACTCCAAACGAGTGATTTCAACTCAGCCTGAGCTAATATTCAATCCTTTCCAGTGTCGAAAATGCACTTCTCCAACTGGAGTGGATTTCACTCTTTTGTTTTAAGAGTGTAGTTCGATTAAAAATTTTAATAGACATCCTAACCTTTTTTTTCAAAGTCATTGTAAAACTAAATCACCAGCAATAGTGACATTTATTCAGGATAATCCAAAATTTGTTTTGTCATTAATTTCTAGGTTTGTGAGCTGCCTGTCCGGATTGCCCAAGGCGAATCATTGCCTGCCTGTACCCCGCCCCAGGAGTTACCAGGTCCTCCCTGGTCCCTGAGGTGAACTGTTGAATTTCTTCTCTTCTTCAAAAGTGCTGCTGGAGGCCCTGGGAGATTTGGCTTGTCTTCCCTTGGATTTGTTGTGTCAGCTATTGCCTGTCTCAATATGTCCTCCTCCTCCCAACCGTGTGGATCTGTTCATCAACAGCCAATTGAATAACAGCCTATTGACTTTTTGTTTGAAAATAATTTGTTTAATCTAAACTATAACTTTTTTTAGCTTTAACCCCGAAATAAACATTTTATGTTTTTTGCTTAAAATAAACATTTTCCTCTGATTATAGTAATATAGAACTGTTAGCAAGCTTTTTCTTCCATTTATTGTTATAAATATTACTTTTGTTGTAAATAAAAATGTTTTTAAACTCGGTAGATATTTAATCAATATTGTAAAACAAGTAAGTCTAACATAGATTTAAGAAAATGAATTTTATTGCCACCTATATTTTACTTGCAGTTTTCAAAATATATGTTCTTAGAATTATAAAAACATCTAATCAACTTAAATCTTTTTTCCTAGTTCTGACTTACGAAAAAGTAACATAAAACTGTCTTTTCTAAGAAAATGGCTTTAGAAAATCGTTTTTTCGTTAAAAAAATTTTTTTCGTTATGCATGTAAGTTTTATCTATATTTTTTGTTTTTGTTTTCGCTTAGAGTGAATGCTAGACACAGCTTTTGGTTCGAAATTACACCGCTCAAAACAATTAGGGGAGCACTTTGCGGTACATTTGTTTCAGCCCCAACTCTTTATTTTTTTAATTCTAAATATCTGAACTTTGTGAAATAGATTCAGCATGCATACAAAATGAAATGGTATTAAACAGAGGAAAATATCTCAATTTTTAAACTAAAAATTTAAAGAAAAAAATTGGAATCATAACTTTTGAATAAATTATAACATCTTTTTAAATCTTTATTTGTTAAAACAATTTAAATAAATTTTAAAACATCTAAAACTGCAAACACCAAGAATTTAGGGTAAATTTGTTTGTAAAATTGTTTAAGAGTGGATTTTATTTTACCGTGTTTTTTATACTTTCAATAATTAAAACAAACGTTATTTAATTCTTCAAAGGACATGATTCTTCAATCTAACGACACAAAAGGAAAATATAACTCTATAGGAAAAAATTGCCAACTGATGATTGCAAATGGAACCATTGAGGTGAAAGAGTTTAAACCATGCACTCCCCTAATTGTTTTGAGAAGTGTACGACGCCCGTCACTAAGCACTCGTGTAGCTGTAGTGCAACGCTAATTTAAACTAAGTAGTTGGACGGTTCTTTTTTTTTATTTAATGGAGATCTCATGGTATTATATACTTAAAAATTCTCATATATTGAAAAAAATTTGTCGGAAAATTAGCTTCGCTTTGCTAAAAGTATCTCTACCTCTTATAAATTATCACTAAAATTTTTTTATTTAAGCACTATCACAAATAAAACTATTTTTCTGACGATTGAGAAATGCATCTTAAACTAGAGAAAGATTTTACTAATTTTTTTTATGAAACCTCTATTATCATACTTAAGAAGAAATTAATTTTCCGGATTTGAAGAAGCATTCTACCGAGCCTCCCAATAAATTAAAAAAAAAGAACGAATATAATTTAATAAAAATTAAAAATTTGTATTTAAGAGTATGTTGGTTATGTCACATAAAATGCATACTTTCTCTGAATGATACTTTTATATAATATAATATAATGTAATATAATATAATATATTATTATATAATACAATATAAAATAACAATAATAGTAATAATAATAATAATAAAAAATATCTCTGAATTATTTAAGATATCCTCTGTTTTGCAATTAAATTTATAAATATTAAAGAAGGAAATTCCAACCTTTTGACAAAGAATACGCAATCGACGAAATTGAGTTTCAGCGTATGGTGAGAAGTTGCAATAAGATCAGAATTTCTGACATCTTTAATTGTCTGTCTCTCTTTATTTAATCTAACTTCTGAATTGTCTGGTTCTCTTTATTTAATATAACTTCTGAATTGTCTGTCTCTATTTAATCTAACTTCTGAACTTGTCTAATTCATCCATTATGTCTAAATGAGCTGATTTCCTGTCCTCTTTTTAAAGTAAAGTGTGGGAATTTTAGAAGAGGTCTCAATTGAATCCCATGTTTAGGCCTATTGTTCATTATAATGAAATCTGTCAGTTGAAAATATAATTGAGATACATAAGGATAACTTGTGTCTCAATTGTGTTTCGAGATATGAGTGGTCAAACTAACTTGCAAATTGAAAATGAAACAATAAGGCATGTTGAAAAAAATATTATTGTTTGTTTGTTTTATTTTTTTTTGTTTATAATGGTTATGTGAAAGACTTTCAAAGATTACTTCTGAAATAACTTATCGTACAATTAGTTTTTATACAATATTTATAAATAACTTGACCATTTTAAATCTTGTTTCATTTAATTATGCATCGAAATTTTTTTCCCCCTCCATTAGTTTGTTTTAATTCCTACAAATTATTAAAAATGAATACTTTGTTTTCATATTTACACGGCACTAAACTGTCTTGTAAGTTCGTTACAAATTTTCATTTGAACGTTTTAATAATTAATTTACGATGAATATTTTGAAATAAATTGTATTTTTTTTAACAACAATACTTTTAAAAATATTTTTAAAATTTTAAAATATTCCTAATCAAAGTATGACAATTTTACATAAATTTATATCAGATTGAGAATACTATGACATTGTATATTTTAAATAAAAAGACTAAAAACTTAAATGGTTTTAACAAAAGAAATGTCATTCGCCACCAAGCTACAAAAAGAAGCAAAAATTTATTATGTGATATTTCACATTCAAAAGTTCAAAAAGCCTTGCATTTAAAATTCACTACAATATTTCCCTTTACAATTCAGAAAAAGCATAAACATTTACAATGCATACATATCCTTTTGATGTATTTCCTATGGCCCAAACCGAAGGCCAATTTTTACATGTGACATACTAGTCCAGTGAATAGAGACTCAAAAAGAGGGTTTACCATACAAAAGGTCCGGTATCGCTGATTTTTTTATATGTTGTGTGTGACCCCTAGGTAGTAATAAATGTGAGTTTTCGTCATCCTTGTTCTATTGCTTTTTCCGCCATCTTGAAAAAACGTTCGAAATTTCTCCCATTTTCCAGTTTTTGGCCTATAACTTTTTTCCTAAGCATATTTGAATATAACTTTTCGACACAAAGCTGTAGAAAACAAAATTTTCTTCAAAATTGGTATGAAAAGTTTTTATGTACGACAATTAGTTAAGGAGCTACGAATCAGCAAAAAGGGTGTAAAATCGAGTGTTTCGAAAAAATATTACGTTCCAACGACTTTCTATCGCCGTAACTCACATAAAACTTCATTTTATCAATAAACAATGATTTTACAAATCGTAGAAAATTTAATTTCCTATAAAATACACATATCAAAAATAAGTTTCTTGTATATTCCAAGAAGAAAGGTTAAATTTACAGAAACCCAAAAAAGGTTCTATTTTCACCCGACGAAACACTGTTTTATTTCTTTGAAGGTAGCTCTTTCCCATTGTTTTTTTTACTATTTTTATGAATACAAAACTTGTAGAAAATAATTTTTCCTATAAAATGGTTTGATTTTGTGTTTCATACTATAGAATGAAACGGAGCTACGTTGTTCGAAAGATGGCGTAAAATCTTGAGTTTCACCAAAAGAGTTTTATATCACTCAAAATCCTAATAATTAAAACAAAAAACTTCATTTTAGTGGAAAATACTTAATTATTCTAAAACTTGAAGACATCATCATTTATTATATTAGTAAGATCAAAACAATTTTAGATTCAACCAAAGAATTTTGGTATATTTTTCGAAAAGCATGAGTAGAAGCCGTTATATGTTTTGCCTAAGACACGGAGAAAATACGGGAAATAATTTTAGCCCCAAAGATCTTACGATATCGATGCTTTTAATAAAAAAAACATATATATTAGATATCGTTGCATAGTTGTTATTGATGGTGGATATCTACTCCACCAAATGGTGTGGAGTCGAAACGCGACATTTTCTGAAATTTACACTGATTATCGGAAGTACATTCTTAAGCATTATGTATCTACGGTAATTGATGCATTTGATGGCTACCACGTCCTGTCAAAATAGACATTTTACTTAAATAAAATTCGCATACAGCTAAATTTTGGTATAGGTCATTGGTACGCTATTATAGTGTAAATAAAAAGTCCTCACCTATCCCATGTCCGCTAAAAAATTTATTCTAGGTCAAAGTTCGCAAATACAGTCTAACCTCGATAACTAGACTTCCTATAAGTCGAATAATCCATTTAAGTGGCCGATCTCCTTTGACAGCAAGTTTCTGAAAATTCTATTACAACCATGACGTTGAGTAGTTATGAATATAAAAATAGTTTTAAGAAAGTATTCAGAACTTGTGAACAATTATAGTAAAATATGCTTCAACAATCACGCTTCCATGATATCTTTACAAATCAAACATGATATCTTTACAAATTTTTAATTTTTTCCATCGTTTAAATTTATATATGCTCAACAAACATTAATATAGGTCATGAACTAAAATCGTTAAGATATCAGCTCCCAATTTTTTTTATAGGCAAAAGTTTGAAGCATTATATCGAAAACACATACAAACAAGAGAGTAACACGCATATGAATGGTTTTAAAATATCCCATTCTTAATAGTTTTACACGATTCTAGTTCAAAACCTTCTTCATACTGTTACTAAACTACTGTAAAAATTTGGAAGCAGTTGATAATAAAGAACTTCAGTTTTTATGTTTTGCGTAATGCGTTTTGAAAAAAAAAATGCAAAAACAAGCAAAAAAAGTTTTAAAGTGCTATAACTTCGGTTCTATGAAAAAAAATGAAACTGATTTAGAAAGCTAAATGTTTATTTTATATTAAAATGCAAAAAAAAAAGTTTGATATTTAGTCGATTTTTGCTGAAAAAAGGTCATCGGATACCTTAACTCGAACTTCTTAGTAGAGTCTCGATTCATTTCAATACTTTTCTTAAAAAAACTGTCCCGATATAACTCGAAGTGAACATCAACCGGTGGCCAAGGAACCATTCATTAGAATACAGCCTAAATGATTTAGCCATCAGGAAAGAGATATTTAATAATATGTATATATGGATAATAGTTAATAATAGATATTTAAGTTTTATATAAAAAAAAGACGGGGCACAATAAAAGAGTTCAACTATCTTGCTTTCCTCCAACATCTGCTTCTGCTTATCAACACTTGTATCGAGTATACTATCAAGTTCAAGCGTGGCTAGGCAATCAACTGAACCCTGAAGACTGGGGTTTTAAATTATTAAATAATATTTTGGAGCCAGTTCAAACTTTACTCCCACCTGCTCCAGAAAAACTGCTTAATATACTATATTTTGTAATTGCAAAAAGAGTTGTAGTGCAAACTGTGGCTGTAAAAAAGTTGGGTTATATTGTTCTTTAGTAGGTACAAATTGCCATGGCCAATCTTGTTTAAATGTTGATTCAAATGCAACAGATGAGGATTCTTATATAGGAGATAACCGATGCATCTTTATGTGAACTATTCCTACCAATTTTATTGAATAGAAAATTATCTAATAAAACTAATAGAAAATACTACTGAACTCCATTTGATAAAGACTGTTTAGTTTTTGCAACCTAGTAATACTCATGAATAATCAAAAGTATATTCATCGAAGAATTTATCTGCTTATCCAAACTGTCAAAATCATATTTTTTTATTACATGTGTGTGTGTATGTGCAATAACTGGCTGCGATACTACGTCACCATTCAGCAACGTTCAGAGGGGGTAAAACATCAGTATTTAAATTGGTTGAAAAACGTAATGATTGTAACGTAATGCAGTGTACAATAGAAAATTAATCATTTTCTATTATACACTTCCAATATTTGTTTCATAGTAGTTTTATTTAAACTATTTGTTGAAATGAAATTGAAATCTTTAATCAAATCACAAGTATTTTTCATTTGAATAAATAAACATCTTCGTTTTTTTTAATGTAAGTAAATTCTTTGGTATTGAATCTAAAATTTCTTTGAGATCTTACTAATATAATAAATGATGTCTTCAAGTTTTAGAATAATTACGTATTTTCCACTAAAATGAAGTTTTTTTGTTTTAATTATAGGGATTTAAAGTGATAAAAAAAACTCTTTTGGCGAAATTCAAGATTTTACGCCATCTTTCGAACAACGTAGCTCCGTTACATTCGATCGTATGAAACACAAAATAGAACCATTTTATAGGAAAAATTATTTTCTGCAAGTTTTGTATTCACAAAAATAGTGAAAAATTACAATGGTAAAGGGCTACCTTCAAAAAAATAAAACATTGTATCGTCGGGAGAAAATAGAACTTTTTTTGTGTTTCTGTAAATTTAACCTTTCTTCTTGGAATATATAAGAAACTTATTTTTGATAAGTGTATTTTATAGGAAATTAAATTTTCTACGACTTGTTAAATCATTGTCCATTAATAAAATGAAGTTTTATGTGAGTTACGGCGATAGAAAGTCGTTAGAACCTAATATTTTTTCGAAACACTCGATTTTACACCCTTTTTGCTGATTCGTAGCTCCTTAACTAATTGTCGTACATAAAAACTTTTCATACCTATTTTAAAGAAAATTTTGTTTTCTACAACTTTGTGTCGAAAAGTTATATTCAAAAATGCTTAGGAAAAAAGTTATAGGCCAAAAACTGGAAAATGGGCGAAATTTCGAACGTTTTTTCAAGATGGCGGAAAAAGCAATAGAACGAGGATGACGAAAACTCACATTTATTACTACCTAGGGGTCACAAACAACATATAAAAAAATCAGCGATACCGGACCTTTTGTATGGTAAAACTCCTTTATTCACTGGACTATACTATTTACATGTTTGTATGGCATCTACATGTTAAACAGATAAGAAAAGGGTTTCACCCAATGTCGTTAACGCTCAAAGCCGTCTTCTTAAAATATTTACCATGCATCATCTTCTGTATTGCACAACAACGTTTTGGCCGAGATAAATAAAATATCGCCGATTGATCAAAGCTTTTAAAAAAGAAACTATCCCCGTTCGTGAAAAGAAATCGTGAAAGTGAAGAATAAAAAGTGCATCTAGCTGGATAAGAAAGCGATTTTCTTGCAAGGGATTTGCTTTGTATCATATTGGAGTTTTTTTTACCATAATTTTATGTTGTATTGACACATTTTAAAAACAAATTTAAGTCGTAAATTTTATGTCGTTTGTGCATAAATAATATCAAATAATAATTCAATTTTTTTTGCAGTAATATTTGTTTGATATTAAAGTTTTAAAGTTATCTTTAACTACCATTGATAAGAGCAGTTGTGAACACATCAATAAAAGAAGTTTGTGTTATCTTTAACATTCGACAAATTATTTTGTACTTTGCAACACTTGTTAGACTCTTAGTTTTTTTTTGGTATCCGTGTCTTTGAAGTTTTAATTTTAATACTTTTGTGACTTTGTGTTACCATTAACATAATAAAAGAAATTTGATTAATAAATCACTGTAACTAAATGTAATAGTGTATCAACAGTACTGGCAGCAAGTTCTAGCTGAGCAACTAAAACTGAGAAACGTTAAACCACAAAAAAAAAAAGCTTTTAAGGTTGCACCATAGAGGCGGAGTGAAGTTACACAGCAAAAACGTAGTACAGAAACAAGTGGCATACAATCTATTTTCAAATTTACTCACTATTAATAACGTTGTACGTAACTTTTAAGTGATATTTTGTGGTTAATTATTACAGTTTTATACTCAAATTTAAGATATTCCTAAAGCCAGGATAGTCTCGCAATGCAATGTAAAAGGCTACACTGTAACAAAGCATTGTTTCTCACATATTTGGAGTTAAGTCAGCTTACGTCAAAAGCTTGAGTAACATTACACCGGGTAATCTTGGTAAGGTTAGACCAAATTTTTACATTGAAGTTGTGGCGTTGTCTTCGTCTTGTATCTTGGATTATTGCAGCTAAACTGTGAATGTGACTTCTCAGACTTGATATAAGTATTACCAGAGGTCAGTTGTTTGGCACACCCCTTTCAAGAGATCTCTATTTGTTTTTATTTTTTCGTTGATGGTTATAAATCTAGTGAAGTATAATTGAGTTCTCTCTGTTGTTAAGTTTGTTTCATTTATATTTGCTGATTGTTGATTTGATAAATATGTTTTGTTGACAAGCTTTTTACTTGACTTGGGTGAACCGAAGAAGTCTTCATTACAAATGTCCATTTAAGTTGTAATTGCAATGTAACATTTCTGTACAAATTTAGCATTTTTGTGCATATTCACAGCGCATTCTACTGTATTTGATTGCAGGTAGTGCTGGTTAACACAATTTTACATATTTTTATGGTAGTTTCTTAGTTATAGACGCCAGCGCCGGTTGTGTCGTCCTGTTTGAAGGTTGTCAGTGCTCCTCTTTTATATATTTTTCAAACTGGATCATGGCCGAGTCA
Source organism: Hylyphantes graminicola (assembly GCA_023701765.1). NCBI lineage: Eukaryota > Metazoa > Arthropoda > Arachnida > Araneae > Linyphiidae > Hylyphantes > Hylyphantes graminicola. Next base: position 38,355,479 of record CM043116.1, read on the forward strand.
CATTGAAAATTACAGCCCAATTGTAGGCGTTACGTTTACCAGCATGGGTGCTGTGTTCTGAGTGGAGTTTTTTTTAACAATATACTCTCTTAAAACAAACGTGTGATTTTAACTCAGTCTGAGTTAATTTGCACTCCTTTCCAGTGTCGAAAATGCACTTACCCTATAGGAGTGGATTTCACTCTTTTGTTTTGTTAAACCTCCGACAGGATCACTCCAAACGAGTGATATTAGGTCAGTCTTAGTTAATGTTCACTCCTTTCCAGTGTCGAAAATGCACTTCTTCTATAGGAGTGGATTTCACTCTTTTGTTTTTAAGAGTGTACTACACTCTTAAAACAACAGAGCGGATTTTCCACTCAAAAAGGGAACGTAATGTTTTTCACCAACAATCAATCCTTACGAGCGTGTTTTCGATCAATAAAAACGACTTTGTGGGAAAAGAGGGATTTTAGAATCACTTTCAACCGAGTAAAATACAATTAAATCGTTTTCGTCGGGGATTTTAATTCGTTTTTTGAAGTAGAGATTTTAAAGCGTTGCCATTGGTCGAATTTGGTCACGTGATGCGAGCCGCCGAATTTGTTAAAAGAAAACATCCGCCATTTTGTTTTGAGTGATCGTATCGTCTTGTGTTGCGTATTGGTAAGTTATATTTTTCTAATCTCATAACAAGCTTTCTTGTATCCTCTCACGCATCTTTTTAAACTATTATGCAGTAGGTTCATTTAAAAACATCGCCATTAAAATGTTTAAGCGATAAATAGTTTGTATTCTAGTTTGTATACATCCAAAAAGTGTTCGTACACCAAAACTATTTTGCAGAAACTGTGCTGTATAATTCGTAATGAACAATTCTATCACTTGAATTTTTTTTAATAGTATCTTTAAATCGTTAATAAAAGTGGGTAATGTGATTTTTTTAAAATCCCGTAGTATTTTTCAAAAAATAAATTGTAAAGTGTCACAGAATTTGCTAATCAGTCTTCGCACACCAAAACTTTATTTCTTTAAATTATAAGTTAATTATAAAAATATCGTTTGCAGTTTATTTTTGTATTCTAATTAGGAGCACTAAATTCGTTTGATTTCAATGTATTTTATTTCTTAATTACTTATTATATTTTCTTCATTCGTAGGATATGACAGTGTTCGAAAATAAACGAGTATGAATAGAGGTTTCAAAATTATAGGATATCAGTTTAAATCTAGAAAATCACTTAGCGGAATCGCTTTTGTAATTCATTAATATACCTCATTTTCTTTTTATAAAAAAAAATCAAGGAAGCTTATCTTTCCCCTTGCATTTTATCTTAATTTATACTTAAAAGCCTTTTTCTGTGTTTATCTCTAAATATGGAATTCTTTAACAGAGGCCCGACCTGAAAATAAGTGACCATACAGAATACAAAGCTCAACATTCTGATGGCTACAGGAATCCTGAAATTGCCGCAATGTAAATATTAGTTTCTCCTAAATTTATACAAATATTTTTTTTAAAAAGCAAACTGAAATGTAAATTTAAAAAGCCACCAAATTAGGACAAGATCTGTCAAAATGTAATGTAATTTATTCAGGAATATTTTACTTAAAACCCTTATTATTTGAAGAGATTTTTCTATATTAAGCAAATATTTGTTAATTTATAAAGCCTAAAAAACTTCTAAACTATCAGAAACTTATGTTTTGATGCTGTTATCTTTGAACTGGTAAACACACTAATAATTGAAGGATTGTATTGTCAGTAGCATTTCAATTTTATAGAAATTGGAATTGAAATGTTTAATTTTTAGTAATTCTATATTACAAAATTATAAAAAACTAGATACTTTTCCGCTACTAACTCCATTATCGACTGTTACTAGAACAACATATATTGCTCCACAACGGTATGATTTCTGTTAGCCTTCTGTTTTGTTGAACAAGCATCATGTGTAGTACTTGAGGTTGGCCTTGCATGCGGAAGGTGCTATAACCTTTATTTAAAAATTTCGCCATCTTTACATGCAATTTAATTACTGATTGTACAATTAAAATTATTGTATGACATAAAACAAAATAAATAACTAAGAAAAATCAAATTCTTTAGCTATTGAAAATTTAAAGAAACTTATTTCTGGCAGACTCTGCAAGAAGGAAATGGCTTTTGGTGAATCCTCTGGTGGCTCTTCAATATTAGCTCTGCATTCTGGATCTCTTTCTTATGAAACTTCATTTATCGATTTAGTAAGTGAAAAGTATTTTTTAGAAAATATTATCCCCTTACTTTTAATGCAATTTTCAAATTGTTTACAATTAAGAAACCTGTGTATTAAAACTTCATTTTTTTAATTTAAATCAAATGATCTTATTGTGCCATTCAACTCTTATGATGTTTAATTTAAATCTTCATTAAAATATTTTTGAACTTGTACCTATTTGTCCACTGAACTTATAGCAATTGATTCGAGGAGGGCATTTCTCAAAATCTTTTAATTTAACTAAGCTTGTTTAATTTCTGCATTGTTCAACATAATTGTGATCTTGTATAAAAACCTCTATAGTGCACATTTATTCATTTGCCATTCATAAACAAAAGTTTCAAATATGTGTTTTTAACAAATATCTATTCTTCGAATTATATACCTGCTTATTATGAGTAATAAAAAATAATAATAAAAGCCAGGTAATCTATTTTTAAAACATTATCAGCACAAAAAGCTTTAGTTGTCTGTTACATATTTCCACAATAAACTAATAATAAAAATTGCATTTACCATCAATTACATAAAAAATGTGCTTAGTATTAATACATGTTGATTTAAATAGAAATATCTATCAAAAGCACAGCGATAAAACTGTCTTGCAACCCTGAGCATTTGGTCACATAAGTTGAAATGGGCACAGCAGGCCTTATCCCACTAACGTGCTGTTGCATCGAGGAGTTTACACTCTTAAAACAAGAGAGTGGATTTGAACTCAGTCTGAGTTAATTTCACTCCTCCAGACTGGAAAATGCACTTACCCGGAAGGAGTGGATTCTTTGTGTGTTAAACCAACGACAGGATCACTCCAAACGAGTGATTTCAACTCAGCCTGAGCTAATATTCAATCCTTTCCAGTGTCGAAAATGCACTTCTCCAACTGGAGTGGATTTCACTCTTTTGTTTTAAGAGTGTAGTTCGATTAAAAATTTTAATAGACATCCTAACCTTTTTTTTCAAAGTCATTGTAAAACTAAATCACCAGCAATAGTGACATTTATTCAGGATAATCCAAAATTTGTTTTGTCATTAATTTCTAGGTTTGTGAGCTGCCTGTCCGGATTGCCCAAGGCGAATCATTGCCTGCCTGTACCCCGCCCCAGGAGTTACCAGGTCCTCCCTGGTCCCTGAGGTGAACTGTTGAATTTCTTCTCTTCTTCAAAAGTGCTGCTGGAGGCCCTGGGAGATTTGGCTTGTCTTCCCTTGGATTTGTTGTGTCAGCTATTGCCTGTCTCAATATGTCCTCCTCCTCCCAACCGTGTGGATCTGTTCATCAACAGCCAATTGAATAACAGCCTATTGACTTTTTGTTTGAAAATAATTTGTTTAATCTAAACTATAACTTTTTTTAGCTTTAACCCCGAAATAAACATTTTATGTTTTTTGCTTAAAATAAACATTTTCCTCTGATTATAGTAATATAGAACTGTTAGCAAGCTTTTTCTTCCATTTATTGTTATAAATATTACTTTTGTTGTAAATAAAAATGTTTTTAAACTCGGTAGATATTTAATCAATATTGTAAAACAAGTAAGTCTAACATAGATTTAAGAAAATGAATTTTATTGCCACCTATATTTTACTTGCAGTTTTCAAAATATATGTTCTTAGAATTATAAAAACATCTAATCAACTTAAATCTTTTTTCCTAGTTCTGACTTACGAAAAAGTAACATAAAACTGTCTTTTCTAAGAAAATGGCTTTAGAAAAAAAATTATCTTAAAAAAGTAAATTTCATAATATTTTTCTATCAAGTAATTCTATGAATATCTACGTTTATGTGAACTACAACAATTACAATGTTTATTAAGTATAATTCTAAGGTAACGTAAAAAAAAAGCCATGAAACTGGAAAATACATTAAAATGAATTTGAAAAACTGATGAAAATATGCAATTTTTTAAAAAATACTTTATTAAATTATCTGTTTAAATATGATTAAAAAGTAACAATAAAAATTATCTAAATGAAAAAGAAAATTACTCATTATTGCTAATATAATATGAATAAATATGCCAGAAAAGCATTAAAAGTACTTCAAAAATAAGTAGGAAAACGGCTTATAGTAGCTTTAGTCTAAAAAACGAGTGGAAAAAAAGCTATTAAAAAGGAGTGAAAAACACTCGGCTGACATATGAAATTAGATTAGAAAGGAGCGAAAATGGCCACTCAGGAAGGAGTAAAAGTGGCTTATCAGAAAGGAGTGGAAAAAACGACTCCGCTAACAGAGTGAAATTCACTCCTCACGGATAAGTGCATTTTCGGCAATGGAAAGGATTGAAAATTTAATCAGGCTGAGTTAAATCCGCTCGTTTGTTTTAAGAGTGTAATGTAATCATAAAGTTAAGAAATGTAAACTTTACGTGTCACACAATAACCAGGCTTTAGATTTAGTTTTCAAATTCTAAGCTAAAAATATCCCACCAGAAAGCCCCAAACGGGATTGCTGAATCTTTTATTCTTCCCGACAAAACAGATGACACAAGCCACACCACAACAATCCATAGTTCAGATCACATTCAGGGAACAAATCCCGGACCTTTATTTGTACGTGAGAAATATATTCCGTTTGCATTATAAATGGCTCTTCCATTCATCTCTTCATTGTGTTCGTGGAATGACAGGATTAGGGCGGCAAGAATTATGAGCCGATTTTTACAGATCTTCGGCGGATTCGAATAAATATCTCAAGTTGTGCCTCCAACGACGTTCGATTCATCAAATATCCCTCGGAATAATTTGCGAAAAGGGCCAGTGCCGTTCTCCTTTTGTCAGGGGGGTATGGATTCATAAATTCATCTCGTGGTTGCGATGTCAGATTTGAGTTCTGGAGCCTTGGTGGAATGAACGATTTGTGTAAGGTCTGTAAGGTGCATTGTGACTGTGTAGTAATAATGTTGTTGAATATGGCTTATAAATGCCAAATGTGCATTTAATTATTATTAAATATTGAAAAAATTATTTTAATATAGATTTTACACCTTAGGTTTACAGACAATATCACAATTTGTCCAGCACTGTGGTGGAAAAGAGTTGTGCAGTTTGGATAATAACTTAGGCAATAACTTTGGAGCTGCTGGGCTAGGGTTCGAATCCCGGTAAAGGCATGGATGTTTGTGTTTGTCAATATATGTAGTTATTTGTCTATGTGTTTGTGGCGTCCTTATTTGTGTGTCTCTTGTGACTGTCTCTTCTGGCGAGCGGGGTAATGGGCTATATTGCCTATGCCTTTCCCTTCTAGAGGGCGCAATCACTGTCATTTTTTTTTTGTCATAGGCAATAACTTCCAACTAAGAAAGCATGAAAAACATTCTATTGTAATTCGACGTAAAAAAAAAGAATAATAAAAATAAAAATGATGCGCATTGATTTTAAGCAACAGAAAGTTTAATATTTAAAGATTTTGGTTCTTTTACTGTTTATAATTTAAAAGTATGTAATTTAAAACGTTTCTTCAAACTGCATATCAAGCTTACCTATATTCGATTAAATTGATTGTTTGAAATTATAGTCTTTTTTCGGTCTTAAATAGAAGCTTAATTGAATACATATCACGCTCCTTATTCAATCATTTAAAATTAGAAGGCATTAGTTGAATGGAACACCTCAATGAATGAATGAAACTACTTCTGACATTGTAAAAAACCCAATGCCCTGAAACCCACTTTAAAGTGGAGTTGACAGACATATTATAGCCATTAGATTACATTGACTTAAGAGGGTTCACTAGACGCCCCCTACCGGTCGCATCTCAATAGTAACTCTATGGTAAAATCGACATGGTTTTTTGATGATATCACAAGTAATTATTGGAATATTTTCACGCGGTTTGTGCCGTTAGACAGATTTTGACTTGAAGATGCATTACCCTTTCGTTATTTCTGTTGAAACTTTTGTGAAAAAAAATTACATGAAAGTTAAACTTTATCTTCATTTTGTTAAAATTGAGAACAAAGTATTAAAAAAGTGAATACGCAGTTACTGAGATTGAACATTTCTGTCTTAAACTTGACTTTGAAAGTTGAAATTGGATAATTTAAACTTGAGATATTAACTGATATGTGAAGACAAGGGTCTAAAAATGTGTGCAAACCCCGCCTCCTACAAGTCACGCCCACGTCCATTAGGTCATTAGGGGACAAGTAGCGTTATCATGGACACGGGTGATTTCCCTCTTCTCTTTCTTCCTACCGATAGCGTGTCAGGTTGACATGTGTTCTCAGGAGGGGGGGATCCTAAACCACTTTCGAAGGGGGATTTCTACGAAAAACCGCAGTCGCTGCTAACCTGTTTATTGCGGGTCCACGTTTATTTTCCATTTCTTCACTGCTTTGACAAGAGAACCCCTATCTTTACTGAATCTAGGTCGTCTGAACTCGCGGAGTAATAATATGGATGATTGGTTACCCTAAGATTTTATTAAAAAATTATCAAATGCCAATTTTCTATGGGCATTGCCTTTATTTTGAACAAGTTGCATTAGAAATTATCATAATTACTTTTCCATTCAGTTATATTTTTTTGGTCATGGAAATAAATGGTTTATGTTTGGAAGCGATGATTTAAAATAAAAAAAGTGCAATTTTATATCTAGTTGAAATAAAGAGGTTTTACTATAATATATTAAATGTTGGTAAGACAAATGACTGTTTCAAAATCAATATTTTACTTCACTCACCACAAACAATATTTTAGTTACATTTTAAAATTTGAATGGAAAATACGGATAATATACATATTTTTTTTAACAATTCTAAAGAAATGTTTCAATGTTTAAAGAAAGACAATTTGAAGTGAAATGTGTCATAAGTAAGTTCTGGCTCAACTGTGTGTTAACATGATTGTAAGATATTGCTGTTATAAGAAAAAAAAATAATGAAAAAAAGTGTTAGAAAATAAATTAAAAAAAATTATACAACAAAACAAAAAGCTGTGTCGGATCGTCGGACCCCCCCCCCCCCTCAGTCAAAATATCATTTTTATTTTGTTTTGCTCTTTCTTCAAATTACACTAAAAAACTGCTTTTCAGATGAAAACAACAAAAACAAATTACCGAAAAAAACTATATTTTTGCGATTTTTTTTTTATTAGAAACCAAATTCTCACGTGTAATAGATGATATTTTAATAACAAAATCCCACCTAGGCACCCACTATGAAAAACGACTCTATAGTTACCCTGACTCTTCTTTAGGCCAAGAACTGAAGAACTGGTTTTGTTATCTCGTAAGTTCGGTTGCTTGAAAGTAAGATAGGTGAAATGGCCAGGATCATTGAGTATTGAGGACCAGATGTTCCCCCCGGCAGGTCACCCCTCACTTTCTTAGAATCGGAGGGGTTGAAATCCCCCTTGTCTACAGGCATGTTTGATTGACGGAGTCAATCATTAAGTTCAGTTATGTGGTTGGTTGGATTCGGGAAAGGTTGGGTCTTAGTGAGGTCAGTAGCTCCACCCACTGAAAGCGTGTTTCTGCTGGACTTGTGGTCATATCTTAGTTTCGAGATCACTATATAGCAATCTTAACGAGAAATTTCTAGCTTAGGGGTGTCAAAAAGTGCCACGATCCGCCATGACACGCTGAGAAAACTTGACGAATCTGGCATCACGGCCAATAAGTGTTTGGGTCGACAACTTGCCTGACCTCTAGTGGCCACAGGTGTTACTACTCAGTTTCCTTGGCTGCGTATTAGATTGTTCAAGCTGTCAAGATACTTTCAAGTGGGTGGTTGAGTCGACTTAATTGCAGACAGGGGAATCGCGGTTTGTTGGATTCGATATATTTCTTATGTCTTGGACTTATTTTTTTTAATCCTTCATAAAAAGAACCATTTGCAGAAGGTCAAAAAGAAAAATATTTGAGGTTCTGTTACTTTAAACCTGGTGATTTGTTAGGTCTACTGGATAAATACATCGATATATTGTTTGAGGACGAAGGGTCAAAGCGGTCTAAAAATAAACGGAGGAATTTATAAAGGAAACTAAAAGTGTACTTAACGTAGCACTGAAGGATATTATAAAAATAATACGATTCCTTGTATACGAAACGAGTTTGCATATTGAAAAACCTTTTGACTAATTTAATGCGTCGAAATGTGAGACTAACATAATAAAAATCATATTAATAATTTTAGAAGTCATAAATAAAATTCGAAATCTTTTAATATATTGGCTATTTATACAAACGGGGAGTTTTATTAAATCGAAGTACTGTACAAACTTCAAAAGGTCTATATTCAAATTAATGAATTATTTATGACGAAACTTAAGGCATGAAATCAAAAATAATTAAATGTTTCAAAATTCAAATTTATCTTTGAAAGCAATTAATTACCAAAATTCAAAGTATATGAAGTTGTCAATTTAAGTTATTGAAAGTCAAATAAGTTTTAAATCATTCTTATCCTAAGTGATTAATTGAAACTCACAGTAAAAAAGCGAATATCAGTAAACATCTGAAAACCTAGTCTTTAAAGTAAAACTGACATTATTGACAATGAATTGTAATGTAATAATGTATATATTTATCATTATAAAATTAATTTTAACTTATTTATCCAATCCCCTTAATTTAATTATTTACTTATTTATCCAATCCTCCCTTAATTTACTTATTTATTCATTCATTGTATTATTGTTCAATACTTATTTGAGTATCTTATTTTACGATTGATAGTCTAAGACTTAGACTAAGCCCTTAACTTAGACTCTAAGTTAAGGGCTTCTTAAAATGGGTCTTGAAGTCTGAAATATGTGTTGCATTGAAAAGCATTACCTCTACTTTAAATTTATGAACAAATATTGCATGTGATCTAAATAATGAAAAAATACATCATTCATGTATGCAAAAAAAAAAAAAAAAAAACACTTAATAGATTCACGCTTAAGTTAGAAGTTAATTTTTTTTGTTCTGTAGATTTCTGAATAATTAAAGTATTCATACACTTACAATTTAAAGGCAAATATCATTTTAGCTTAATTAAGAACATTATGGTTTACATTTACTTAATTGGATGATTATTTCTCTTCTAAAGAGTAATTTAAATCCAATTCTTTTCTTCTAAAAAGATTAGAAACGTTATTCAAATTGGTAATTACATTTAATAGATCGGTTTCCGATACAATTGCAATAAAGAAAAGGCAGAAAAAAGTAAATTACTTAAAAAAAAGGAATTACACCTCAAAGTTTTTCCTATTCGCGGTACGTCTTTTACGTGGAGGGAAGATTTATATCCTTGCACTCATCACGTTAATTCATATCCGTTCAACCATTAAAAACTAATCAAACGAACGAGCACATCTGCCGAAGTGAAGTGGAATGGGGAATGCAAAAGCGAATAATAATAATAATGAAAAAATGGGGAAGAAAAACAGCTAATCTTCGCGGTTTCTGCCTGTGTGAAAAGAAAACTTAGTTTTTGGTCGTGTTCGAAAGAGAGTTGTTCGAGATTCTTCTTTTGTTCGTTCTTTTTTAGCTCTTTTATTTCAATCAGGAGAAAAGGTACGTAACGATTCCGATTATGATGAGCGTATATAGATGATGAGGGAGGAAAAAGAATATTCTAACTGAGCTTTTCTTTGCTGCTGCTAATGACAGAAATCGTCTGCAAAGGAAAACGGGGAAAATCATTTTACCGATAATTACATTTCCTTTCCGGTTTTTCCATGTTCTTTTTACAGGCGATCCATACAAGAAGTGCGATTTTGCCCAATGAAAATTGCGGGATATTTTTCTTCCGTAATTAAGCCATGGAATACTCAGAAATGCATTCGCATCTTCAGTTTTTTCGCAATTCGAATTCGTTCTCCGTTTTATGACCACGGAAAATAATTTTGCTTTTTAGAATGTGTGTGGTAAAAGAAAATAAATGAAAATTTCTTTTAATTTTTTTCTATCACAAGTGATGAAAAAAATTATTATTCTTAAAAAAATATAATGCTTTTCAGATATCGTTCTTATTGAAAAAATTCTGATTATAATGATTTAAAATTCGAGCCAATTTGTTTTCTATTGTGGATCATTTAATTGTCATTTGATTCAAAACTACTTTTTGTAAGGCGTCAAATGGATTTATCTTTAATAATTTGTACCAATGCAATGAACAGTTTAAAGAAAACACATCTAGCAATTAAACATGGATAGTTTTACTTAGAAAAAAAAACCAAATGTAATTAAATTATGATAATTTACGATTAATTATAAAAAATAATTGTTATAGCTCATTAACAGTTTTCATTATGGCAAAATTAATCACAAAATTAAACTTTTTTCCTAAAAACTCATTACATAAGAGTTTTTAATTTGGAAACTATAATGTGGCTAATTAATAATCTAAAGTTTTAATTAAAATTAATTACAAAATGTTAGGTTGCGTTTTATTTGGTTATTAGTGTTTTGTGGATTACATGTTAAAATGATACAGACAAGCAAAAGCAGATGCCTTTACTTAATGCCACTACCAAAATAAAACGACCTTTATGGTTTTTAAAAAAATACGTAATTCAGCAAAAAAATCTAAATTGGTTTTAACTATTTGCTTTTTATTCATTTTTGACTGATGTCGTAACACTCTCAGAAATAACACCTCCAATTTTGACGATTTACTAATCCTCAAGCCTCATTTCGTTAATTTTTGAGGATTATTTCGTCAAACTATCACGTGACTTTTGAGTAAACGCGAGTCCGCACTTTAACGATCTTGATTTGACGATTCTGTATCTAGATTTTGAGGAAACTGAATCTCATAACTGTACTCAAATGCTCAAAAATGACGAAATATTTCTTTAGATTAGACGTAATTCGAATCATCATAAAAATGACGTATCAAATTTCCTCACTTTGAGGAAAGAAAAACTCAGAGCATTTGCCAGTAAACGGCATCGTCAAAATTAAGGAAAATTTCGTCGTTTTTAACTATTCATTTCTGAGAGTGAACGACATATATTTCCGAGCATTTTAAAAAATTAAAACACCATCTAACTTTTTTTAATAAAAAATAATATATTTCCTAAATAATTGCATACATAATTAGGAAAATAGTTATTCTTTTTCTCGAATCAAAACTAAGTTCAATTTCATTTTCCTTGACACATTGAACATAAAGCTTATTTTCCCCCTTCTACAGAGACATTGATAGAGTAATTCAGCCCTAACCTCTATCTCAGTTTGTGTGAGCACGAAATCACTTGGCCAATTCCACTTCTCTATAAATCAAGAATAAATATATCTCCTATGGCATTCTTGCCTCTCCTGGAAACTCGAAAGGTGGTGCTACTGGCTTTGATATAGTGACTTGACTCCTCTCCCATTTCGAGGTGCTATAGGGATTGCATGTGGTAGTTTTTCATTGTTTTTTGAGCTTTTCTTTGGTTCTGTATTATTTATTTTGGTCTTTCATTATTTTGATTTATTAATATGTATTTCTTTCTTTTTTAACTTTTGGTTTCTCGAATTCATTTGGAAAATTAAGGGAGGAGGGCAATTTTTTTCTCAGTTATTTATTTTTACATATATTACTTATTTTAATATTGATTTTAAACTAGCTTATATGGTTCATTCGTATTTCTGCTATGCTGTCTGGACAAGTATTTGTTGACTCCTCTCCCATTTCGAGGTGCTATAGGGATTGCATGTGGTAGTTTTTCATTATTTTAATATGTTTTTTGAGCTTTTCTTTGGTTCTTTATTATTTATTTTGGTTTTTCATTATTTTGGTTTATTAATATGTATTTCTATTTTTTACTGTTGGTTTCTCAAATTCATATTTGAGAGGAAGGGAAGAGAGCAATTTTTTCTCAGTTATTTATTTTTATATTACTTATTTTAATTTTGATTTTAAACTAGCTTATGTTATGCACTTGTTCTGCTATGCTGGTTGTACAAAAATCACAAGTATTGGTTTATTTAAGACAAATGGTGATTGGTGATGAAAAGGAGGTTTTATTTTTTTCTCGTGGTATTTGTATTCTAAAATCGCCGTTTTTTCCTTCAATATCTTGCGTTTGTTACTTATACCTAAGACAAGCTAAATTTATCTCGACGAGATGATAAAAAAGTTCAAAATTTTATAATTCTGTTAATTAAAATATTTACGCCTCCGTTAGTTAAAATATTTATGCCTTCGTTAGTTTAAATATTTTATTTTTAGTTAATTTTGATAAACAACCTTAAATGCTAACTGGTTTTGATATTTTTGTCAGTATGTTTATTTGATATTAATATTTGACTGATTATATATTTATTTGGCTATAGAATTTTTACTATGTCCTCACCCTAACGTATCTTACACAAATAGAATCGAGAATTTGATAAATTTTTCGCTACTACTTTATGTACATCATTTGCTTAAAAGAAAGCAAGTGTAACTGCGCTGGGATATTCGTATACTATATATATTAAACTACATTAAAATTCGGCCATCTTGATTTCATCATCGACGCTTTTCAGAACTCAACTTCACGGCTTGACTTAGATAGTCATAGTTGAAAATTAAAACGATTAAGTTCTTAAATTAGCTTCAACGAAACATACGAGTTCTACACTCTCAAAAAATAAAGAGTGAAATCCACTCCAGTAGGAGAAGTGCATTTTCGACACTGGAAAGGAGTGAATATTAACTCAGACTGAGTTAAAATCACTCGTTTGGAGTGATCCTGTCGGAGGTTAACATACAAAGGATACACTCCTTTCGGGGAAATGCATTTTTAAGACTGGTGGTGTGAAAATTAACTCAGACTGAGTTAAAATAGCTCGTTTGTTTTAAGAGTGTAAGTGAATATTTTTGGTCTATTGTTTGCGTTTTCTTGTTTGGCCGAAACTCCCGTAATATTTTATGTCTAAATTTGGTCCAAGATGATGACCAGCTAAAAGTAACAGACAGTTAAGAATGTGTACCTTCCGATAGTTTTTCGATTCTTGTCCATGACCTAATTATAATATCTTTCTATACTTACCAATACTTTATGAATGAGTTTAATATCATTTTCCTGGTTGCAGCCGAAGTGCAATTCGAAATAAGAATCCGATCCCCAATCGAATCGTGACAAATCGAACGGAACATCCATTGCCAAAAATAATCGAATTGAATAAATAAATAACCGAGCGAATGACTGCCCAGTTCTAAAAAGACGTGCATAAAAAAGTGAGAGGAGGGAACCGAAAAAATATAGCCAGCCCCACCCCCTTTTTCAAAGGACCGTGAATGATTCTTTCGGAATGCTTTTTCGACGAATCCATTTCCAATCAAAGAACTGAAATGCTGATCCCATTGTTGGATCATCGTAGTTGTAAAACTACTCTATTTGAAGAACACCCAGAAAAAGTTCTTTGGAATCAAGAGAGATTATATGCCAAGGAAAAACACATAAACTCTCAGAAATAACACTTTCATTTTTGACGATTCATGAATCCTCAAGCCTCATTTCATTACTTTTGAGGATTTTTTCGTCAAACTACCACGTGACTTTTGAATAAACGCGAATCCTCACTTTTACGATCGTGATTTGACGATTCTGTATCTTGATTTTGAGGAAACTGAATATCATTGTTGTACTCAAATGCTCAAAAATGACGAAGTATTTCTTTAGATTAGACGAAATTTGAATCCTCATAAAAATGACGAATCAAATTTCCTCACTTTGAGGAAACGAAAACTCGGAGCATTTGCCAGTAACGGAATCGTCAAAATTAAGGAAAACTCAGTTGTTTTTGAGCATTCATTTTTAAAAGAGTAGTACTAAAATTACTTATTTTAATTTAAATACGATGTTACTTTTGTACTTACTGTGTTATCTCTGACCACCAATTAAAGTGTTAAATAACCCATTAACGACGACTTTGTTAATACTATTAACATCTGCATCATTTCCGAATGAAATCTTTTAATTTAAGATTTAAAATTCGCTTTCTGCGCAACTTAAGTTTTTACTTTTTCTATATAAATTTATCAGGTTTATAGATTTATTTTATCGTACTTTTAGTTTATTTGATAAATTTAAGCAAAAGACCATTTTTACGTGAACAATTTTTCTTCCCAGCCGCCGATAATGGGTCAAAATAGTTTAAGTAAAAATTCAAAAAATGTGTGTTTAATTTTGTTTGCTAAAAACGTACTCTTTTCAGAAATTCGTGTTTTCCCTCTCGTTTTGTATGTAACTGTAATAAAAACTTTATTACACACCCCGTATCAATATTAAATTTATTAACTACACTGCACTTATTTTTTATGAGATTTTTTTTTACATTTTAATAGATTAAAATTGACAATTATGCTAAAGTATACTCCATCAAATTGCTATGTTGTCTCTTTTTATATAAACACATTATATCTCACAGTCGAGTCGGGATTTAAGCAATTCAAGAGCGATCTGAGGGTGTTTCATAGAAGGAAATGAGTTGTCATCGAAATGCATTAATCTAGAACCAAGTGAGGCTGATTAATGAAGGCTGGGTCTGTGTGTGTTTGAGATTACTTTACGTATATCATGGCGATTCTTTCTTTCTTTTTTTATTACTAGGCCTTATTTTCAGCTTCTATCTGGTTCCTCGGTTATTTCTCATTAACTCTTATTAAAATGTGCTATGGAACGTTTGTTTAGTGTTAAATGTATGTGATGTGATTAATGGGAAGATATAAAAAAAAATTAAGTTTCGGTTAATGTTGGAAAAATTGCTGTCATGAATGTTGCCTTTTAGTCTCGTGTCTGATTCAATCATGTTTTTTCTTCCCGGGATAAACTTAATGAACGGGTATTTCTCTTTCCAAACGAATGTGAAATTGCACTAAAGTTTTAAAACTATCTATGCTTTTCAAAATTGTTTTAAAATACTTACGGCAAAATGTTGTGTAAATGTAAAAGTATAGGCTTTAGTTAATACGCATAAAACTTCTTGTGTAACTTTTGTATACTTCGTAGTGTTAGAAAATCTGAAAAAGATTCATGTAAAGATGAATTTGGACATGGGAGTAGTATGTTTTTTGAAACTATATGGAATTTATAACTCTATAGAAGTCAGCAAATATATGCTTCTCTGGACTCTTATTAGTTGAGAACCTTGTTGCGAGATAAATTTCTGGTAAATCTACCATAAGGGGTAGTAAACGGTGCAAAACGATTTTTCTCGTAGCTAACGGGCAGAATACCATACATTTTATGGTTATTGGACTGTTTTTGTTGATTATGGTGTAATAATACAACCCATTTACCCATTTCTTTTGTCGGCTCTTTTATGATAAAGAATCATACTGAATAAAAAAAAAAGAAAAACCCAACAAAATTGCGAATTGACATAGGTTTGAATCACTGCCCATTCTCTTAATAATACAAGCACATAACACACACATAGAGGAAGCACTGAGTTATCCAACGAAAGCAAGTCCATATAGATTAAGAGAGAAAATCAAATGCAAATAAGTGTGAAGAAATTAACTCAGCACTCTTAAAAAATGCATCTAGGGAGAATTTGCATATAATTGTTTCAAAAATGATTAGGGATTTTTTTAAAAAGTTGTTGTAACATTTATATTCTTTAAGATTTTTCGCAGTGCATATTTGGTGTTTTTGTTGCTTATAACTGTTCAAAAGTGACACAGAATATTTTTCTTTAAATTGTCATAACATTTATTGCTTTAAGATTTCTCTGAATGGATACCTGTTCTTTTATTTTACCACAACGTAGCTCTTCTAAACTCGTTACAATATCCTCCACAAAATTTTCAAATTACCTTGATTACAATCTACACCTTTCAGCCGCTCCTCCCACTAATCCTAATTACAAATAGCCAGCATCAGCCCCAAGCCCACCTCAACAAATCCTTTCTTGTTTCCAGAGCATTTGATGTCTTCAACGGGGGGAGTGTTAATGAAGGCAAAACTTGTCGCAATCCGCACCTTAATGAAGGCTATAAAAACAGTATCATTTTACAAAGATTTTTAATAACAGTTTTTTGGCGCGTCATATTTTTTTTATTGTTTGTTTGTCATTTTTTTAATAAAGATTATTATTATTATTATTATATTTTGTCTGTTTTATTGCTTATATATGATCAAAAGTGACACAGAATATTTTTCTTTAAATTGTCATAACATTTATTGCTTTAAGATTTTTCTAAATGGATACTTGCTCTTTTATTTTACCACAACGTAGTTCTTCTAAACTCGTTACAATATCCTCCACAAAATTTTCAAATTACCTTGATTACAATCTACACCCTTCAACCGCTCCTCCCACTAATCCTAATTACAAATAGCCGGCATCAGCCCCAGCCCACCTCAACAAATCCTTTCTTGTTTCCAGAGCATTTGATGTCTTCAACGGGGGGAGTGTTAATGAAGGCAAAACTTGTCGCACTCCGCACCTTAATGAAGGCTATAAAAACAGTATCCGTTTACAAAGAAGATTCTTAATAACAGTTTGTTGGATAGGCGATACCACTTGGGGAGGAACCCATCGCCTACGCCATAATATGGGAACGCGGAACTAACTGAAGATCTTGTTAAGATTAAAAATTATGCTGACCCTTCGCGGTCTGGGGGTGTTGTATATGCTTTTGGGAATGAGATCCAATTTCGGTTATCGTTCTCTCAGAAGAAAGAAGGGTATATCTATATTTTTGTGACTCTTGTGACAGCAGGAATACAGTGAAGATTATCTCCATTCTTGTTTACGAAATTCCAGTGTTTGAATTTGTATAAATATTTACATTTGTATAAATATTTACATTTACAAAAATTAAGGTTTGAGGCCATTGCAACCTTTAATATTATATCTCGGAAACACACATATTTGTGAACTTATACCACCTTGTATCTGAGGTATTGATTGGAGATTGCTCATTAATAATACAAATACCAATACAAATACAAAAATTGTCAACCGACAACAAGCCAGAGGCCCAGCAAGGTTGGTCCCAAAATATATCCAATTCTTTATCAGTTTCCAATAGCTATCGAGATTCTTCTTAAAATCTTCAACTCCCTTCGAATACACAAAGTACTCTGGTAAAGTATTCCACTCATTGACGACTCTATTGAAAAAATGTTTTCTGACCTCCCTTTTAAAGCCTGATTTAAATTAAATGGTTCGCTTGCTTTATTTTAAAAGATATAAGCTTGAATGCAAATTAAGGCTAAAATGGTATTCGGGAATTTTTTTTATCACAATTAAAATTATGTACACTGCTCAAGACAATTAGGGGGAAACTTTGCTTACTTTTGTTAACTCTTTCAGTCCTAACTTTTTATTTTTTATTCTAAAAATCTAAAATTTATTAAATAGATTCGTTAAGCATCTGGAATTAAAAAGTAGAAAACAGGGAAAAAATCTTAATTCTTAAAACTAAAATTTAAGTAGAAGGGAAAAAACTGGAATCATAGCTTTTGAATAAACTATTACAATAATTTTTTCAAAACTTTATTTTTTAAAAATAGTTAACTTTTTTGAACATCTAAAAATGCAAGCATGAAGAATTTAGGTTATATTTATTTGATAAAATTGCTTCAGAGAATAGCAAGCTGATTATTCAAAATGAAATCATTGAAGGTGAAAGGGTTTAAACCACGCGCTCCCTTAATTGTGTTGAGCATTGTATTTGAAACAATAAAATGTATTTAAAATTTTACGAAAGTTTTTTTAACTTATCTATAATGAACAAAGCTGTTTTCAAACCATCCTGCCTACTTACGGGATCGTTGACTTACGGCTAAGCATTAAAGATATCATAATCGAATTACTATTTACACAATAATAAAAGCCATTGAATTCGATTAATTCTTCTATTTGAGTAGGTCGTACTTGCGTGGGCCAAACAAATTAACTCATTCAATGGCAATTTATGAACTTGATGTAATGAATTTTCCCACAGACTTACTCAAGGGGTTATTTAGTCAAGGTATGGAAAAGAAACCGAACTCTCTTGCAAAGGATGCTGATAACCAGATTTTTTATGAATAAAAAAAATGAACAGAATAATCTCAGGATAATCCTCAGATTTTCTTTAAAAATAAACAATCAAACAGCAGAACTAAACTTTTATCGAGATATTTTACATCATCTGCCTTTTATTACGTTATTTGTAGGTAGGGGCAAATTACACTCTTAAAACAAAAGAGCGGTTTTAACTCAGTCTGAGTTAATTTTCACTCCTTTCAGTGTTGAAAATGCACTTCCAATGTATGAGTGGATCTCACTCTTTTGTTTCGTTAAACCTCCGACAGGCTCTTCACCACAGTCCCATACGCTTTGAAATTTGAACTGCGGACAAGTGGCACAAATGACACCAGAGCTTTCTGAATTTGAAAATACAAAGCAAAATTGGAGGAATTTAAGAGTTAGGTGTATGTAAGTTGTTGTTGAGCGATTTTAACTCAGTTTGCACTCTTAAAACAAACAAGTGATTTTAACTCAATCTGGGTAAATTTTAACCTTGTCAGTGACGAAAATGCACTTCACCTACAGGATTGAATTTCAAGTAATGTTAAACCTCCGACAGGATCATTCCAAACGAGTGCTTTTAACTCAGTCTCAGTTAATTTACATTATTTTCCATTGTGAAAATGCACTTCTCCTATTGAAATGAATTTCACTCTTTTGTTTTAAGAGTATGAGTTAATTTCCACTTCTTTCCAGTGTCGAAAATACACTTCCCCTATAGGAGTGGATTTCACTCTTTTTTTTTGAAGAGTGTAGTGTTAATCGTATTTCTACAAGCATGGTCCTGTATTAAACCAACGATTATTCGTATTCTAAGTCAATCCCTCAAACCACACAAAACACAGATCGATAACAATAATCATAAAAAAATATATAGCAAATCCCACCATATTCAATTAACAAACGGACACAATTCAATACTCTGCGCCCAATAAGCAATAATACTTAAAGCAACAACAACACGCATAACAAACAAAAAATAAAAACCTCCAAATTACCAACGGGGTGGAGCAAAACGTGTTAGCGTAATATCTCACAGTCAACCGGGGAGCTAATAACTTACCATTCCTTTACCACACTAAAAAAGAAAGCGCCCCCCTCCAACGCTCTTTTAAAAAAATGATGCACAAGTAGAAGAGGTCAAATGAGGAAGATGAGCTAGCTATCCAAGGTATCCGATCGGGATGTGAAATTTACTTGGGGCAGTTGCTTTTCTCTTGTTCTTAGAAGTACACTCTTAAAACAAAAGAGTGAAATCCACTCCAGTTGGAGAAGTGCACCGTAAAGGCATGCATATTTACTCAGACTGAGTTAAAATCACTCGTTTGGAGTGATCCTGTCGGAGGTTAAACACACAAAGGATCCACTCCAAAAGGAGAAGTGCATTTTCCAGTCTGGAGGAGTGAAATCCACTCAGACTGAGTTAAATTAGGAGTGTTTGTTTTAAGAGTGTACATACGTAATAATAATTGAGCTGTTCGCTGATGAGTAATTCTAAAGAAAACCTTTCATTTTGAACAGATTTCACAAACATTCTCTTTTCTTATGATAAATATTCTTTTAAACATTTTCTGACTACTTTATCAGTGATATTTTTAGTTCGAGATTTGATAAAATTTAAAATTTTAGATTGCATTTGTTATTAATGGTATAATGTTTACAATTGATTGAGTTTTTTGGGGGGATTTCTGTAAAGCTTATATTGTCTTAAAACAGTTCCTAAAAAAACTTTCTCGTTTTTTCAGCACTAAAAACGAAAATAAATTGCAATAAAACATTTGACATTTTAATCAAAAATTCAGATCTTAGAAGTTTTATATTTCTTTTACTTCCATCGCTTATAAAAAAAAATTAAGAAACCAATGAATTTTTTTTATCTTTCATACCACTAATATAACTGAATTTCCTTAAGAAAATCGAAGACTCGATACATAAAAAAACATTAGAAATAAAAGACAACTGTTTTCTTAAGCTAACACCATCCACCAACTCAAGTTCAGGTGTATGGGGGGCTCACTACTAAAAAAATATTCCTCACACCACGTTAAAAAGCCATTCCAGGGTCGGGTCACCACACAAAATGTTTGCCGGATTATATGTATTCCCCCCTCCACTTTGCCCCTCCGAGCAGGGCCGTCAAGCCCCCCTGCTGCGGTTAGGCGGAACTCCTACAGTTTGTTTTACCAGTTTCACACCCTCGCTACAGATTGCCCGCAGCGAGCGAACACGTTATACCTGAGGTTCCGACGCATGTAAAAATGTGTGTGGGTCTTTGGGGTTTATTTTTTTTACAGAGTTTTTTTTGTTTCTTTTTGAGGATTGAATAGGGAAAAGAAAATGGAAAGGTAAAAAGATCTGTCCAGGGTGTTTGATATTCAATTAGTGATGCTGGTTATGGGCTGGAGTTGGTTTGCAGATGGAATTTCAGGTTTATTTTTCTAAGGCATAGGAACAGGTGGGCGTTTTTTGGGAATTAAACATCCTGGTGAAACAGTAGGTTATGAAAGTTGATTAAACATTATTACCAGATTTAGAATTATTTTATGATATTGTAATGATAGTTGTTGTATTGTCCATACAGTAGTACTTGGAGAAAATAGACAACATTTTAATCTGTATTTATCTACTTTCGGGAAACACAATCAATAATATATCTTGAAAATAGAACTCTTTAAAAACTATTTAAATTTGAGAATTCAAAATCTTTTTGAGGTAAAAAAAAATGCTTTGTTAATTCATTTTTCAAAAATCCTTAGTTTCGGTTTTTAAAACGATGTAATGGAAATTTTTTTTATGAAACATCACTTGGTTTCAAATGTTTTATCACTTAAACATGATTTTAAGACAATGTAGGTGAATCTAATAATCTTTAGCACTTTGTCTAAAATTTGCCTTTAGAATAAGTGTATAAGTAATACACCACACCTGTTTCAATTTACTCCAATTGCAGGGAAATTATGAATTTTTTTTTATATAGTTTACTCCGCTTTAGCGGTCCACACGCGTGTATCCTTCTGTATTATTTTAAATACATATTTTGATTTTAAAATATTTTAGTAAGTACAGAATGGATATTCGTTTATTATAAACTAGATTTGATAATGATATTTATGTGGTGTATTTTCTGACAGTAAAATCTTTCATAACGAAAGAGTTATATTATCCCTGTCTTTTACAACTGAAAAGGTAATGGATATTATATTTTTTATATCTTCTAAAATAACAATTTCTTTACGTCCGATTAATTTTCTCTTTAAAGCAAACACCGAACCACCCTAAAAAACACACCTTCAATAAATAACCCACCCTTAGTAGTGCGTCCAGATGGGAAAAAAACCCAACCGGGGGTCAGCCTTTCCTGACAGAGAATCATGACAAATGGCTAGCTCGTTGCCATCGATACGGAAGAAAAGTGCGAAAAACGGTGCGATCAGTCCGGGGTGCCACATGGACCCCTGGTGGACAGAGTAGGAACGACGCTCCACAGACAAATTGCCATTTTGTTTAACACTGAGGAGGCTCAGCGGGATTGGAGGATGGAGAGAAATGAACAACCTTCTCCTTTAGATGTGTTGTCCAAAATGAATGGGGTGTTTAAGATTATAAATTTTTATGGTATATATTTGATGTGCGAATTAGTTAATTTCAAGGGATATTCTGGAAACCATTAATTTCTTTTGCTAAGTAAATGTTTTAAATTAAATTCATTTTTTATTACTTGCATACCTACTTTTTGATTTGGAAAAAATGTTTAGTTGAGAATTATTTCTCTTGTGATAGAATAACTTCAAGTAGATTTAAATTTCGTTCACATTGGCTTTAGATAGGTTTGGGGATATAGTATGAAATAGGTAGAAAAAAATCTTCACATTTATCTTCATAACTACTGATTGATGATTGACAACATATTGGACTGCTAAAGGGTAGACTGTCATTCAAATATACTTGCATAGTGCACACATTTGACTGACTCGGATTGTTTTTTAGTGAGATGTGTGTACTATTCCGATGAAGCAGGATCTCAGTCCTGTGAAACATTTCTCTTTTATTCAATAAAATTATTTTCACAAAGAATCAACATTGTTTTCTTCATTTATCTTCAAATAAAGTACTTATTGAATTTATTCTGCTGTTTGTGAGTACCGTAAACCAGGGGTTCCCAACATTTTTGCGCTTGCGTACCACCTGACTTTTTCAGAAATTTTGGGGTACCACCAAACCTAAATATTTTAATAAACGTATAATATTTACTCTTCTAAAAAATGCTCAAAAGCTTTTTGAATTAAATTTCTGAGAAAACTTCATATTTACTGGCAGGGCCGGATTACCAATTAGGCAAGGCTGGTTAGATATATGCTTATTTATAACATACTTATCATAAAGGAGAAATAAATTTTTTAAAATAGTATTAATTTATAGTTTCATTAATTACCCATTTCAGGTCTGCAACACTTATTCTGCTTCAATGTTTATTTTTTGTATACAAGAGCTCTGAAAATTCACTCTCACACAAGTAACTCGTAACAATGTTGCTCACATCATCCAAGTATACCACCTGAAATTTTTCTGCGTACCACTAGTGGTTCACGTATCACAAGTAGGGAACCCCTGCCGTAAACTTACCCGATGGAAACAAGAAACATTTAAATATAAATAACTCCATTACAAGAAAATATTTTACTGAAAAAATTATAGTACATATAAGAGCAACAACTCTCTGAAACAAACCAAATATTCCTCGGCTTTCGGTTTGTTTCTTTTAGCCGATGCCAAGGGGCGCTTTGTAAGGGTGGGCGTTCGGTCTTGTTTCCAATTAGACGACTGTGAGGTTGGGGATTGGGAGACGGATATGGTCATTTGTTTTCCGTCCTCGAGACATTGCCCAACAGGTGGACGGACGGAAAGTATGTGAGGAATGTGTGTGTGTGGTGGAAAACGAGATGAACTACTGTTTCTTTCTTAACCCTCTGTAAGTCATGAGAAGATTCATGAAACAACGTACGATTATTAGCGCAAATAGTTTATTTAGTAAAAATTAAATGTTTCGGTGCGAGAGAAAGAAACCCACACTCTTAAAACGAACGAGCGATTTTAACTCAGTCTGAGTTAATTTTCACTCCTCCAGTCAAGAAAATGCACTTCCCATAGGAGTGGATCCTTTGTGTGTTAAAGTTCCGACAGGATCACTCCAAACGAGTCATTTAAAATCAGTCTGAGTTAATATTCACTCCTTTCCAGTGTCGAAAATGCACTTCTCCTACTGGAGTGGATTTCACTCTTTTGTTTTAAGAGTGCACATTCTTCAAAATCGTACATTCTGAAGAGAGCGGCTCAGTGGCTGAGAGGTTAGCAAGTCCACCTCGTAAGCCCAAGATCGCGGGTTCAAGCCCCGACTGAGTCGTCGGATATTCTGGATGGGAAAATCCTGAGCACGCATGATGTCATGTGGCATGTAAAAGATCCCTTGAAGGGCCCATTTGGAATGAGTTCTCTCGGCAAAATTAAATCTCGGCATACTTTAACATCCACAGGGAGCTCAGATTCATTGTAATCTGGGCGTTAAAAGTGGTAGCGAAAGTCGCCTAGATGGTGCCACAAAAAATGGCACTCAGTTCTGGGGAATATGCCGAGTCTGCAAAGGTTTGACGCCAATATTGCAGCCCATTAGAAAAAAAAACATTCTGAGGAATGGGGATATCTTGCGTTCCCACCAAAAATGTTTGTTTTTACTGCATTTTTGCACCAATAATCTACGTTGTTTTCTTCAAGAATCTTCTCACGTACCATGTGCAAAATTGTAGATATATTTTGTATACCCCTGGAAGTCGTACGCACATATTTGTAATACAGACATTGATAGTTGATGTTTGATGAGATGATTTCAATTTTCAATGATCAATGTCAAGAAGTTCGTATACATTATAATTGCAAGTGTACACATTCGCTTGAGCCTTGTTGAAATTCGTGCTAGTGAGTAGTTTGGTTGTCATTAAAAACTTCTAACTATTATACTTATTTACTAATAAATTTTGTTTCATTTAATTACATTGAAACATTTATCCACAGAGATTCGTACTTTTACCATCATTAAATATAGTAATCTTCCAAATTACAGCACATATGAAAATCTGAGAATCTCTATACCCCCTCGTCTTATATCATCCGTCTATCAGATCTCAACTTCGTAAAAATCCATCAACAATTCCACTCAAATCGCTTTTCTCTCCATCAATATTTTCGCAACTAATGAAACTCGTTCATTACCCCAATGGGCTGCTCTACGAAAGGCTCCGCCAACGCTTCTTTATCGGGCAACAAGACGAAATTTAAGTTGGAAAACAATGTATCTGATATTTACAGCTAATTAGTTACGTGTTTGTATTAGCATTATCGAATGCATCAATTTGAAGGGCCCGGATGGCAGGGTGGTTAAGATAGCTGCCTCTACTAACAGTTTGAGCACCGTACCGGGTGCGGGCTCGATTCCCGTCCTCGCCTTGGGTGTAACTTCTCTTTCTGTGACAGTAAAAATTCTGTCTGTCTTACTTGACAAGGGTTTATAAGCGGGTCTCTGATCAAGCACACAAGCCGGAATATATATGTATCAAACCTAGCCTACCCATTATTTTGAAAATATAGAGCATTAAATATATCTTCGTAAGAAAAAGAAACATTAATTGTCAAGCCTACATATTTTTTTTAATCTTCATTGACCTTCTTTGTGAGAGCCATTTTAGTCGATGCAAAAAAACTGGACTAACGACAAAGACATTTAGTTCAGAATTGATAATTTCCATTCATTTTTCTATAATTCTGCATCTAACCCAATTTTGAAAAAAATGTGTTAATTTTTTTTTATTGAAACCTCATATTTACATAACCAAGATTTTCTTTTTGTATATTTTTTATGAATACTTCCCGGACTGCTATGAAACTTAAATAATACTTATTATATTAGTTACTTATTTACTAAAATTTTGGTTAAAAGTGTTAAGTCCTAGTATGCGAAAATTACTATAAATGTGCTGTGTTTGCATACTTGAGCCCTTAGATTGTGGTGAAAGCGTCAGAGAGCATTTGAGTCATACCTATAACCACTCCTATGCAATATACCTCTCATTCTCGAACCAACTTTTCTCAAAATTAGTGAATAATGACGGTTACAGCTGTCTTCAACCGACACATCGACGAGGCTTTTAAAAGATGCTATCGGCGATACCCTTTCAAATCCTTTCAACAAAACGCGATTTCTCATTTCTAAATTGAGACGTCCCTTTCTCTGTATAGATGGTGAGACGTGATAAAAGTTTTCACAACTCCTAAATCAAATCTGTGGAGACAATTACGGTTAGGTTTCCCCGAAAGGGACGTGCTTTTGGCGATTTTGTTGTTTCACCGGTTTGGGTTGAACACTCTTTAAGAATTTTGTTTGGCGATAAGTAGTTAAAAGTTCATTAATGGTATAGTGGTTTTGCAATATTTGCATAATATTTTAGGTAGGGTAGACTAACCAGTGAATGAACGTTTAAGGCGTTGCGTTCGCCAGTGAATAAACACCAGGACATAATGACCAGGACAACCAATCATATGTCAGATAGCTTCCTACTAGATGAGAGGAAGTCGGTGTTGCCAATCCATTCAGTGGAATGATTTTAAATCCTTATTTTTTAAATGTATTTACCAACTGTTCACTCACTGGTCAGTCTATCCTTCACTTTTGATAGATTTTGAAATATGCAGTAACAATATAATTTTTCTTATAATTTTATCTAAACTACATTTAGCACATATTATTAATATCCATAACAGGGTTCATATTATTATTGGTCGTAAATTTAAAGTACGATAACGTAATATATATAAAATGATTATGTTGTAAAAAAATATAAATAGTATCTCTATCAATTAATTTTCTAAACTTTTAAGTAATAGTTTCAGATACAAAACTATATAAAATGTACAAAACTTAGAAATTCATATCATTACATTTATATATCCTAGTTTCAGTTTACAAATATACTTCGACTTAATTAACCACAACATACATTCCAATTTTCATGTTTTAACAGTTTTATACCATGAATAAAAAAAGTACAATGATCGTTAAGTTTGTTTACGAAATACATTCTCAAGTAATGAAAGCTTAAATCATTAGTCTTAGATTTACATACGAAGAAATAAACATTATTTAACGTATAATTATTTCTCCCATAAACACTTCAATCCCAATTCTAATTTGGCATCATCATTTTAGAAATTTTTTTCTGATCGTCTACAGCCCTTTATAATATCAAAAAGCGCATCATTCGATTCTTCAATCCTTTTCTATAAGAACATATTTTTTATTAATTCCAATAGAGGACAGACCTATTATTTTTTAAATTATGATCAGAAACATGATGATGATGAAAAATGGCATCACTAGGACTGAAAGGGTTAAAATAAATAAAAACACCCATAACTTTCAGGTCTTCAACCTAACGCTTCTCAATTTGTCCAATCTCCCTTCAAGTCCCTTTCTGTCATTAGAGTCGGACTAAGGAAAGATAACGTTCCAACAATCCGAAATAAAAATCACCTCAGGTGCTAAAATTGTCAAGTAAACGAGACAACACCCCCGCGATATGAGAGCGAGATCAGTGCACACCGGTATCTCGCCAAAAGAGGATCTTTCCCGTTTTTTAACTTTTAAATAACTCAGCTATCTCCGGATTAGTGTTAGCTTGTTAAAGGTGTAACTGGTATTGTCCGAAAAACTAGTATTGGTCAACTCTATGTTGTATCAAATAGATTTTCTGTAAATTTACTTTTTGGTTTAGTTATATAAGGATCTAGATTGGATATTGGCACCTTTTTTACTTCACTATAGTATCTTAAAAAATCTTTAAAAATACTGTTATATAAGCAAATACATTTTCATGAATAAAATAAGTTGTTGTTAATTTGTTAATTGGTATGTCACATACCCTTAGGGATTATCCAATGCCATTTTTTATGAAACAGGAATTCCCAAAAAACGAATGTTCTACTTTTTTCAGGGAATGTTATTGAGCTTTATTTTTAAAATTAAACGAATAAGTTTAAAAACTGATGTTAATTGTCACAATAAGATTCTAACAATAAATACGTAGTTATTTTACTAATGTTTCAAATACCGTTACGTTACGCATTTATGTAAATTAATTCTATAGAGAATGCTTTCTAATTTTAATAAAAAAACTAGTAGTTCCATGCACTGAGGATCCATTAAAATTCTAATTTTTTAATCGATGGACGATAGCTTATTCTCAAAATTACCCTCGGTAACAGAGACTTGGAGCTCAATGAATTCATTTAGCAGATATATCCATTCTTCTAAAGCAAGTAGGTCCCAGTTTAATTGAGTCAACATATCATACAGCAAAATACAATTCATATATCACCCAAAACCAATCCTATTTTATTAACACTATTTGTATGCCTCTTGGAATTTTGTCTTACTATCACATCCCCCTCATTTTGTCTCCGGGGAGCGGGCATTTACTCCCATTGGGCGGGATGAGGGATCATTAGAGGGTGATAGTGTGCTTTCCGGAAGATGGAGAGGTGTTGAAGTGATAGATATGAATAGTTTAGCGCTGCTCTCTTTTTAAATGAGCAAAGGGTTTTGACTCAATTATTCGTGAGAGGGCCGGGCTTGTTGTATTTATGGGTGAAGATGATGTGTTGTTTCAGATATGTGCGATTTATTTGGGTATCATTGGTAATGGGGATGGTAATTTTGATATTTGCTTTGAGATCTGTGTGGATTTTGTGAGGAATTTTATGTTTGTTTAGAAAGATACCGAATCGAATGATGCAACAGTAATTCTATTTTTTTGAAAATTGGAAACTTTTGTAAATGGCAAATATGTTTGTTAATGATTTAGTAATATGTTTTTTTTTTAAAACTAAGATTATATGACGTTGCAGGATAGGTTTCTAGTATCAATAAAAAATCGAATGTTACGAAATATATAAGAAAATGAATTAGAAGACTTGGGTTTTAATTTATTCGATCCAGAGGATATGGTAAGAAATTAAAAGAAATGCTTCAAAAAGAGAAGTCAGAAAACATTATTTTTACATTAGATTCATCAATGAGTGCAACGTTTTACCATATATTGTTGCATAATCGAAGAGATTGTAGAGAAGAAATTAGGAAAAGTCTTGATACTTTTTAGAGACCTTTACAAAATTAGTAAACTTTCGAACAAACTTTTCTGGGCTTCTGCCTGTTGTTGGTCGTCAACTTTTGTATTAGAGATCTAGCAATTTGATTGTTCAATCAATAGATTGTACTAACAATTTGAATGTTGTATTTATTCATAATAACAAATTGGGTGTAGCTAGCATTAGGCATATAGCCACTTCAGTAAATGCAACTTCAGCTCTGGACGTAATTTTCGGCAGTTGTTTGCTGAAAATCAAGAACTTCTGAAAATAAAGCTATATGCTCCTTGTGTCACCCTATAAAACACTCAATTATCTCTATTGGCTACAACACAAAAGCCAATCAAAACGTTACCTACGCTCCCACCCCCAACCGACAATAAATTACAAACAAAACTCAATGTCACAGACTCTAAAAATCCAACCACCAACTTGTCACAGCGCCAATTACATTAAACAATCGGCAACGGTCATTATCCCTCTGCAACAACCCATCAAGGGGTTGACCGACTCTATCTCCTGGAATTTAATTGAAACTGCAGTTTGCAGTTTGAAGAAGGCAACACTCTCCATTGGAAAAGCATGGCTTTTATTTCCTTCTTCCAGCTGCTGATTCAATTATCCAACCCTTTCCCTTTTAATTTGCGTCGGGTCGCCAAAACCCAATGAAATGTCCTTCTCATCAGACACAGTCGGGCGACTTCTGGTGTCATTACGCCGTCCACTGCTTACCAGGGTTGTCAGTCGCTCTAGTGCACCCAGGGATGGAGAAGATAAAGGTATGCGTTATTTTACTCGTTGTTTAAAATGTAAGCGTGATGGTTATAGCCATTTATATATAGGTTATATAGCCATAGCCACTGTGAGTTCGAATGCTAAGTGAGAATTACTTAACAGCAAAACGAAGTCCAACCTCTTCGGTGGCTCAGGCAATCATCTTCCATGGGGACGACAACAACAACTTAAAAGCAAAAGTCCTAAAGATACACTTGTTGTGATTGTAGTTTCTAATCCAGTCTGACGGAGTCGGATTAGATCAGCAAAACTTGAAAGAAATTAGTAAGAAGAAGGTGAGAAAAGTAAATTTGTTCCTAAAGAAAACCCAATCAGTCCAGGATGGCATTCCATGTGACATCATCTTTTTTTTTACGGCCAATTTTAATTGGAGCGATCTCGTATAAGTGGGAGTATGCAAAATTCAAGGTGACAAATAGTAATGTAGGAATGTAGCAATGGAATAAAGTAAAAAAATATATATTTGTAAATAGATAGATTATCTCCTTATACCATATCCAACACCCCGATGCTCTATGTAAGATGCCTTTTTTTATTACGGGAATTGCGCAACGCTTTTCTATTCGATACAAAGATTATCTAGTTTTAAAGTTATCCACTTAATTACTAAATCGAATATATTTGCACTAAAAGGTTGAAAATAGTTTCAATACAATTGAATTGCAAGAGATACCATAAAAAATAGACTCAGAAAATAACTGTTCTTCTCAAAAGGCCAACTATTTCGAACCTCTAAAACTGACTTGTATTCATCACCCCAGGAGACCATAATGAATTCCAAAGCAGTTTGTGTCCGGAACAGTGATTTTAGAAACTTTAGGAAACTTCAATTCTTTTTGGGTCCAATGAAAGTCGTTTTGACACGCTTCGGTAACTGGAGGGGAAGGTCTAGAGGAGATGGGATGGATTGTGTTTGAAACGGAAGAATCGGACATGGATATAAGGCTCACGATATATCTATGTATCTCTATATACATAAGATGAAAAATTTGTTGAAAATTGGTATTGTAATTACTATGTGCATTAATAAAGTTGCAAGTATTATCTAATTAGTTATAGCATTCTTTTAAATTGTAAATTTTCAACTTATATATCTTTCTTTTTCAAAAATAAAAAAATTGATTTTATTAAAAATCTTCACTATTTTGTGAAGTTGAACGATATAAATGTATTACAAAAAAACTCTGTAAATCTTCAAAGATTAGAAATAAATCCGGACATTTTGTTTTTTTGTCGGGTTGAAATGAAAAATTAAGATTATGAGAATTAGCATAAACAAAATTTGACAAAAACATGATAAAAAAAGTTTAGAATACCGGTCTACCTTTAACACTCATATGGTTACAACCGATGAGAAATAGTAGAAAAGTTTAAGATTTTAGAATAATAAAGATCTTACTCATTTTTTAAGAGACAAAACAAATCTTGGATCATGCGTAGTTAAAATAGCACTTCACGTTTTAGATTCGATCGTTTCAATATATGTTTTTACCTACGTCTTGCGAAACATTTTAGTTGCAGTACATATTTGTGAAAACTTTTTGTACGATCGCAAGTTGCACATAAACATATATTTAAAAAAAATATATATGTTAGTCTTTTCCAAAGCATTCCGTAAACCCTAACATCGATTAATAGCCATTCCATATCCCCCATCCCCCCACAAACACGTTTCGTGTGAGTTTCGAATTGATACCGCCACAATACTCCCCTTCCGATCCCCATTTAGTTCATGGCCCATGAATATTAAATCGATTTCCCTACGCTATTGGTTAGCTTTTAAAATATTAAGCGTTGCCTGGTGACCAGGGTTTTTGTTGTGATTGGAACCTTGCCACGTTATGCTGCTGCCCCCCTTTCTATCTTTCACACCTCGCTGTTTTACCATGGATTTTTTTTATCTGCTGGTTTATGTGACTCGTAAATCAATGTGACATGATGCGAAAGTAATGCTTTGTGTTGTATTATGGAAGTGATAGGAATTAGTTATCATTTTTTTGATGTGAGGGTATTTTTATGTAACTGTTGGGTAAGTCACAATTTAAAAAAGCTAATTAAATTTAAATAAATGAATTACACTCTTAGAACAAAAGAGTGAAATCCACTCATATAGGAGAAGTGCATTTTTGACACTGTAAAGGAGTGAAAATTAACTCAGACTGAGTTAAATTCACTCGTTTGTTTTAAGAGTGTAAATAAAGCAGGTTACATTATTTAGTTGCAATAAGTGTAGATCAGATATTCCGCAGATAGGGATCGGAAATGGTTGGCATTTTAATGTGAGACTATTTCTATGTAACTGTAGTGCAAGTCACAATTTTAAAAAGCTTTTTAAATTTGAAAACTAAATCAAATTGAATAAATATTGCATTATTTAGTTGCAATAGGTGTAGATCTGCTATTCCGCTATTTTTTTTAAAATTTACTGTTAAAAATTGTCGTGATAATCACTTTTCATAAGCTTGACTTGCGCTACAGAAAAGACAATTTGCATGAAATTTGCCGAGAATGAATAGTTTTTTTAGGTGATGTAAAAAATCTCAATTAATTTGCTTTAATTTATTTGAATAAATTTTATTAGTTTATTTTGTCATCATAAAACAAATATAATATCGTGCTTTGGAAATTATAAGATACTAATGGTTTACTTCATATAATTATAAGATACTAAAAATATGAGCAATTTTATTCAAAAAACCGAATGAAGTAATTGAGTTAATTGTCTTCTTTCTTAAAAGCACTTGTAATATTGGTTTTTTTTTAATTAAATGTGTGTCATTTTCAATAGCCGGTTGCATTTGTATTCTTAAAAGGAAAAACGTGTGTTGCTATTTAAAAAATAATATCCTTCAATCGTATTTTCTAAATTCAGTTCAACAATTTATTTTAACAGATTGCTCTGATTTAAAATTCATTTAAGGTCAAATAAAGTAAAACGGCCAATTACCCAATTTTCTTCAAAGTGATAATCATATATAATTATTATAATAACTTCCTCTAATACCCTATAGCACTACAGAATTGCAATAAACACTTTCGATTACCTAAACAAACATACTAAAAAATATTTAAGAACAATTCTCTCCCATCCTCCTTCACCAAACCAGGATTATTCAATAAAGATTCATCGGCTTACATTACCAGTTCCATTTCTTTTCCCAAGAATAAAAAAAAAAGCCAAGGAAATTGAGGAATGTACGTGAATCCATCTCCTTACCTTAGAATCCATTGTTCTTTTTCTTTTATGTCCAATAAGGGATCAGGTTTCTGCGTCTTCGGATCTGCGACGTGAGGAGACATCCGATGCTACGCCACTGGTAGGGTCCGCCACTGGAATGCACTTACGGTATCCAGTTACGGGATCATTGGTGGAGAAGGGTATGGGAATGCGTAGACAGAAATGGGATATTTTGCCGAGTAGGTGAAAAAAGGGCATTTAGATGTCGTTTTTAAAGGGAGGATGTCGTTAAGTATGAATAGACATTTTGTTTTGGGAAGTTTGAACGATGTATGTTTTTTGTATTTATTAAGCTCTTTGATGTGAGGTGCACATGCATGGACCTTGGTGGAATGCACTTCCCAACTTCAGTTTGTAATTTTTTTAATACTAAGTTTCCCATTATAAACTTTGGCCTGGATGGCCGAGGGGTTTGGATCATTACGGGATCCAGTCTGAGCGCTGTAGCGAGTTCGGGTTCGATTCCCGCCCTCGCCCTGGGTGTACACTTCTTTCTCTGTGGCAGTAAAAATTCTTCCTGTGCCCGTCGTCTTAATTGACGAAGGTTTATATAAGAGGGTCTTTGATCACGCACACAAACCGAAATATATATGTACCTACCGGCTACCCTATCCATTAATGTTCAAGATTTCCAAGAAAATAGAAGGATGTATGATTTGTGTTTTTAACCTCTTAGCTCCATAGGTACACATGCATGTACCTTAGTGGAATGCCCTTCCAAACTTCAGTTTACATTCTTTTTTAATACTAAATCTTCTATTATAAACTAGAATGCTTAGGCTATCCAAAAATACCGAAGCAGAAACAGCCGATTTATTAATTGTATTACAAAATTAGGTCTAGAAGGTTTTGAAGTTCTTTTTAAAAAATTAATTACTTGCAAAACATATTTCTAAAACTGAATTGTTTGAAACTATACCAATGAAGTTTTCTGGAGTGTGAATGTTAAATCTATATCCTGAATTCAAAAGTCTCGAAAATAATCCCGTTCTTCATTTGTAATAATTTATATGCTCAATTCTTTTCTTTAAGTAAGTGTGCAAATTATTTGAACACTACTTAATTGCTTCATTGTTTTTGTGATTGTTATTATATTAATGATTCATATATACATACAAAAGTTTTCGTTGTTAGTGAAATACGGAGAGCTCGAAAAAGAGAAAAAAAAAAGAATTTGGTTATAAGTTTACCTTAGAGATAAGTTTACTTAAAAATATAACCAATCAAATTTTATTCATAATTTTAAACATAATTTGTGCTTAAAACAATTTTGTCAACATGACAGAACATTATTTGGTTAATGTGTGAAACATTTATTCGACGAATCTTAATACAAGGGAATTTTGCTCGCTAAAGCATAGATAAATGAAAAATAAAAAGAAAAATTTGTGTCTAACCATTTCTAGTAGAACATTTTTTTTTTCGCCTATACGATAAAAAAAATTGACAAAAACTGTGTATTAAAATAAAAATTTCCTGTTACGATAAACCTTACACTCTCTCAACACAATTCTTTATTGCTTTCTTAAAAGCGATCGTGCAACTTTGTGTCATAAAAGTATCTTTTTATATGAAGATGATCTTTTTAATCTTAGAAATATCATTTTCAGTATCGAGTAATGGAGAATGTTTTACAATGGAATATCAGAGTATATGTTATTTCTCATACATACATAAAAGTCACAATCTTTTCAAGTTAAGTGTCAACAAAATCTTTTCTTAAAAATTTCTTTTAGAACCAAACCAGTATAAGTCAAAAACAAATTTAAAGAATGGATTTTTCTAATTTGAGTAATCTGACTACTAAAATATAGATTTGTACTGCTAACTTTACGCCCTAATTAAGATGCATACTTTGTAAAGGCATGAAATCGGATTTGTACTTTCAACTAACTATTATCACATATGAACTAAAAACTAAATTCCTCTGCACATCATCGCTCCTCGGCCCATTTAGTGGGCCAAGACCTTCCGTGCCCATCTCTTCTTTCGCGATCTAGGGCTCTGGGGTGCTAGGCATATGCCCGATAAGATGGTAAGTCTAACGAGAAATCCCCAGTGTTTAGTGTCCAACATGCTTGATACCCATTTGATCGACCCACCTAATTAATAAAAGGATGGGTCAACCTCGCCCAAATCCGGAATTCGATCCTCGGACCAGTGGCTGGGCAATGCGAAGCACTACTACTAAGCCACAGGTCCATCATTATAAAATATGAGGAAATGAAAGTATTTCGATTGGGTTGAAAATCTGAATTTGGGATTTTGGGTTTTCTATACATATGAAGGGTGTTAATAGGCTACATAATCACCTTTAAAAGCAAGGATTTATTAAGTGGTCTTTTGAACTCTTGTAGTGCTACTCCCTCTTTGTTAAAAAAATATACATATATTATATTTCACAATCTCTTGTAAAGTTGGCTAAACACGACTTACGCCAGTTGATCTCTAACACAGAAAAAACAAGATACGCAGCTTGAAATATCCATTATCCAAAGGATACACAAAGACCACTGTAATAACGGCCAACCATTTCATCCATTGCTTTTCATATCCCACCCCAAGGGGTCGGTGTTGGTCTCCGCAGAAAACCCATATGAAAGACTTCTCAGAAATAGAAAACAGTCAACCGACACAAAGGGAAGGATGCGGCATCATTTTCTCTGGATTTGGATGCTGAAGCATCTTTTTCATCTTGAGCATCCTTCCTCTTGCCTCTAATGTAGGGATGATAAGTAAGTAACAAAACGTTCTGTTTCAACTGTTAAATAGTATCGACCGTTTATTTGAAATTTTATACTGGTATCGAAACTTGGTTTTATTGGAAATATCATCGTTGAACTGGTTTTATAATGTGTCTGCTTTAAATATGTAGCGGGCAAATTAAAATATGGCCACCTTAAACTATATTTAATAATATTATAATGTATTTCGATCTTCCTATCATAGAAAAGCAGCTTTTATGGAAACTAATGTTGGCTTATACATAGTATCTGCAGCTCCTACTTCAACCACAGACAAGCATCAAGTATAAGTATCTACATTTGACATTTGAAATAGTTCCTACTGTAAAGTCATAGTATAAATATTTGTAGTATAAATATTTGAGATTAAAAAAAAAAATGAATCCTTTTTTAGAATTTAAAAAAGTATAGAGATACGCACGGTAAAAAACCCAGCAGTTTCTCTAAACAAACTGTCATCTGATGTGCTAGGAAAAATGCGCGTATTTAATAGATAAAATATGTTAATTTCAATCAATAAAAGTTAAAGTCATTTACAAAGAAAAATAAGCTGATTTTCTTTGTAAAAACAACTGGTGTTTTATAGTGAGATAGTTAATTATACATTCGAAAGTGTTGAAATTTGACTTCACTATATGAGTTAATTAAACAGGTATATCAAATAGTATTCTTAGTTAAAAATTATGGTGCAAGATTGCTCCGCAATCCTAGAACTTTCTATCTGCCAACACTATTTGGAGCCTGAATTCACCTCTTTTGCGGTGCAATCGCTTGTATGAGTTTTTCGGTTTATGATTTCACCAGTATTTAGGTTTATAATTGCACCAGTATTTAGGGTTTTGCTGCTTCTATCACTGTTAATTTCAAAACACTTAATTGTCTTTGTGAACAAAAAAAGGGACCAAAATAGGGAAAAATTCCTAAAATACAAACAGAAATAACATGACAACGTTCTTTATTATATAACACACATTAGAGCTATCCTATCTCTAATGATCCCTGCAGTGGATATCTGCAGGAGGTCTAGAACGGATGAGACCGATATTTTCGTCTTTTCACTATCCGGAAGGTCTGTGTTGTTAGCCCCTTTTTTTCACACAAACTAATGGTTTGGCACGCAAAAAACTGTCTGGTATGTACAAACGAAAATTAAGTTCTCCCAACCAAACTGTTCGGTTGCTATAGGACTGACAGGACTGTCTAGTTGCAGGAACCAAACAAGTTTGGTTAGCAGCGTTCGGCTGGCGCAAACGACTAGTTCGGTTGCGAGAACTACGCTGATACCGGGCAGTTTAGTTCTCACAACTAGACTGTTTGTTTGTTGTAACTGGTCTTATTTAGTTATAATAAACAGATAATTAGTTTATATAGACAGCTTTTATTTAGTTATAGTGAACATGTTGTTTGTTTATAGAAAATGCTCTGATTTAGTTATAGGGAACATATTGTTTGTTTATAGAAAACGCTTTTATTTAGTTATTTTAAACGAATGTAGTGTGCTTTATGACGGAACTTATTTAGTTTTAATTATGTAATACTTTATTATATATCATTTAAAATATTTATTTGCAGTTATAAAGAACCTAAATTTCCAAAAATTAAAATTTCAACAGAATATTATCTAGATAAAAATTAAATAAGTTAGAGGATTGCTGTGGACACGAAATTAAATTTCTTTTAAACTACCTTAAAAAAGACATAGCATATCATATTGACATGGAAAATAAACAATTTTATTTACATACATATTATAGAATACATATATATTTACATACATATAGATACATATATATTTACATACATATATATAGAATACCGAATATTCGGTGCATCCCTATAGTAATTACAAGTATTGATAGGTTTGTGACATTGATACCAAGTACAATATGGTTTAATTTTTCAACTTTTCATAAAAGGATTAAATATGTTTTATATATTTAAAATTTTGCCCAGTTAAACAGAATGTTTTTAATGAAAAACCATACTTTAGTTAAAGCACATTGGCATTTAAAATTAAATTTTGCATCTCAGACCTATAAACATTTTACCATTGCCTAGTGTTGCATGTATAGCTGGAAAGGGACTTAGCAAGTTTTCAATTGGAATGCACAGAAACTCTTCGGAGTGCTTCACTTCGTAGGCACCCATTGTATTGTCATAACCAAGAGAGATAAATTTTTGGCAAATTAGGCCAACTTCCCCAGAAGTAGAAATTACTATTTTATTTATGACTCCAAAGATAGGTACAATTCCATCATCACAAAGATCAAGAACAACACACATATCCCATTTGTATGTGATTCCCTTAAAAGTTACCCATTTAACAATCGAGAAAGGTTTACTCTTACATAATGGTGGTACCTCACTTCTTGAAAACTTATCATACGAATCTAACATCCTTAAATCCTCACAAATTTCAGTATGGCCTGTGATGATTTCATTACGTAAACCTTCTCCAGATAAAAATTTATAACACATTTTTAGTTGCTGCTTAAGAGCAAAAGTATGGGTAACACTTTTCCTGGAATTAGTGGCTGCAGCGCTTTCTTTGATTTCTTTGTGTTTTCCCTCATTACGTATCATACTTAAGAATGGCATGGGACCGGAATTTTCGATAATAGTTTTATAATGAACTATTAAGTGCATTTTTGGCTTAAGTAAACCAAATAAACTTTTGTAAACTGTGTTGTGTTCTTTTATTAAGTTACATATTGAATTGAGGGTGTTTCTGGGTAAGGATTTGCATGCAATAAACTCAACCAGACGACGCAAAAGTAAATAATATAACCAAACATCATTATTAAGAGGTACATAATCCCCAACTAAAAAGTTGAAAGACAAAACAAAATTTCTCATTTCAATTCCTGACATTTTTAAGTTGCTGTTTTTTAAATTGTCTTCTGTTATTTCTGGGACTTTATTGGTAAAACCATTAACTTGATAATTAAAGGATTTAATTCTACTGTTAAGTAACTGAAGACTAAAGACCTTTACTTCAAAAATAAAGTATTTGCAAATTTCTATCATAGCATACTTGCTAATGCCTTCATCAAAATCATGCAAAGTACAGGAAGCAAAGTTTTCAACTGGATGAAAGTAATCTAGTTCTACCCAAACAGATCTTTCATTAACCCCAGTTAACCGTAAACCTGAAGAAACATCATTTTCATAATCTAAAACATGTCTAGCAAAATCTGGCTTCTCTTCTACATCATTTGCACAATCTGATTTATGCCTCTTGCAAAAGCGACAATAAAAGTTCGCAGAAAAACTACCAGAGAACCCTAAAACTTCATTTAATCCCTTATTATCCCCCAAAATTAACCCAACAACAAAGTAAATCTTTAGGTCATTTTCTTCATCAGTTTTAATTTCTATTCCCTCACGTGCAAGGTAATTGAGTTCTTGTATCAAATGAGAAAAAACTTCTCTATTCCCCATTACTGCTTTTCTGTCTTGGGAATTATACAGATAAACAAGAAAAATGTTCTCTAACTGAGAAAAAAATTCAGGTGGCAAACAGGGTATTGTGGCATACACAGCACCCATCTCATTCAATCCAGCATGTGAGCCTAGGGCATTGTTAATCTCCAAATCATCTATACCGATGAAAATGGGCAAAACTAACTTCCCTTCAGCCTCATAGGGAGCAGATTTTTTTTGCCATAGACTTCCTTGAACGAAGTTGCTTATGACAGTATTGTTACTTTTTAATGTTTCAACATAATTTAGGACTGTTTGAAAATTACCAGGTAAAGTAAAAAAGCATTTCAAAATGGATCCCAGTGATACCAGTTTAGCTAAGCATGGTACTGGAACCTTAACAATTCTGTTATCTACCAGCTTGTGTTCGTATCTTACCCTAACTGTGCAATCTTTAGCGGGCACAAGACAGCCAGAATTCTTAAAATATTTCATCCTGCGGTATTCAGAGGAAAACTGGGAAAAGGACAAAGAAAATATATCTAGCATGCCAATTACGTCATTAAGGGGTACACTTTTGTCTTCATCATTAGTTTCACTTGACTTTTTTAGAATTGATTTAAATACATTCGTGGTTTCATTTAAAAAATCTGTAACTCCATCCACCACGATTTGAATGAGGTTGCGAGGAAATGAAGGACGAGCATACAACTTGGAAATTAACTTTGCCGCTTGAAAATCTATTTCTTTACTCAAATTACTTAAAGAGGGCTCATCTGCTTGAGGATTCAAAAAATTTTCACCTGGCAAACTATTCTCAACCTCCAATACCATTGGTGATTCGTCCTCCATTTCCCCTTCGTGTTTTTTCAAAGACACATCTTTATTTCCAGTTGCATAGTTATTGAGATTATGTTGACATCTGTAATGTCTCCTCATTCTTGACCATGTTTGAAAAGACTTTTTAAAATTACATCCATTTTCCCCACAAGAAAAAGAAGAGTTAGTAAGCTTCCTGTGACTTAATTTGTAGTGTAAAAATAAGCCTTGAACTGAAGGCAAGACATCTTCACAAATAGTGCACACTGGCATTTTAAAAATTTAGATAAAAACAGCAAAATTAAAAATGAAAATACAAAGAAACATTTTAAAGTAAGAAATGTAAAGGCTATAAAACAGCTCAGCACACTGACATTTTCAAAAATGAATCAAAACACTAAGAAAAAATTTGAAAGCATAAAATTTACAACTGCTGCCTAGATGATTACTTGTAATCTTCGAACAAGGGACTCTACTGACCCAAAGGTCTTTGGATTGTCCCACTTAGTGGTTATGCCGTAGACAGCTTTCTGCAATATAACCCAAAGAGGCTCTGCATGTTTTGAGTACTGTGCATGTATTGCATGAGTGATTTTAAATGCAATATCAAGGGCCCGAACTGGAGAATCTAGGTGGTATAGAAGTTCATCAACCAGGACGTAAGAATCTTTTATATCTTCAAGATCTCCAACTATAACTGGGATTGGTTGTAGAGTTTCTTTTCTCCCGGAAATTCTGTCCCTAAACCGCTGAATACCGGAGTCAAGATCTAATGGACTCTGTTGAAGCAAAAAAAAAAAAAATACAAAATTAATATCATAAACATTAATCAGTCATTGCCAGTGCCTGTAAGATATGAAAATAGTCACATTAGTATCCTCATTTTTCCTTTTGTATTTTTAGCTCAAAACAAAGAATTTTAACATATTTCAGCTCCAGCTATTGGTACATGGGATAAACTAAACAAGCTCAATTATTGAATTTAAACATAAAGTAATCTTATTTCTACTAATATGGGTCTGAACAAGTAACTTTTGCGGGGTCTGTAATTTTAATGTTTAAATTTTGTTAAACTCTTATATGTTACCTAATTTAGTAAAAACAATTCTTAAAAATTCTGAATTTCTGATTTGAAGATTAGCATTG
This sequence comes from Hylyphantes graminicola, assembly GCA_023701765.1. Lineage (NCBI taxonomy): Eukaryota > Metazoa > Arthropoda > Arachnida > Araneae > Linyphiidae > Hylyphantes > Hylyphantes graminicola. The sequence continues at coordinate 38,396,007 of CM043116.1, forward strand.
GGAAATGTGTATGTTGTGGGGCTAAATAGCAATACATATTCTCATAAGAAATACAGTTATCTAAATTGAGTTTTTAAAAATATGCATGGGTCTTAAATCACAGAAACTTAATGAAAAAATCATTATATCGCAATATTAGTTGTCACTGTATTAATAAATTAAAGATTCATTCTTATAGATTAAGAGTTTAAGGTAAACCTTAATGTGGAGCACAAATCCTTCTTGAATTATTTCCCGTGTCGGTTTCCATTTTCGTGAAAGGTTTCCAGAGATAAGCTTTGGCTTCACTAAATAGGAAAAGTGCATCAACACTTTTGCATCTTGGTCATCTGCAAAAGAAAAAGAGTACGAGCTGTAACTTTCTATCTATAAACATAAAAGAGAACCCTTATTGTGAGCAAGAGTTAGTGAAATATAAAAAGCCTTAAGTTGATAAACCTAACTTTAAAGTTATTTTTTCAATGTTATAAATATCTAAAAAAAATTTTGTGAATAACCCAACTTCCAAAACAGTATTTCAATTTTCGCATGTCATGTGTGATGCTTTGTTCCTCTTTCAATTTTGATTATTATTATATGTCAATTTAAGTGTTAAAATTAAATGTGAAATAATATATCAATGAACTATGTATATGAAAAATATCTAACTCATCCTAATGAGTTACTGATAATTTTTTTTTGAACTCAACTTACTTTCTGAAAGAAATTCTCCTGTCTTCAGAAAGGTATTAATTACCGGTATGACTTTTTCTTTTAACTCAGGCCAGAATGCCAACAAGTTATTTTCTGTCTCCGGGTATAGGCATTTGAAGTCGATTTCATACTATAGAAAAAAACATTATTAGAAAACATGATTAAATGTACAAGTTAAAAAAAAGTAGTTTTGTAACAGAATCTGTCACTTAAACCGCTTCCACACAACAGTTGTGTTCAACAGGAAAAATGTCGCTAAATATAATTCTATTATAAATATTAATCAGAATATTTATTCTATTATAAACCTTAAAACGCTAAATTTGGCTAGTTTTATTTCTTTACTTCAAAAATTCAATAATTATTTATTTAATAATAAATTTCATAATTATCATTGTTTGCAAAAATTAATTTATATTTAAAAAAAACTAATGTATAATATTCCTCTCCTTTAATTAGAATCAAAACATGCAATATAAATAAGAGGTAAAAAGGCGCCAAACACAGCCTTAATTCTATATTAAATTGCTAGTTTCATTTATTGTATTTTGAAAATTCATTAATTATTACTTATCGTTTGCAAAAATTTATTTATAATTCAAATAATAAATATGTAATATGCCCTCACTTTTAAATAGAATGAAAACAATTCATATCAACATACAAAATATCTCGTAGTGAAATATATTTCACGTCACTTCAAACTGACTGATGTCGCAAAAATAAATTTATTTTAATTTATTGTCTAAAAGAATTAAAGCTTCTCGAGCGATTGTTGTGATGGCAATGGTGGTTTAATTCTAATAAAAATAACTTCCTATGCCTTTTAAATGAGCATTAAACTTTGCAGTTTTTTAAATAATTGAAGTGCTTCAAATTTGAATTCTTTTCTGAAATTTTCAATGTATTCTAATTTTGATGCGCTGAATTTTTTGACGTACCACACTTGTCTGTAGCGTTAGTACAGGGTTCCCACTCTTTAACTTAAAAAAATTTCAAGGACTTTTCAAGGACCTTTATATCTTTTTCAAGGACCTTCATATTTTTTTCAAGGACCTAATAATTAATTATTACTAGCAACACAGGACAAAGTTTTTTTTTTTTTTTTTAAGTCAAGTATATTAAAAACAAGTATCCAAGCACATTAAACTTTAACCATCTGAGGGATACAAACATATGTTCATGTATCACCAGTTTTTCCTGCAAGATATGTAAATTGAAATCATCCATTACGGATTTTTCTTTCAAATTCAAATCAATAGGATATTTTTGGAAGTATTATGTACTCTAAGAGAATTTACAAATAAATTGTTTAATGGGAATATCAGGGTTGCCACTGACTTTTTGTTTTAAAATAGTTGCTTTAGTTGCCTAAAATACCCAAAATAGTTGCTAAAATAGTCGCCTGAAATATACGATTTCTGAGTTTTTATAAAAAATCGTCAGTTCACCAATCTTAAGTGCCTCTGGGTTAATCTAATGGAGAAAAATATATTTTCTAAGCCACATTTCTCCGACTGTATTGAATAATTTCAGTTTTCTTATAATTCCACATTTTGAAATTGATTTGAATATTTTTTAAATTTTCAAAAAATAAAAATTATTAGAACCAATTTCAAAAAGCGAGATTATAGGAATCTGTAAGCCAGCTACATTTACCATTTAAAAAACAGTTTGTGGAAATATTCAATACAGCCTGAGAAATGTGGATTGGAAAATATTTACTTATTTTTTTTTGCCATTGGATTAACACAGAGACACTTTTATTTGGAGACCCAAAGGAGGAGTCTGGATCTTGGAGTCAATCTCATTATCGCCCTTAAACACATAGTAATTTTCATTTTTGCCGCGATGTTGTAATGTATGTTTCAATCCTCTTGCATCCTTCGTTCAAATAAGCAGTTAACCTTAAAAACTAATTCTGAAACATTTTACAGATTATTTTATCAAAAGCTTTCAATAATGCCCTTTATGAAGCACGCAGTGATGGTTTTTTTGGTGATCCAGCATGTCGCAATCGCAAAACGAAAATTTCAATCTCTTCATCCAATAGACATTTAAAATATTTCCCTCTAAAAATTATTTTAATGTTATGCCCACCATTCTAGCAAAGGCAAAAAAAGATCCTCCTAAACCAAAGCCTTCTGATAATAAGAGGAAACCGGTTTATGCCGGACCCGAGAATTTCTATTTTGCTAACAAAATTTCAACCTCGATAAAAATAAAACAGGATTCGTGAAATAAGTACAGTGAAACCTGAAGACCTACGAACAGCGCTGTGCCAAGGTCATCAGTCAAGTTTTTTTTTTTTTTTTTACATTAGAGGCTGGTTGACAGAACTGCCCTGTACCAAAGCTACACTATGCAATGCAAGCATCACGCCAAGAATTAAGGGGTCTAAGGAGTCTTAAAAATGTGCAAAGAAGGAACTACAAAGCATAGTTTGATCTTTCATGTAATTTTTTAACTACTCAATATACAAGTATAATTTTTTTATATGTAGTTCTACAAGATTTATTTAATATGAAACAAATTTTAAAATTTATCAAACTTTAACCAAAACTAAAATAAGTGATATTAAACATAAAGCTATTTGAACACATTGTGATTAGGCTTGCGCGGCAAATTGTGAGGTCAAAATTGAAGACATGACCAAGAAAATGACTTTATATTGTACAAATATGTACAAACAAAGACTTATACCTAAATTCTCAGCTCAATTTTAATTAGAATTTATTTTAAGAACTTTTTTCTAAAAAAATTTATAAAATTTTTTGAATTTTGATTTAAAAAAATTTTAAAAATTATTTCTAATTAAAATTGAGCTGAGAATTTAGGTATAAGTTCTAGTTTGTACATATTTGTACAATATAAAGTCATTTTCTTGGTCATGTCTTCAATTTTGACCTCACAATTTGCCGCGCAAGCCTAATCACAATGTGTTCAAATAGCTTTATGTTTAATATCACTTATTTTAGTTTTGGTTAAAGTTTGATAAATTTTAAAATTTGTTTCATATTAAATAAATCTTGTAGAACTACATATAAAAAAATTATACTTGTATATTGAGTAGTTAAAAAATTACATGAAAGATCAAACTATGCTTTGCAGTTCCTTCTTTGCACATTTTTAAGACTCCTTAGACCCCTTAACAATCAGGCATGACTCACGGGCATCCTGAATCGGACCCTTGATCAGAAAATATATTCTGGTTGTCAGAGTTGGCCTGAACCGGAGCTACAAAAGTAACGAGATACTCTTCCGATCACACAAAGCCAGAGAACTGTCAATCATTCTGACGTAATATTAAATAATCGGTAGATTTCACTAAAACTAGGCAGTAAGATAAGTAAATCAGGAAACATTATTGAACTCCTTTCCTAATGGGAGGTTGCACTGGCTGGCGAGATTTGAAGACATCTAGTGTAATCTAATCTGAATTCATCTTCTCATTTTGATAACAATTTTTATTTTTCTTTATTCGAATCGGTTATTTGAACTTTTAGTTTATTGAAATTTAAGTTTAGTTTCACCGAAAAACGTCGTCGCATTTTCGCGACGGTTAATAATTTTTTTTCGTATTTTCATGCAACTCGTCGCATTTTGCGACAAATGCGACTGCAGATTGATCCCTGAGGTGGATGGTGTAGGTTATTAGACCACATACGACGTCACTGTCAAGAAATAAATTTTTCGCGCGCATTATTAGTTCTAGAATATATTGCGGAAAACAGGCTAAAATATGTCGCGGAAATTGAAATAGTTGCTAAATAGTCACCAAAATGCTTAAAATAGTTGCTTTAGGTCCCTTTTTGATTAAAATAGATGCCTACCCCTTGAAAATAGTTGTTTTTAGTCGCCAGTGGCAACCCTGGAATATGTTAGCAGAAATTCAATTTTAACTCTGACGCAGAAAAAAAACAACTTAATTACAACAACTTAATCTTTATTTTTAACCAAAGTTGGTTAAACACACATTTTCCAGGCATCTTTAAGGTACGAGCATTCAAAATTGTTGAAGAAAGTACGTGAAAAACAGTCGTATAAGAAAGCACGTGACGCTGCAGCCGGAACAAATTTCCTTTCGCGACATAGCTTCGCGCTGTTTAACAACTTCTCTCTGAAGAGAACGTGATGTCAAAAGGAGGAGTTATGCGCGAGAGTGAAGCGCAGTGGACAAAAGAAGTCTCGCAGCCTACTAAAAAAGATTCGTTGTAGTTTGGTTTTGTTTGTTTCGGAATTCGCGCAGAGGGAAAAAAATTCAAGTACTTTTCAAGGACTTCGTGCATTTTTCAAGTACTTTCCGGGGCCCCGAGTTAATCAAATTAAATTCAAGTACTTTTCAAGGATTTTCAAGGACCGTGGGAACCCTGTAGTAGTTTGGGCTATGAAAGTGGGTGACGGACAGACAGACGGACTGAACGATTATAAAACCTTCCACTTTTTACGTTATAAACGTAGTGTGGAAGCTAAAATTGAAAAGAATAATTACTTACTAGGGTGTATCCCAGGGGCTCTTTTAAGCCCTTAAATTCTTTTAGATATGTCCAAACTTTATTATCCAAATTTTCATTCTGTAAAACTTGTAAACGATAGTCATGGGTCTCCTTCCATTTTTCAATGTAGTCTTGCCATGGGGCACAGGTAATTTTTAGGGAATTCAGTTGATGTAGAACTGTCTCTGATGCTGAAAGTAATATAAATTTTGAAAAACATCTATTACATTACAAGAAGAAAATGTTCTAAAACAGCATGACAAAGTATTTGTTAGTTGTAGGAATATTAATTAAAATTGCTTCATAAATTTGCAAAAATGCTAAAGTTGACTATTCTGCTGGACTAGCTCAATAGACCAAACACTATATTCGGTGCATCTCTAGTAAAAAAAACCCTAATGCAGTAAAAATTACCTTTAGGGGTCTCTTCACACAAGGTATTCGACAACTTCTCTCCTAATCCGGCGATTTTTGCCCTTTTTCTTATATTGTAGAAGAGATCTACCAGTTTCCCTGCGGCACTGTAACGCTTACCGCTTGCATCCTTGTGATATGGTATGTAATAGGTAGACTGCAAACATGAATGTTATTTTAACAATATATACATGTTACTTTTTATTAGAATAATAACAAATGGCACTTTAAACATGTTTAAATTGCTGTTAATGTGCATGATATAAAGGTTAACTGGTCATAAAAGTTTATAAATGAGTAGATAATACAACTTACCGCACATTCAGAAGGGAAGTACTCCTCTATTTGTTGGGCCAATTCCTTAAATCTGGTTGATGTCACTCTACAAATAAAGAGGGAAAAAAAAGTGAAATCAGGATTGTTGCGATTTAAATCATTTTTAAGATACTAATAAAATTATGTATTTTCATAAAATAAGCGATTTTTTCATCATTCTATTTATGTTTTTAAAATTTTCCCTTCTTTTTAACATACAATGTTCACTTTTCTGTTGTTTCTTGTTTTGTTTTTATGAAGCTTTAAAATTAAAATGAGATTTTTCAATCATAAAAAAATAATAGCAAAAATAATGGAATAATAAAAATATTTGATTTATCGAACTTATTATTTTTAATTTATTTTATCTTCCTTGTTTTAAAATTTTAACAATAAGAGCGAACTAGGTACATGTTATTCAGGCACAATAAAATATTTTTTTTCTAAGAAAATGCATCTTTGTGCTTGAAACTTTTGAAAATGTGAACATTAACAATAGGTGTTACATAAACTGTGTCATAGTTTACACAAAATTTCAGTTTAATTACATATAAATGGAATGTTTAATAAGCCCATTAATTACATCCCATAAAACTGTATTTTTAGGAAAATTCAAAAACCAAAATAAACGCAGAAAATTCTAGGTTGAGTTTATACCAAACAAGACAATTTGAAAAAAATCATAAAAATAAAAAAAGCTTGATTTAAATATTAAGATTAATTTTAAATCAATCTATTTTTTTAAAGAAATAAAAAAAAACAACAACCCTGATTTAATTAAATGAAGAATATTGATGACTGGAGAAACTTAAAAAATTTATTACTCACTTTTTGTCAACATCGCCTTTAATTTCACTTAGTAGAACACATTCGGCAACAAACTGTTGGGTTTTTGGTGTTAGATAACCAAATCTTTTGTATTCCCTTGTTGCAATTGTCCCATTAAAATGGTTGGACAATGAAGTGTGAACAAATCCCTAAGAAAAATAAAATATTTTAGTAAATAAGATTCCTTCCTTTCTTTGAGATTTTGTGAGAGTCGCATACCAGTTTTAATGATTTCAAAAGAACTAGATAAAATATTTTTGCAGTTTTTCTCATTGAAGATAATATTTCTACTACTAACTACTATTATAAAGAAATTTTGAAAACATGTTAAGGTGGAATTTTTGTTTTTGGAATGTAGTTTATTCCTAAAAGTGAAAATTTTAAAACACGATATGGATTGAATGACATTAGTACCTCTTTTATGTGCGGAAATTCTGGACATGAACTGTCTAATTTTCCTTTTTTTGGCTCTGGCTCAAAAGAACTGGTATCGGGGTCAAGCTCCTGAGAAAAGGGACTATCTGTCCAAAGAACAGAAGGCACAGACTCCACACACTCTACAGAGCCTTCAAAAAGCACCACTGAATTCTGCAAAGCAAAAGTCAAAAGAAAAATTAGAGCATAAAAAGAATTCACCATTTTAAGGGGGTTCAGTACCCCAAAATCGGTGAAAAAAATCAAAACAAAAATTATTGGCTTAAAATACTATTACAACCTTTATTAATAATGTCACAAAGTATCAAGACGATTGGAAAAATATTTTTGATATTAAAAGCCATTTTTATGCCATGGCTTCGAAAGAAAATGGGTTAACAATAAAAATTTTAAACGCGTTTTTCTCAGAACTTGATTTTTTTTACTTCAATGTACCTTTTCTCAAAAACTATGCTATGTTTTCTCGGAAACTTTTTTTTTATATGATGCAATGCATAGTATAGATTAATATGAGGTTATAAATTTTAATAAAACTAGAGTGAAAAAAATTTTATGGGGCAAAAAAGTGAAAAATTTCATGATTTTTTGGGTACTTTAAGACTTATTTTATTAAAAAAAATCTAACAGTTATTTACAAAAAACTTTTAACCTCAGAATATATAAGGTTGGTATAACACATACAGAAAATTTTAAGATGATCTGATCAGTAGTTATTGTGAAAAGGTACATTGCAATTGGCCAATTTAACATTACCGATATACAACATACTGAACCCCCTTAAAAATAATAGGGCTCGACCGATGGCACTTTTCAGCCGATGTCAATTGTTCAAAGTTCAATCGGCTGATGGAAAAATTAAACAAAATTTGGACATTCTATGCAAATGCAACCATCCGATTACTGTCATATTTTAAAAAAGAAATATCTCTTAATGAGATTTTTTTACAAATAAACTTTTCCTATGTTTAAAAGTATTACATTATTACCTTACGAGGACTCTAGTGCGTTTTATGTTAAAAAGCAACCTTCATCTTTATTACGGAGGATCGGCAAGGGCAAACGTAACAAAAAATAGTCAGTTAAAAAACATGTCATTTTAAGTCTACTCAACAACAAAAGCCATCGGCTATCCATATGTCATAGACCTGCAATCACTCTTTAATTTAACATGTAAAGTGTGATTCAGACTTAAAGGTCTGATTTGCCGAACTTTCATAAACTTAAACTAAGAAAAAAAAACATCTGTGTAGAGAGAGATTACACGGGGAACTAGTAAATATTACGAGGCAATCTAGTTTTGTAGACAGATCTGTTCAGAATAATAAAAAAGGCAAGACCCACTGTGCACTTGCACATACAGCAAACCCTTGTTATATCGCGCTTCCCCGGAGACAAGCAAAAAAAACGCGATATAACTAAATGTGCGATATAACAAGCTACTAGATAAATATTATACTAATTATATTGACAAGATTGGGAGAAATGATACAAGGCGCGATATATCCGAATGCGCATTATAACGAGGGGTTACTGTATTGCAAGGTGTCGAATATCTTGTTGATCGATGTTTCTCTAATTAAAAATTACAAAGAATTTAGTGGGCTAATTATAATAAAGTTAAAAAACATGGTTTTTCAAAGCAACAACCGTTTTTTAAAATCTACTTAACCAACTACTTAACCACTTTAACTTAATAACCAGGCTCCTTCTCTGAAAGATACCCTTACAAAAAATTCTAAACTTATTTCATAAGAAACATTAATAACAATTTTTAATTATGTATTATTGGTAATGTTTTAGAGTTTACAAAGACCATAACCTGTCTTAAACTTACAAATTCTGGTAGCATGGTGGTAGCAACATTAGAACATGGCTTTGTGGACACAATACAAATATATATTACCTCAGATTTCCAATTAGCATAGTTATGCTGAAATTTACAATACGGGCCTCCTTTATTAGCAAATAAGCTTTTTATAGTATCGTCAGTTAAAACACTGAAGCTTTCGTCGTCTATTTCTTCATCTAGATGCAGAAACAATTTTCCGTCATTGACAAAATAAAATATCGATTACCAGATTTTTAGTTCAAGCTATTACATCATTATTCAAAATAACATTGAGTAGTATTTAAATGTTTTTTTTTCACATACTTAATCGAGGAAATAAAAGCTTACGGGTCTGTTTGTTAAATTCAAGGGTTAGCTAACAAGTACATACATTTATACAAATATTGACAACCAGTTGCAGGCTCAAAGAAATGGAATATATACAAAAAAGATTTTAAAAAAGCACACTTACCCTCAAATTTCTCGATAAACTTCTCCAACCCCCATTCTCGAAGTCTATTCTTGTACATTTTAAATCCAAGAGTAGCGATCTTTCAGCTGGTGAATGGCGACCGGCGACGCACGTTGGTTGCTTTTTCGTTGGTGTAAACACAGAGTTTAGTTGTCTCAACCGAACTCATTGAGGCAGTCTGGTCCCGTTGACTAAACTCGTTCAATCGAACGAGTTTAGTTATGGTAACTAAACTGGTAGGTTTGAAAGAAGCCACCAGTTTGGCTGTGCCAATTAAACACCCTTCAACCGAACTTGGTTGAGTTGCAGGACCAGCACCATTTTTTTGCGTGGGAGGAGTAATGAAACTTTTTCTGTGGAAGAATATCTTTTGATTTTTTCGGGATATGGTATGTTGTTTCCTTTTATTTCTTGTTGTGTAGAAATCAATGAAAAGCATTATTTTTTTTTGTGTTGATTCTGTGTTTTAGTTAGGAAGAGATGTTGAGTTTTAATGATTACCTCAGTTTTGTTTTATAACTCAATGCTTTATGTATAGGCGGCCCGGATGGCCGAGTGGTTTGGACCATCACGCCAGCAGTCTGGACGATGAAACGAGCGCGGTTTCGATTCCCGCCTTCGCCCTGTTGTACTTCCTTTCTCTGTGACTGAAAAATTTCTTTCTGTGTCTGTCTAAGTTGGCGAAGGTTATATAAGCGGTCTCTGATCAATCATTCAAGCTGGAATATATATGTACCACCTACCCTTTACGTAGAGGTAGAATGTATCTATGTTTTATTTTTTCTTCCAGAAAATTGTTGGCAGTCTGTTGTTTGAACTATAATATGTGAATTTTATTTGATATTTTTGAAGTGAAGATATATGATTTATTTTATATTACTTAAACATAATCACATATAGAAAATTAGTTGCAACGCTTAAAATTGCATAGCAAGTTATGTCATAGGTTTTTACAATTTTTAGTAAATCCGTGAGAGAATTAACGAAAAAAAATCTGTAATAAACCTACTCATCGAAGATGAAAAAATAAAACAACTTTAAAGTTTCGTGATTAAATGTACGATTTTAAAATGATAAATAATATTTAATTGAAGGGGATTTCTTATTACTCAGACATTTTTGTATTTTATTTTTAAATATCAAAAAAAAAAAAAAAATTAAACTACCATTCACGTTTCGGATTTTTGTGTTATCTTTTATTCACTGCTATGCATGTCTAACAAATTGACAAAAATCGATGAAATATGCTCCTCTCTTTCTATTTCATTGTGGTGTTCGCACGCATTCAATTGTTTTTGCATGATGTAGGGGAATTCCTCTCTCTCCCCGTTAAAACTCTCACACCATGCACAAAAACATGATTAATAATATCTTCTTCTCCCATAAGAAAACCCCTCAAACGCAATCAAAAACAAATTCCATATTCCATTCACACGAGAAACACACAAATGAGCCACTCAAAGGGTGTGAAAAGGGGCAATTCCATCAGACCCCCTACACAAAGACCCTTTTGGCACGAAAGGGGTGAAGATGAATATCCCAGAGTTGCCAGACTTGGCTAATATTAGCCATTTTGGCTAATTTTTAATCCATTCGAGGGAGCTTGGCTGATAAATTTTTAAATCATAGACTGCTTTGGTTAAGCTAGTCGTGCACCGACAGTAACATTTGTTCATGTAAGACAAATAGTTGCACAAATCAAAAGAGGTGTTACTGTTATAACAAACAAATGCTGAAGACGGGAGGATGTCACTGTAGATGAAAATATGTATCACTATGTTTGTAATACAGATTCCAACACCTTTAGAATCCATTCAAAGAGGCAGGATTTTCAATTTTTTTATTTGTATTTTTAATCTGGTTCAAAAATAGTTAACACAATAATTATTTTAATGTCCCATTCACGTTTTTTTTCTCTCGCAAAACACATTTTGTCTTATATTTACTAACTTGTGCATTCTGTATGCGATCCATGCCTTTCTGGCTCATTTAAAAAAGCCCCAGACATTTTCTTCCAATTTTGATTACACTTTACTGTTTGTTCTTTTTTTTCGGTTTTGAATGTGTGTCTATTTGCTTTTTTAAAAAGAAAAATCACGCAAATCTGGTTTGGTTTGATTTGGTTTGAATTATCGTCGCACTAACGCTACACGAGGGCTATTGGCGACGGGCGTCGTATTTTAGAACCACAGTCAGGTGACGAGCCACACCTGAATAGGCACCCAACGCAACCGTTAAGGGCGACATAGTACGCAGCGTTAGGACTTTGAAGGATATTTAACGTGCACTCCCTTACACGGGGTATTATTCGTCGGACATTTTTGGCTGCACGGGCCGTTTATAGGTCGGCAGCTATTTTGGCGATGCCCGGACCCGAACCTGGGACCTTCCGCATGCTAAGCGAGTGCTTAACCGACTGGGCTCCCCAGCCCACGCAAATCTGAATAGACTAACCGGGAGTGACTTACCAGAAGTACTGCCGCACATGAAGTGACGCAAAAGAAATTTCCATCAGATATTTGAAGCAGAAACTTGGCTCGGGGCCGAGGAGTACAGTCGGTTAGGCATTTGTCTAGCAAGCGAAAGGTCCCAGGTTCAGGTCCGGGAATCACCAAAATAACTGCCGACCTATAAACGGCCCTTGCAGCCAAAAATGTCCGACGAATAATACCGAGTAGAGGGAGTACCCCGCAATGAGGGTGTGCACGTTGAATATCCTTATAAGTCCTAACGCTGCGTACGATGTCGCCCTTAACGGTTGCGTTGGGTGCTTACTCAGGTGTCGGCTCATCACTTGACTGTGGTTTTAAAACATGATGCTCGTTGTCAATAGCCCTCGTGTAGCTCTAGTGAGATGATAATTCAAACTACACTCTAAAAAATGAATGCTCAAAAACGACGAAATTTTCCTTAATTTTGACGATTCCATTACTGGCAAATGCTCCGAGTTTTCGTTTCCTCAAAATTAGGAAAGTTGAATCGTCATTTTTATGAGGATTTGAATGTCTCTGTTCTAAAGAAATATTTCGTCATTTTTGAGCATGTGAGAACAACAATGAGATTCTGTTTCCTCAAAATCAAGATACAGAATCGTCAAATCACGATGGTAAAAGTGAGGATTCGCGTTTACTCAAAAGTCACGTGATAGTTTGACGAAACAATCCTCAAAATTAACGAAATGGGGCTTGAGGATTCAAGAATCGTCAAAAATGAAAGTGTTATTTTTGAGAGTGTAAACAAAAAAAAAATTTGGCTCTTTTTTTGCCAAATTCCGTATGGCAACCCGTTCAAAAAACAGAAAACTAACAGATAAGAGGGTCTTCAGCAAAAACAGAATCAATGTTGGCTGTTCCAAGGGGGCGTTTTGGTGGCATGACACTCATAGATTTCCTTCCGTTGGTATCCCCCCTTTTCTTCATTATGGTTTGTGGCGTATTTTTTTTTATTATCCTGGTGGTTTCTAATATTCTCCTGTCTGATTGATGATCATTTGTCATGGGCGTTTACGGAGTGGGTCGCTCGGGGTGTGAATGTGAGGGGTTGATGATCTGTGAAGATGGTTTTATTTGTTTGTTGGTTTGGTGGTTTTTTTTGTGTTTTCGAATGTGTTGTTTGGTGTTTGAATGTATGATTAATTTTCATGTGTGTTATTAAATGGCATAACTTTAAGAGTGAGGAAACTGAAGATGAGATTGCCCAACAAAATATTGTAAATTTTAACGAAAAATGTTTTCTGGGGGGGGGGGGGGGGGTGATAATATAATTATAAAAAGAAAATTCACACTGGAAGTGGTTTTGTGCTTCGAAAACGACGAGGGATTTTGGAATATTCAATTAGTATAAAAAATCTATTTAAAATATTAAAGGTATATAAGTAGGAAGAATTAAAAAATAGTGTTTTCAATATTTTTATTCTCACAAACGTTTAAAAAAGATATTTGTTACTGACAATAAAGTAATTAAAAATTTTAATATTGGTGAGGACCAGAACTAAACAATAAAGTATTTAAAATTATTACAATTGATGATGATCATAATTAAAAAAAATTTGAAAGTTAAACCCATTTAATGAAACCTCTTCAGTCACTCAATCTAATAGAAATTTCAAACACTCATTCATCGAAGAAATACCATCTGTCAATATCCACCTCAAGCCTCTTCATTCACTTCCAAATTCCCACACATCCAGTTCAATTCCTTCTGAATTATCACGCGTCTCTTCAGAACAAAAGGGAACAGAACCAACTCATTCAATTAATCCCGGCTGAAGGATTCCATCGAACACGAAGAACAAGAAGAATTCGAATCTTTTATACGAGGCCACCCGCATGTTGAGGAATCATCGGATTCCATCCTCGGCTAGCCTTTAGGGTGTAACCTCTCACCACCCTCCTTTCACAGGGCGATGTTTAATTAATGAATATCGTTCGGGATTAATGCCAGATTCGTAGTTCTGCCCCCCCCCCTTAATGGGGGATCAAATGGATGAGATATATTAACCCTTAGCACGCAGTTGTGTGAATCTCTGACTGGAGAGTTTTGATTGGAGGGCTGAGCTTCGCGAATGCAGGTGTTTGTTTTGAGGTTTGGTTTTCTGGAAACCAGTTTGTGTGTATGACTTCAAAGCTGAATGTCTTTTAATCAAGTTCTTTTTAATTAGACATGAGTTTAATTGACAGTCATAACGTGGTGCGGTGGATAGTGCGGTGTTGATAGGTATTAATGATCATTTAACAGAGTGTTTGCTTCATAGATGGGCAAAAAGATTCAGGAATCAAGTGTTAATTGAGTTTCAGATTAATGCTTGGTTGTAATTGTTGGAGATGTAATTATACTTTTAATTAGATTGGCTTTTTTATATCATCCTAGCGTTATCATGGCTTTTGATATGGATTTTTATGGAAGTCATAACACCCATCATCCTGTCCTGTTGTATCTTCTTTGTATTGGTAATTTTGTACGATGTGATTGAGTTTTGGGAATTAATTTTTGTAGGAAGAAGTACATAAAGGTTAAATGAATCTCGTTAAGATAAGAAGTCTTAAGCAAACTTAATAACTGTTATCTAAATGAGAACAGATCAGACAAATGTAATAACAGGCAGAAATTAACTATGCAGCTGAATCCTTTTACGTATGCGTTTATATTATTTTTACAATCTAGGTATTAAGTGTAAATTAGTATATTGCTAGAAATAAAAGCAAGATTTGGTTATAAATTTAGATGCAATCCATTCAACAGGAACGAAATATAGAAGAATATGTGAATAAAATACTTCAAAAAGGTTTGCTTGTTTACCCTAAAGAATGCATGAAACAAATTAATTATCCGGGGACCCAGGCATGCAGAGATCCAGAGATCATGTTGTTAAATGAAGTAAAGCTTACTAAACACGAAACGATGTGAAAATGATATATTATCGTAAGATTTCATGATTTCATATTCACATAGCTTGATAAATAGTCGAGCATATCAATATTTAACATTAAATCAATATTATTATTTTGAATTGTTAGTTGAACCGATTTAATTGAAGTTTGTTGAAATTTTACAATAAGCTAAGAGCTATTATGAACCTACATTGTTCTCAAAACTGAGTGCATTGTTCCCAAAAATGAAAATATTAATATCAAAATCGAGAATTTTTTTCTCAAAAACGGGAACATTTTCTCAAAATTGAGAACCTACTAGTTCCTATAGTACTCCATTCATTAGATCAGCGTCTCGCTTCTGAAATTCCACAACCCTATACTCATCTACGTCACTCATTCAGAGCCCGATTTCAATTTGCCCCTCATCCCCCATTCTCATTTCCACCATCACCATTACATCGCATCATCATTTACCAATACACGGAGAAGACACGGTCCACTACCAATTACACCAAAAGAAGAGAGACGCCCACAAAAATCCGCCATCTTCTTCCATGCTCCAGAATTTTTATTTCCCGCCAAAACTTTTATTCGATGCCCCTTTTTGTTTGTTATCTGTGTCTGATATTCTTTCATTTATTTTGTACCTGATAGGGTAATATATCTCGAAGAAGAAAGGTATGTCTTGACTTCTGCGTTCCCGCCATCTTTAAGTGGGTTATTTCGTAATTAATGTTTGTTTCTTATGATGCTGATGGGTTCTAATGATGTTTCTTTTATCGACTTTTCAGCTGGAAATGCAAAAGGATGGACCATTTATTTTTCTCCGTTTCCAGGTAGGATGATGGGTGTTATTTATCAAGGATGAATGTATTTATTGTTATGGAATGAAGATGCTGATAAGCAGCTATATCTAGGTTTCTTTTTAGCGCCACTAATGAGGATTTAGCTTTCTTTAGATTTTGGTTCGTACTCAATGCCGTAAGTGTCTCGATTTTGAAGGCATTCTATTGATAATTAAAGTATTTGATAGTTTAATGATTTAAATGTTATTTAAAAGGAGAACATGTTTTTATTTGAAATGATATTTAAAAGTATTTCTACATAATTCATAGCTATTAAGTATGTAATAAATACTTTGCTTTTCAAAATATACAATTTAAACCCCATATACCTGAAAAAAAGTGAGTATCGGTCATCTAGGACTTCTTTTGAGTTATGGTTATGAATGAGCAATCTTTAGGCTGATGTATAATGATGCCAAATAAAAGAAGTTTTAAATATTATTAGGAGTTTAAATGTTGAAGTGCATTTTGAAATAATTTTAAACTGAAAAATTATTAGAAAATATTTTTCATTACTTTTTTTCATAACTATTAATTTTTACTTATATTTAAAACTTAGCATTTTTGTGATATATTTGGAAATTTTCCAACATTTGGGAGGATTTTAATCATTTCAACTCCCATCTAATCAAGTGACAATAAACAGTTTCACAATCAATCTGCCACGTTGTGTGAAACACACAAGTTATAGTAGCACATTCTCCAACTAAACAAGCATGAAATTACATTTTCCATTGCTTGCCTCCGAAACACGCAGTAAAATAAATATCTCACATTTCCAAAACGACAAAGAAGATGAGGGGGGATATGACGACGACTTCTAAAAATTCTCCAAATTCCCTTTGCTTCAGCGGCAGAGAGAATTGCAGGAAGATAAATGTAAGAACGCCGGAAAAGGGAACAGAGACAGGGCTCCTGCCTTAAAAGCTTCTTTTTAAAGAAACTTTTTCGTTTGTTCGCCAGGAATGTGTGGGGTTCAAACACCGGAAAGCACGTAAGAGTTCTGTGCGTTTGGAAGATATCACTGGACCTGAATGCCTCTGCAAGGGTAATCGACTCATCAGTTTGACAAACTTCAAACGTTTGCTGGCTGCTGGACGGAGTGAATAAAGTGAGTTTCGAACGTGGTTATCCCTTTACGACCTTCGGTATGGTGGCGCTGATTTAAAATTACGAGACTAAATTTGGTGGTTTAGCGAACAGAATGCGTTAAACAGCATAAATGCCAGCAACTCTTTAAAACCAAAGTCATTTTAATACAAATAACGAATGGTACAAGTCAGCTGCTGCGGTATCGATATTTTTGAAGAGTTTGAACATTCTTTCAATACCCGCACGATCGTGCGAGCCCGGTCGGACTGGGTTATTGTAGCGGCCATTGATTTAATTTTAAAGTACAAATGATAGGAATGCACGTAGAAGAAATTTTATTTGGAACTGACTTAAAACTTGGAGCTTGCGTTTCATCAAAAATATGGTTCCTAGCTGCAGCAACGGTTGCGTGGTGAAACATTTCACTAAACAGCTGTTGCAGCTAAAAGGAACCATATTTTTGCTGAAATTCTAGCTCCAAATTTTAACAGTGATGCAAAAAAGGGCTGACTCTAGGCTGTGTATACCATCCTAAGAATCATAACAAAGTCCTATAGCGAAATTACAATGTAATTTGCTCGAGTCTGAATGATGTAATTTGAGACTGACAATGTAATTTGCTCGAGTCTATTCCCATAGTCGGTGCCTTTAAAAGTGTATATTTAATCAAAACGACTGAAATTAGAAGCTAGGAAAAAAAAAAGATGATTATTTTCAGCAATCCCGATTTGAAATTTAGTCAATGGTCGTTTCAGATCCGATTTTATCGCTTTTTTGCCATAAATATTAGTCAATAATTGGCCAAAAACAGAAACCCACCAACATAACGTTTTTAGTTTCAGTCAAATTATAAGGTATTCGAGCCTATAAAGAAGTAAAACTCATTTTCAACAAACTTGTCAGTTAGAACCTTACAAAATCAAGCCGCTCAACGCAGGTGTTAAATTGTTTAGCCAAATGTTATTTTGACACAAAGGGTTTTTGGTTTGGAAGTTAATAATGTTCTATGTGTTTGAGGCCCTAGACGTGTGTGTTCCACTTGGGCTTGTACTTCATGGTGTGTGGAAAAGTTTTATCTAGTTGAAAGGAATTTCGTTACATTATTTTTAGTTGAGTTCTTCCAATGCATAATTAGCGTCGAATCATTAAAAGGAACTGCATACAATAACATTTGGCTCAATGTTACGGTACTGATAATTAACGTTTTACCACGATTGTTTAAACATTCATTAAATTAAAAAAATAATAATCGTAATAAATAACCTACAATAAAAAATAATTTTTTCTACCCATGTTTTACTATATATTTTCAATACATAGATTAATATTAAATAAAGTACTTTTGAATATTTACAAAAAACATAAAAGTTTTAAAATGATTTCAAAACTTTCATTACAGAGGAGAGGTGAAAATGCGAAACACGCAGTTTGTTTTTAGACTTATTTAATAATATATATATTTTTTGATATCCATGTTTTATATCTTTTAATCTATAGATTTTTAAAATTTTGACCTCTTAGAAAAACTACTATTTCATATTACACAAAGATTCCCCCCTCTCTTGTTCCTTATCTAAAGCTTCTTGAGTTTGAGCCATAGTTCAAATTTAACCCAATTGAAATTTATCCTACAACATGAATAATCTCTTGACATTCCGAGACTAAAAGGTGGAACCCTATCCCCTTGAACTGGGGCTTCGTTCATGTTGAGCTCTTCTGCAGTGTAACGAGATAAGCTTGTCAACAGTCGTATTCTAAATTCATCTGCATCTTCGGATAGGGTTCTGAAATGCCTGAAGATTGTCAGATAGAATGGAGCTTTTTTTTTGTGTGTGGGCGTTTTTGAAAAGAAAGAGCATTGGCTCAGGGACTTAAAAAAATATTTTTAAAAGTTCTGAAGAGTTAACTTATTTTACATTTGTTCATATCAATGGATTACTTTTGATGATGGCTAACCTAAGTCAAAAATTTTTATCTGATCTTTTAACAATTTCTGTCCCAGTGATGCCAGTTGGCATCATCATGTTTCTGGTCATAATTAAAAAAAAATAGGGCTGACGCATCTATTGGGATTAATAAAAAATATTTTATAATAGAAAAAAGTTTGAAGAATCGAATGATGTGCTTTTGATAGCCATTATGATGCCAAATTATCATTGGGACTGAAAGTGTTAATACTACATTCATTACAAGTATATTATTTAAATCGTTCTTTTGTACAAAAAACAATTCTAATATATATTACTCTTTTTGATTATAGAAGTAAAATTAATAAAATGAACTCTTTTGAAGCATTGGAGTTTCACTAGAGGACTAACATTTCTCTATGGATCTAATTCCTTATTTATAAGGTATCCATATTAACTACATTTGTTTTTAAAATGTAGGATTTGAAAAATCATAGAGGTCCTTCAGTTAAGCTTATGATTATTGATTGCCTATTCAAATTAATTACATGCTTTAAATTGAGCTCCATGATTAAAGTCCTTTCTCTTTTCAACTTTGTATGTTTAAAAGATTGTTATATAATATGTAGTGCTATTAAAAAAATAAGAACGACATGAATAAATTCAATCGGGAAAATGAATAAATATTCAATTGGGGTTAAGTTAATTTTAGTTATTTCTTTTGATTTATTGAACAGATTTTGTAATGGAATAACGTTCTTTCTTTTTAATAAATACTTACAGTTCACCTAAACTTTTGCATTTTACTTTTTCAAAATAAAAAACCTATTTCACTTTTTAAGACAACAATATCCACCAAAACAGATAATACTTTCTACCTACAACAAAAGCCCCAAATCATTTACAACTTCCATTTCTGCGTCATTTCTCGCAGAACCATATTCCAGCCACCAAGCCCAAAACATGAAAACAAACCAAAGGCGATTCACACTCACCCCAAAGTTCGTTACAGCGAAAAGACAAAAATCTGATTTCTGTGTCTGTGATTGTTTTATAAAGCCCCTTTCCCAAAAGCCCATTCCCGAATGTGAGATGTTCCAACTGTTCCGAATCCCATGGGGCACAGAATCACGAGAAACCCTCATCAGGAGAGTTGGAACAGACGTAACTCGTGCTGCATCAAACACACCCTTTGGAATTGTGAGGAAGTTATGTTATTTGTCATCCGTTCTTGTTCTTGCACTCTCAAAAATGAATGCTCAAAAACGACGAAATTTTCCTTAATTTTGACGATTCCGTTTACCGGCAAATGCTTCGAGTTTTCGTTTCCTCAAAGTGAGGAAATTTGAATTGTCAATTTTATGAGGATTTGAATGTCGTCTAATCTAAAGAAATATTACATCATTTTTGAGCATGTCAGTACAACAATGAGATTCAGTTTCCTCAAAATCAAGATACAGAATCGTCAATTCACGATCGTAAAAGTGAGGATTCGAGTTTACTCAAAAGTCACGTGATAGTTTGACGAAACAATCCTCAATATTAACGAAATGAGGCTTGAGGATTCATGAATCGTCAAAAATGAAAGTGTTATTTCTGAGAGTGTGGCAAGGGCTAGGAAATTATAAATTTAGAAAAAAAAGGATTTAATTCAAATTAATTTTTTGATAAGTTTCGTGTGTCTTTGATCGAATTGTATTTTACATTTTATAAAACTGCATTTTTTGTTGAATATCTTTTTATATGAATGAATAAAACAATGAGCGAATAATTACAATAAAACCTTTCAAAAACTTAGCTCGGATTTCTGTATAAACTGTTTTCATGGTTTTTCTAACACTTTTTTTTTTAAAGTTTTCTAATAACAATTGTTAATTTTTTATTAATTTCATTTTTTTATTTAAAAAGCTTTGAAATAAACTATTCAGAAACTTAATGGTAATAATTAAAAAAAGTTATCTACCTTTTATAGAAAAAACTATTTACATTGGTTTCAAATATTTCTATTCTGCAAATTCTCTACTCTGCAAAAATCATTGATTTTACATGAAACTTGCATTGTTAAATGCTCAAAGACCCAAAGCACTTTGCTAACTCAAAACACACCTTAAGTCAAAAACGTTTTCTCAATCAAAAACATAAACTTAAACAACAGCTTTCTATATGAAACACCAATATCCCTACTCTCTTTCCCCCAGAGCTCGATTCCGATATTATATATAATATATACCTCTACGAAACATCCTCCCCACGTTAGATAGCTTCGGAAAGCCCAGAATTCACTTAGATCTGAAATCGCAGTTGCCAAAAATGGCGCCCTATTTGATTACTTTTGGAAAAATTCCTGCTATTTTTTTATTGCCGTTGTTTGGGGTGAAGAGCAGGCCTATACATTCCCACCCGCAATACGTGTTCTATTAAAATGTCCAATAGTGTGAAGGGGGTCGTTTTTGTATTGCGAAATCGTAACTTTTTTTTGTATTATTAAGTTTACTTAGTGAATTGGGTTTTACGTGTGTACTTTTCGCTGTACTTTGGTGAAGGGTTTTAAGAATATTTTAATTAATGATAATGAATTTATCAAACATTCTTAGCAATTCATAACACATTGAATTTATGCAGAATTCATGGCACCTGACGGGTCTTGTACATGGTGTAAAATTTGTTGTATGGTACTGGCGAAAACGCTTGATTCACTGGCAGTGATTGGATGCACCCATCTTCTCTGCTTAACTCTTTCACTACTGAAACGGACCACGGCGGCCATCCGACTAATGATTTGATAATGATATTGCTATCACATATTACTACGAGGAAACAAAAATCCTTCGTAGCGAAAGGGTTAAAAGGTATAGGAGTAAGTTGTTCTTGTGACTCTGTATGCCATGAGAGCATCAATTTTCTGCAAAGCAAACATTACAATGTAATAATGTGATGTAAAAAGTAACCGCCAAATGATTTACAATTTTACAGTAACTTTCTATAGTGTAAACCAATCTACAAGAACGACCAATAAACAATAATGCATAACTCTACGATAAATATTTCTTGAAGAATCATATTACTACTATCGAATTAGGTAACTTAGGCCCAGGAGGGTGACATTGCCCCTACATAAAACACTATTACTTGAAGACTCTTTATTTATAGGTCAAGACAGAGTTGATACCAATTGAAAAAGTCAAACACATTTTTTAAGAGTGTATTTATTAAAAAGTTATTAGCTTAAAAGAGTTGGGCCAAAATTGTCAAAGTAACTCCATTCAACTGTATTTAAGTTTTTCATCTGTCCCCCGACCCAAACCCTAACTGAATCCCTCTCCAAGATATCACAAACCCTTTCCTCCCTCAATGGTAAACTGACCGACCATCGTAGAAGCCTCGCATGCCATCCTTCCCCCATGCAACAACGGGTCAGAAACTAACCGATCGCGTGTCCAAAAGCGACATTCCATGGGAAGTTGCATATATCCCATCTTCAGCAGGCACGCAACTTCTGCTAAAAGACCTCTGAGTGGTCACATACACCGAATAGGGGATGGCATTATGCGTGCGAGGCCCGGCCTAGACTTCATCAAGACAAAACTTCCACCAAGTCTTTTATGTGGCGAGTTTCCATATAAAAAAGGGGGCAGATTACCAGCGTTAAGAGATTTTCGGCACGTAAACTTTGGATTCATCATGGGTAGGGGAGAGTGTTGTACCTTGGGACGCTTGTACCTTGGGACACTGACAATTTCTAAGAATCTATTGGCAATATTCATACATTGTTTATTTCTAATAGTAGCCTTAACCAACAGACATCATCATAATAAAATTTAACACTAGCATCATTGAATTGATGAAATGGTGACAAAAAATGATATTTCATTACCCCAAAGTATATATTTTTCTCATTCTAATATAATTTTTTACCTTAGTACTCTTACAAAAAGCCAACTGCATTTTATTTTCTTCATAAAAGAGAATATTTTAAAATATTTTGGTTATGAGAAAATAATGATAATGCATTTGGACTGGCCACTATCTTGCTTTTATTTAAACCATGTAGTGTGTTGTACCTTGGGACAGTATTAATAATTTGATTAAATTCTTAATAATTTGGATAAATAAAAATATCTTTATTATTTATTTTTAGAGCAATTCCACAAAACATGTAAAATACAACTCAGCTTTGTTTTGGATATATTTTATAATGATTGAAGTTTGAAAATGTAATACTGGCAACACCTGATAAATCTTTTTCCTTCCGTGTGATGAAATGTTCTAAAGAGCACATTTTCTGATGTATTTTGAAATAAAGTTTGTTTCCTGACACAAATTAGTTCAAGTGTATGACTATTGACTGACTTATAAAGCATGTCCCAAGGTACAACATCATGTTGTACCTTGGGACAGTTTATCCTCTCTACTTTAAATGAGCGGCAATTTTTTAATTTCAAGCTGCCAGAATTTTAAAAAATATATTATAGAGGAATATATTGGTGTGTTGAAATGCTGCTTTGAAATTTTTATTTTGACAATAATTATCGAAGAAAAAAATTAAAATGTAAAAATCGTCCCAAGGTACAACACTCTCCCCTACTCTATGGGAAAGGAATCATGGTAATGTATGGGGTTCATGTATGCGTGGTGACGTGTTTTAAAGGCTTTGTTGTTTGTTTCTCTAGTGGGGAAGTTTGCATTGTATTTTTTGTGTTTAATATGAGTTATTGCATTGAAAAAACTCCAACCAAGTACCAATTATAGTCTGTTGTGTTCATTTGTTCTTGTCATTTGAATGTACCTCTGATAAGAGTTTATTTGTTTATATAATTACTCATTGTTTGTCAGCATCGCTTGAAATGATATTTATAAGACTTTGTAAGTTTTTTTTTTAATCAGAGAGCGGATCAATAGAAATCTATGTCTTTAGTTAAATGAAAAAGTAGTTAATTTAAAAACATTTCCACAATAAGTTGAACAATTGGTCTGCTTTTATTTTTTTTAAACACCTTAAATGTGAATGAACTTATAGTAAATAGGCATGTGTTTAAAATGAAGGTTAAATTTTTTTTGTACTAATATGCACTTTTTATTTTTACAAATACACATCATGTATGTTAAATAAATTCTTTGAATAGATGATTAAATTACTTATTTGTTATTGAGGTAAGTATATGAGAATGTCTCTGATTTTCTTCAACATTCAATAATTTTACTCCATGATTAAAAATACTAATTTATTAAAATTATCAGTTAACCCTTTAAGTACTAGAAAACGTCCGAACAGTTAATTGTAGATTAAAGTAAACTTTTTACTTACACATCCAGAAGCTCATAATTGATGTATCAACTCTCACAAACAAGGTAAATTCTTCGTTAGATATTACACCAATAAGTAGTACATTTTTCATATTTATAATTATATATGGATGTACTAGTACAATTTTACTTTACAAAACGATTTCCTAGATCTCAATTAAAAAATTGTTACGTATTTCTGTAAGAAAGACATTGTCATATATTTTAACATACACTCTTAAAACGAACGAGCGATTTTAACTCAGTCTGATTGATTTTCACTCCTCCGGTCAGGAAAATGCACTTCTCCTTTTGGAGTGGATCCTTTGTGTGTTAAACCTCTGACAGGATCGCTCCAAAAGAGTGATTTTAACTCAGTCTGAGTTAATATTCACTCCTTTCCAGTGTCGAAAATGCACTTCTTCCACAGGAGTGGATTTCACTATTTTGTTTTAAGAGCGTAGGGCACCGTCGTTTAATCTTCTAAGCAACTTTAAAATCATATTTAAATGAAAATATACAGTCTTAAATCTGTAAAAATTAATGAGTATAGTTAACTCACATGGCATAACATAAAGCAAATGAAGTCTCACCTTTAAAGCTTAGAATAGTATGAATTTTTTAAATATAAGAGACCTACTCCTTTTCTTAACTTTTGTTTTAGTCAAAAGGCAATATTTCTTAGAAGTCGCCTTCCCTTATGTTAGATTATGAAGAATGAAATTACACAAAGCCACCAACATCTGCTAGGATTTCAGGAACTTCTACTACTTTTAACATCTGGTGCAAGTTTTTAAAGTATTCAAGCGAGGGTTTTCCGAGGTGCTTTTTAATCCCCGAGTTCATGTTATACCAAAAGTTGAAGTCGTAAATAAAATATAATTTATCACTTTCTTGAGCAGATTTTGTGATTTTTTGTGTGAAAGTATGCTTTAGTGGGGAGTATATTTTGAAAGTTCATGCTTAAGTTAAACTGGATTTTCAACGAAAATCATTTGTCATTATTTTTGTTGTTTTAGTTCAAATTTTTAGAATGTAAAAGATAACGAAATTTTATATTTCAAAATATATTGTTTAAGTATATTATCTTAGATATTGTACAATTCAATAATGATAACTAAAAATGTGTGTGTTAAAAGAGAATTTGGTGAGTAAAGAAACTGAATTTCAAACTACATGAAGCAGAAAGCGTTTAAGGGGTCTTAGGAGTCTTAAAAATGTGTATATTAGATTGCACTAAAAAGCATAGTTTGCGATTTCATTTAATTTTTTAACTACTTAATATATAAGTATAATTTTTTATATTTAATTCTATAAGATTTATTTATTATAAAACAAATTTTAAAATTTATGAAAATTTTGCCAAAACTGAAATAAACGATAACAAACATAAAACTATTTACTAAATTTGAAAACATTTGGATTAGGTTGCTCACCACATTTTGAGGTCGAAAATGAAGAAATGACAAAGAAAATGACTATATATTGTACAAATATGTGCAAATAAAGAAATATACCTAATTTATAAGCTCAATTTTAATTAGAAAGTATTTAAAAAACTATTTTAAAAAAATTAATAAAAACTTTGAAATTTTGATTTTAAATTTTTTTGTATTAATAAATATTGTTTTTTTCTTTTAATCAGGTATGAGTATTTATTTGTGCATATTTGTATATATTTTATTATAGGTAATATTGTATTATTATTTGTACATAAACCAATTTGTACATATTTGTACAAAATGTGGCGCGCAAGCCTAATCCAAATGTTCTCAAATTTTGTAAATAGTTTTATGTTTGTTATAATTTATTTCAGTTTTGACTAAAGTTTCATAAATATTAAAATTTGTTTGATAATAAGTATTATAGAATTAGATTAAAATATATACTATTATATTTTAATCTAATTCTATAATACTTAATATATACTATTATATTATAGAATTACATATAAAAAATTATACTTATATATTGAGTAGTTAAAAAATTACATGAAATTGCAAACCATGCTTTTTAGTACATTCTTTTCACATTTTCAAGACTCCTAAGATACTTTAAATTAGTAATTTTTTCTACATCTAATGGTGGCAAGTGTAATTATAAAATATGGCACTTTTCTCGCTTTCTCTTTTTCAAGTTTTTTACAGCCACGATCTTCAGTCGACGCAAGTATTTAAAACTTCGTATTTTTTAAACCTAATTTTTTTTATAATACTTAAGAACAAAAATCGAATCGTTCTCCCGAAGTACACCAATATGTTTACACAAAATCGGGAAACTTAAAATTAAGGATTTTTTTTTTAAATATTTACTAATACTTAACAATGTTAATAGCTTTTTAATGACAAAAACATAGTTCTTTTTATGTTTCTTATGCTAATAAACTAAAAAAATGTTTTTAAACAATATCCCTTCAAAAACATTTTTTCCCTACCGAGATAATTAAAAATTTCAGTTATGTGTTCTATAATGAACGAAAAAGTAATAGATCGTTACTTAGCAAACTTATTGAAGCCTTGTTTAAAGTATCAAGCACTCCGTCACGCCGTGATAATACGTAATGACCCTTCAGCAGCCAATAGAAAGAAGCTATTCCGGATTCGTGGCTGATGCCAGATTGCGTGGTTGGTGGAAATATCGAAAATCTCAATCGATATTATGATACCCTCCACCTCTTTTGTTAGAGAGCCGGTATTACTTACGCATGCGTTTCTCAATAGGGCCAAGGGAGGGAGATAACTTGCTCTTTGTAGATAATATTTTCTTAATATTTATGCTATTTCTTTCGTTTACTTACAAGCTACATGGGGACCTTTAATTTAAAGTATTGAACTATAAAAGCACATCCTATATCGTTTTGAAATTTGAGATAAAGATTAGACATGGAAACGTGATTGTACTTGTGCTACTAAAGGTACTATTTTATTTATGAGATATGGCAATATTGGAGCAAAAGAGTGTGCTTTTAAAGGTCAAAGTGAAGAGCTTATGTACATTGTATTTTTTACGAATCTTTATTTCCCATGAACCCATAGTATAGAATTTGTAATTAATTCGCTTGCAACCTCTAAGTTAAGAGTTATATTAAGAAAGTAAGCAAAAACTTTTCTTACATACATTGATATAAAATAAATCGTGCATATAATCTTTTGCGTGTTTCATGAAAAGTATACTGGATTTTAGTGGAAACCAAATTTTAATATAAATCTATTAGAAGTCAGCAAACATCAATTATATTTTGTATGGTATTATAAAGATTGTAATTGTAAATAAACGATTTATTTTAACTTAGTGAATGATATGGTTGCAATTATCCACTTTTTATGAAACAACACATTTAAACTATAGTAAAATCTCATTTACAAGAAAACGTTAAGAAAATCAAGGTTATGTTGAAAACAAGAAGAACAGATTATGTTTAGCATTTCAAGATAAATATTTTTATTCTCTAAATTCAGGAACCCACAGTTCCTTTTTTAGTTAAGAAACAGTTGAAAAATATAATGTTTTATGCGTGTAACATTTATGGATTTGAGCTAAGTGTAGCCCATTTCTTTTTAATGGCGATATTTCGGTCGTTAATTGGACGATTTTTTGGTCGTTAGTAGAAAAAAAGCATCGTGGTAAAAAAATATCACACTTTTTTATGCAGCAAGCGTTTTCGTCTTTCAAACTTTTTTTTAAAGATTTATGGACAAAAATTAGTTTTAATCAAAGAAGTTAACGAAGAATTCATTGGGTTATTGAGGTTTATAAGAAGTGTATTTTTTTAACTGAGAAAATAAGTTTTTTTTTCTTGAAAATATTTATTTTTTGTTTCAATGTTTTTGAAAAATTTATTAAGGAAGCGTAAGGGTTAATGAATTTTTTCAATGACAGATTTTGCTGTTATGTATTAAAGAAAGCTATAATTTAGTTCATTGAATACTTTAATGTACTTTTCATATATTTTTTTTAATCATAGTAATGATTTTCAGCTGTAGCTTTTCAATAATTTTAACATTAATGAACATTAAAACATTAGTTGCTAAAGTATAAGGAACAACTAATTAAGCTAAATAAAAGCGGTTAATAAGTTTTTAACGCAACATTTTAATGTAAGTACATCATTGCCGAACATAGTTAAAATTACCGCATTTAGTCTTCTTTAAGAAAATCATGGGTTTTTTCATAAGGTGTGTTGACCACTTTCAATAGTAATAATACATTTAATACATTAAAAAAATCATCTAATTTTCTGTCGCAGTGTAATGGTAAAAGTGCGGCCTTTATCCTGTGCTGTGATTTTATGTATGATGTAAAATTTGTGTGTGAGGTGAATCTTAATCTCTTATTGTTATGTACATACATGTAGTTTGTGCTGTGATGTAGACATCACTATTTTTCTACAACATCCCGTTCAACACTCCATGTCTGGTACCGGCGAAAACTTTTACTGCACTGGTAGTGAATGGTACCCAGTTTATCTGACTCTGTACTTATTGCAAAAAAAATTACAAAACTGTGATGTAAAAAATTACCAGAAGCTGTGCTGAAATTGTACATATTTTTTTTACTGTACAGAATTGGTAGTCCAATCTTTTCTTTCACTAATCATGGTATTGTGGATATTATTTCCCACTAATCATAATTAGGTAACTTTCATACGGAATGTGTGCTGATTTGATGCAGTTAAAAACAAAAAAAAAAGTACATAGAAAATCTAAATTTTACAAAAACAATGAATTTTTTCAACGGTATATTGATACTAAAAAAAACCTAAACCCATTTTTCTGCAGTATATTTCCTTACTCGAAGTGGCATCTCAGAAATATAGCATAGCTTGTTTTGAAAGGAATTTATGTGAGAAAAATTGCTTCAACTTCCACCCTACCAGGAAACATTAGGCCCTCCCTACATATCCTATTTTCCAACAACAAAAAGAAACTGAATATTACCCAGAACGTAAGAAAGAAGTATATTTGAGGTATATAAGAAAATGGAATGGGCAGTATTTTGTATTCCATACGGTTTCCTTGTATTTTTTTCTCCGTGGGTTTATTTTATTGTTTCGTGTGTATGAGTCTCACATATATTTCAAATCCCTCGAGCAGCGTTGTTATAGTTTTCCTGGGAGTTATTTGATTTGCAAGAGGAGAGGGTATAAAAATGTTTCTGTAACTATACCTGAAACATAGCCCCTAAATCGTTTCTTAGGGGTCAGAAAAATAAATTTTGTAAGTTTGAGGTCGTATTTTGAAAATAGTTCGTTTCTCAGGGGGATAGTTGGTTTCAAGACACAAATTATTAGCAGTTTTATTTAAAGAGTATCGTAAAAAGAAAGCTTCCATTAAGTACAATGAAAATTTAAACACTCTATTTAGCTGATTTTTTTTTATGAAAGTTTTTTTTATTAATGACAAGAACAATTATTTTGAAATG
Source organism: Hylyphantes graminicola (assembly GCA_023701765.1). NCBI lineage: Eukaryota > Metazoa > Arthropoda > Arachnida > Araneae > Linyphiidae > Hylyphantes > Hylyphantes graminicola. The sequence continues at coordinate 38,425,408 of CM043116.1, forward strand.
ATTCGAAATCAAAATCAATTTCATTTAAGTTGATTGCTGTATTAGATGAGTGTATGGTTTATGAAAATATCTAAAGGCATCGTAGAGTCCGAAATATTCACTAACAGTTGGTTCACTTGATTAGATCAATATTATGCACAATTTCTTATTCCAATTTGTGTTGAAAGATTGCTCATAATTTTCTTTTTCTATATTTGACTAGTTATTTTTAAATTTTTGCTTCTCTCTTGTTAATAACAATGTATAAATCAGTTATGAATTTTGAGGAATATACTACACCAAATTATCTATTCATACATAAATAACTTATAACGAAATCTCCATAAATATCATTAAAAAACAAATACTCCCACATCCTTTGATTATCTTTGTAGAATAAATAACAAGATCTTTAATTAACACAAAAAAAATATCACCCAAATACCAAAACAATTAAAATTACAATTAATAAACACACCGCACAATAATTCCACACAAAAACTCACCAATGAAAGAACGAAAAAAAATCATATCGTCTTCAACATCAATCATGCGAAATTATTCCTTTGTGGATTATGTCTCCGGATTCAACAGATAGTAGAATCTTCCTCTACAATGTTCTAAAGAAGAAGATCGGTGAAAAAAAAAAAGCATCAAAATCGTCATTATCGTTTGCAACGAGCACCCCAACATTGTGAGCTTTCTTCCAGGGTGAGGATGTTCTGTTGTAACAAAGCCCCCTTCCCCTTTTGTTGGTGCTGTTCTATTATTCTGTACCCGTTTTAGAATTATTCTCTTTCATAGAAAGAAAGGACTGCGATATCGAGTATGATTTTTTTTATGTTTTTATTCTTTTGGCTCATTTCTTTTCGGCATTCATTCATCCTTTTTAGAATAGTTTGATAATCCAAATTTGGCGAAAAATCTCCCATTTTGAAATTTTAAGACCTAGAGCGATTGAAATAGTGGTATGAAAATGCATGATAGGTGAGTACTTGTCTTTGAATATTATAGTAAAATTTTTTTAACATTAAAATTTTATTTTCCTTTTAATTTCTTCATCTATATCTTCTTAATATTTGGTGGTAGGCTAAACCAAAAATGGTTATTAGTAGCTGCAACGACAGTATGGTGGAATGCTTTACCCATCTTTTTGGTATTCGGTTGCACTATTTTCAAAGTTTTGAAAGCAAAAACTTGACAAAGAGCTCAAAAAATTTACGAAAATATATTGAAACATTTCATCACACAGCCGTTGTAGCTGCAGGGAACCAACATCAATTGCTTTTCGAAGAATGAATAACGGATTCTAATTTCATTGTATTCTTCAATGTTATCAGTTGACAAATTTTTCTGAACAAATACTGGTGGGCATTTGTTAACAAGCTAAAAAAAACAATTTATGAAAGAAAAATATAAATACATTCAATAATCAGAATCAGTCATAAAAAATACATTAATAATGTCAAATAATACGAGAACACTTAAATTAAATTCCAATTTTTCTGTTCTTTCAAAATGGAGCCAGGCAACAGCTCAGGTGTGATAATCTTGCTATCTAATCATCTTCCCACCGTAACATAAAACGTTTACAAAGTGATGCTGACGAGGGACGACAAGAAACGTTTTCCAGAATTTCCTTCACAAATTTCATAAATAAGAATAGTTTGTTCAATACAATTAATTGACAAAAAAATATAATATTTCAAACAGTGAAGGCAGCCATACATTTGCATTTTAGTTATCCTTCAATGACCACCAACCTCTTAAAATGCGGATATTGGCGATTAAAATAATCCAACTTGGCAACCAAAATCACTTGAATCCCGCTGCTTTCTCGAGTGGCCAACATTCAAAAGGAAATAATACCCGCCAAAGGTAGGCGCGATAAACCTCCAGGACTAGGTGTATAATTCATCAATCTTTCGGATCACAACATGCTCATGATTAATGGTACAATCCATGTCTAGATTTCCTGACAAATTGTAGGGTTTCCTTTGAAGACCCCTGATAACGAGAAAGGTGTAGGAACTTGTAAACGATACTAAATGGTTGGTCAAGAGGAGATTAAATGCTTGTTGGCATGTTTTGGTAAATGGCGTTGAGAGATTTGAAAAGAAGTTTGACAAAGATATTGTTGTAAATAGCTAAAAAAACGAAATGGGCTTTTTGTAAAAGTTCTTCCCCACATCACTAGTAGATTTCTTCGATGTATAAAATTTAATAGAATTTGATAAATCGAAATAAATAATGCATCATTACCAAACGTGTATTGTTACATAACAAGTTACTTAAAAATAATCCATCTTGTAGTGCTCAAAGAACACAGGACAGAAAAAAAAACCGGGAGTACATTTTTGCAGATTATAAGTAAAAGTTGAGATGGCGTGCAGAGCTTGGTTATATAAGTTTTGTTCAGTGCAGTTTTTGCATTTTTTTTTAAAAAAAAGTGTAAGTTAATTTAAAAAACTTTACTTTTGATTTTTTCTAAACTACTTTAAATACCTAAAGCAAACTATTTTTTTTTACCTATTTTCAATAGTAAAGTATTTAACAAAAATCTTCTAGTCATAAAACCCATGTTCCCAGGACCTAAGTTATTTTTTATGAATGAAATGTAACGGAATAGAGATTTGGTTTTCATATACTTTCAATGCATGCAAACCCGCTAGAGCGAACCGTTGACCAAATTTCCTTACAGCTGTGTCGCCAATAGCCCTCGTGTAGCTCCAGTGCGACGATAATTCAAACATAACCTGTAATCCTTACAGCTGATTTCTGCGTATGTTTTAGAAAATATTGTTTAAAGTTTATATTCAATATCCCAGACAATTTCCGACTGCCGAAACTTTTTACCAGTCGCTTTAAATATCCCTGCTAGGTTCGGACTTCGTTCATCGCATCTGGTAGCACTGTATTTTTCAACTAAACAAAAATTTAATGAAATCCAAATTTAAATCTTTCTTCGTTTTTCAATTTTTTTTGGAGGGACTGTAACTGCTAGTTAAATTTATGGTTACAGAAATAAATATGAGTCGATAAGCAATAAAAACGAAGAGAGATTATCATGTCAACTATTTCGAGATTTTTTGTTAAGTTCGAAAGAACGCCCAAATCGCTTTACCAGAAATAAGAGACAAAGCGGTATCTTACAGAGACCTTTAAAACGTCTGTCAAAAGTTTCGGGCTGAAGAATTTAGAATTTAAATAAAATAAAATATTTAAAATAAACTATAGAATCTTATGTGAAACCTGAACTAAAAAAAACAACATAAAATATGAACTGCCCAACCAGGGTTACCAAATCACAAAACCAACCATCCGTGGCCTGCAAAACGATAACCACATCCCCCGTGATAAGAAAATATAAAATACACCTAATTATGGATAACTATATCTTCTTAAAAACTACATACTATAAAATATATATACTTATACATTAAACTATATATAAATAAAATATAATCTATGAAGTGTAACCTAAACTAAAAAGTTACATGAAATATGAATTGCCCAACCAGGGTTACCGAATCTCAAGACCAAGCATCCGTGGCCATGAAAGGTCTCCTGCTGGCCTGTAAAACGATAACCACATCCCCCACGATATAAAAAATCAATAAGTACACCTAATTATGGAAAACTATATCATCTTGATGTGTAACCTAAACTAAACAGTCACATGAAATGTGAACTACCCAACCAGGGTTACCGAATCTCAAGACCAAGCATCCGTGGCCATGAAAGGTCTCCTGCTGGCCTGTAAAACGATAACCACATCCCCCACGATAGAAAAAATCAATAAATACACCTAATTATGGAAAACTATATCATCTTGATGTGTAACCTAAACTAAACAGTCACATGAAATATGAACTACCCAACCAGGGTTATCGAATCTCAAGACCAAGCATCCGTGGCCATGAAAGGTCTCCTGCTGGCCTGCAAAACGATAACCACATCCCCCAAGATAGAAAAAATCTATAAATACACCTAATTATGGAAAACTATATCATCTTGATGTGTTACCTAAACTAAACAGTCACATGAAATATGAACTACCCAACCAGGGTTATCGAATCTCAAGACCAAGAATCCGTGGCCATGAAAGGTCTCCTGCTGGCCTGCAAAACGATAACCACATCCCCCGTGATAAGAAAAATATAAATACACCTAATTATGGAAAACTATGTCTTCACAAATACTACATACAATGTAATACTTATATTAACTTTAAAATGAACTATAAATACAATATAATCTATGGTGTGTAATCTAAACTAAAAAATCCCAAGAAATATGAGCTGCCCAACCAGGGTTACCGAATGTCAAGACCAAGCATCCGTGGCCATGAAAGGTCTCCTGCTGGCCTGCAAAACGATAACCAGATCCCCCGTGTATAAGAAAAATTATAAATGCACCTAATTATGGAAAACTATATCATCCTAAAACTAATTACTACAAAAGAAACTATATCTATAAGTAAAATATAATTCGTGATGTGTAACCCTAAACTAAAAAGTCAAATGAAATATGAATTGCCCAACCAGGGTTACCGAATCTCAAGAGCAAGCATCCGTAGCCATAAAAGGTATCCTGCTGGCCCGCAAAATGATAACCACATCCCCCACGATATAAAAAAAATCTATAAATACTTTTAATTATGGAAAACTATATCATCTTGATGTGTAACCTAAACTAATAAGTCACATGAAATATGAACTACCCAACCAGGGTTACCGAATCTCAAGACCAAGCATCCATGGCCATGAAAGGTGTTCTGCTAGCCTGTAAATAAACGATAACCACATCCACATATACCACACGATAACCACATCATAAATAACTGGAAGTAATAAAACGATAACCACGTCCCCCAGGATAGAAAAATCTATAAATACACCTAATTAAGGAAAACTATATAATCTTGATGTGTAACCTAAGCTAATAAGTGACATGAAATGTGAACTATCCAACCAGGGTTACCGAATCTCAAGACCAAGCATCCGTGGCCATGAAAGGTCTTCTGCTGGCCTGGAAAACGATAACCACATCCCCCACGATAGAAAAAATCTATAAATACACCTAATTATGGAAAACTATATCATCTTGATATGTAACCTAAACTAAAAAGTCACATGAAATATGAACTACCCAACCAGGGTTACCGAATCTCAAGACCAAGCATCCGTGGCCATGAAAGGTCTCCTGCTGGCCTGGAAAACGATAACCACATCCCCCAATATAGAAAAAATCTATAAATACACCTAATTATGGAAAACTATATCATCTTGATGTGTAACCTAAACTAAAAAGTCACATGAAATATGAACTACCCAACCAGGGTTACCGAATCTCAAGACCAAGCATCCGTGGCCATGAAAGGTCTCCTGCTGGCCTGGAAAACGATAACCACATCCCCCACGATAGAAAAAATCTATAAATACACCTAATTATGGAAAACTATATCATCTTGATATGTAACCTAAACTAAAAAGTCACATGAAATATGAACTACCCAACCAGGGTTACCGAATCTCAAGACCAAGCATCCGTGGCCATGAAAGGTCTCCTGCTGGCCTGGAAAACGATAACCACATCCCCCACGATAGAAAAAATCTATAAATACACCTAATTATGGAAAACTATATCATCTTGATATGTAACCTAAACTAAAAAGTCACATGAAATGTGAACTACCCAACCAGGGTTACCGAATCTCAAGACCAAGCATCCGTGGCCATGAAAGGTCTCCTGCTGGCCTGGAAAACGATAACCACATCCCCCACGATAGAAAAAATCTATAAATACACCTAATTATGGAAAACTATATCATCTTGATGTGTAACCTAAACTAAAAAGTCACATGAAATGTGAACTACCCAACCAGGGTTACCGAATCTCAAGACCAAGCATCCGTGGCCATGAAAGGTCTCCTGCTGGCCTGGAAAACGATAACCACATCCCCCACGATAGAAAAAATCTATAAATACACCTAATTATGGAAAACTATATCATCTTGATATGTAACCTAAACTAAAAAGTCACATGAAATATGAACTACCCAACCAGGGTTACCGAATCTCAAGACCAAGCATCCGTGGCCATGAAAGGTCTCCTGCTGGCCTGGAAAACGATAACCACATCAACCACGATATAAATAAAAATCTATAAATACTTTTAATTATGGAAAACTATATCATCTTGATGTGTAACCTAAACTAATAAGTCACATGAAATATGAACTACCCAACCAGGGTTACCGAATCTCAAGACCAAGCATCCGTGGCAATGAAAGGTGTCCTGCTGGCCTGTAAATAAACGATAACCACATCCACATATACCACACGATAACCACATCATAAATAACTGGAAGTAATAAAACGATAACCACGTCCCCCAGGATAGAAAAATCTATAAATACACCTAATTAAGGAAAACTATATAATCTTGATGTGTAACCTAAGCTAATAAGTCACATGAAATGTGAACTACCCAACCAGGGTTACCGAATCTCAAGACCAAGCATCCGTGGCCATGAAAGGTCTCCTGCTGGCCTGGAAAACGATAACCACATCCCCCACGATATAAAAAAAATCTATAAATACTTTTAATTATGGAAAACTATATCATCTTGATGTGTAACCTAAACTAATAAGTCACATGAAATATCAACTACGCAACCAGGGTTACCGAATCTCAAGACCAAGAATCCGTGGTCATGAAAGGTCTCCTGCTGGCCTGCAAAACGATAACCACATCCCCCACGATAGAAAAAAATCTATAAATACACCTAATTATGGAAAACTATATCATCTTGATAAACTAAAAAGTCACATGAAATATGAACTACTCAACCAGGGTTACCGAATCTCAGGACCAAGCATCCGTGACCATGAAAGGTCTCCTGCTGGCCTGTAAAACGATAACCACATCTCCCACGATAGAAAAAATCTATAAATACACCTAATTATGGAAAACTATATCGTCTTGATATGTAACCTAAACTAAAAAGTCACGTGCAATATGAACTACCCAACCAGGGTTACCGAATCTCAAGACCAAGCATCCGTGGCCATGAAAGGTCTCCTGCTGGCCTGTAAAACGATAACCACATCCCCCACGATTGAAAAAATCTATAAATACACATAATTATGGAAAACTATATCATCTTGATATGTAACCTAAACTAAAAAGTCACATGAAATATGAACTACCCATCCAGGGTTACCGAATCTCAAGACCAAGCATCCGTGGCCATGAAAGGTCTCCTGCTGGCCTGGAAAACGATAACCACATCAACCACGATATAAATAAAAATCTATAAATACTTTTAATTATGGAAAACTATATCATCTTGATGTGTAACCTAAACTAAAAAGTCACATGAAATATGAACTACCCAACAAGGGTTACCGAATCTCAAGACCAAGCATCCGTGGCCATGAAAGGTGTCCTGCTGGCCTGTTAATAAACGATAACCACATCCACATATACCACACGATAACCACATCATAAATAACTGGAAGTAAAAAAACGATAACCACATCCCCCAGGATAGAAAAATCTATAAATGCACCTAATTATGGAAAACTATATAATCTTGATGTGTAACCTAAACTAATAAGTCACATGAAATATGAACTACCCAACCAGGGTTACCGAATCTCAAGACCAAGCATCCGTGGCCATGAAAGGTGTCCTGCTGGCCTGTTAATAAACGATAACCACATCCACATATACCACACGATAACCACATCATAAATAACTGGAAGTAATAAAACGATAACCACATCCCCCAGGATAGAAAAATCTATAAATGCACCTAATTATGGAAAACTATATAATCTTGATGTGTAATCTAAACTAATAAGTCACATGAAATATGAACTACCCAACCAGGGTTACCGAATCTCAAGACCAAGCATCCGTGGTCATGAAAGGCGTCCTGCTGGCCTGCAAAACGATAACCACATCCTAAACGATAGGAAAAATCTATAAATACACCTAATTATGGAAAACTATATCATCCTGATAAACTAAAAAGTCACATGAAATATGAACTACCCAACCAGGGTTATCGAATCTCAAGACCAAGCATCCGTGGCCATGAAAGGTCTCCTGCTGGCCTGCAAAACGATAACCACATCCCCCGTGATAAGAAAAATATAAATACACCTAATTATGGAAAACTTTGTCTTCACAAATACTACATACAATGTAATACTTATATTAACTTTAAAATGAACTATAAATACAATATAATCTATGGTGTGTAATCTAAACTAAAAAATCCCAAGAAATATGAGCTGCCCAACCAGGGTAACCGAATGTCAAGACCAAGCATCCGTGGCCATGAAAGGTCTAATGCTGGTCTGCAAAACGATAACCACATCCCCCGTGTATAAGAAAAATTATAAATACACCTAATTATGGAAAACTATATCATCCTAAAACTAATTACTATAAAAGAAACTATAACTATAAGTAAAATATAATTCGTGATGTGTAACCCTAAACTAAAAAGTCAAATGAAATATGAATTGTCCAACCAGGCTTACCGAATCTCAAGAGCAAGCATCCGTAGCCATAAAAGGTATCCTGCTGGCCCGCAAAATGATAACCACATCCCCCACGATATAAAAAAAATCTATAAATACTTTTAATTATGGAAAACTATATCATCTTGATGTGTAACCTAAACTAATAAGTCACATGAAATATCAACTACCCAACCAGGGTTACCGAATCTCAAGACCAAGCATCCGTGGTCATGAAAGGTCTCCTGCTGGCCTGCAAAACGATAACCACATCCCCCACGATAGAAAAAATCTATAAATACACCTAATTATGGAAAACTATATCATCTTGATATGTAACCTAAACTAAAAAGTCACGTGCAATATGAACTACCCAACCAGGGTTACCGAATCTCAAGACCAAGCATCCGTGGCCATGAAAGGTCTCCTGCTGGCCTGTAAAACGATAACCACATCCCCCACGATAGAAAAAATCTATAAATACACCTAATTATGGAAAACTATATCATCTTGATATGTAACCTGAACTAAAAAGTCACATGAAATATGAACTACCCAACCAGGGTTACCGAATCTCAAGACCAAGCATCCGTGGCAAGGTCTCCTGCTGGCCTGGAAAACGATAACCACATCAACCACGATATAAATAAAAATCTATAAATACTTTTAATTATGGAAAACTATATCATCTTGATGTGTAACCTAAACTAATAAGTCACATGAAATATGAACAACCCAACCAGGGTTACCGAATCTCTAGACCAAGCATCCGTGGCCATGAAAGGTCTCCTGCTGGCCTGCAAAACGATAACCACATCCCCCAAGATAGAAAAAAATCTATAAATACACCTAATTATGGAAAACTATATCATCTTGATATGTAACCTAAACTAAAAAGTCACATGAAATATGAACTACCCAACCAGGGTTACCGAATCTCAAGACCAAGCATCCGTGGCCATGAAAGGTCTCCTGCTGTCCTGCAAAATGATAACCACTTCCCCCACGATATAAAAAAATCTATAAATACTTTTAATTATGGAAAACTATATCATCTTGATGTGTAACCTAAACTAATAAGTCACATGAAATATGAACTACCCAACCAGGGTTACCGAATCTCAAGACCAAGCATCCGTGGTTATGAAAGGTCTCCTGCTGGCCTGCAAAACGATAACCACATCCCCCAAGATAGAAAAAATCTATAAATACACCTAATTATGGAAAACTATATCATCTTGATATGTAACCTAAACTAAAAAGTCACGTGCAATATGAACTACCCAACCAGGGTTACCGAAACTCAAGACCAAGCATCCGTGGCCATGAAAGGTCTCCTGCTGGCCTGTAAAACGATAACCACATCCCCCACGATAGAAATTAATCTATAAATACACCTAATTATGGAAAACTATATCATCTTGATATGTAACCTAAACTAAAAAGTCACATGAAATATGAACTACCCAACCAGGGTTACCGAATCTCAAGACCAAGCATCCGTGGCCATGAAAGGTCTCCTGCTGGCCTGGAAAACGATAACCACATCAACCACGATATGAATAAAAATCTATAAATACTTTTAATTATGGAAAACTATATCATCTTGATGTGTAACCTAAACTAAAAAGTCACATGAAATATGAACTACCCAACCAGGGTTACCGAATCTCAAGACCAAGCATCCGTGGCCATGAAAGGTCTCCTGCTGGCCTGGAAAACGATAACCACATCAACCACGATATAAATAAAAATCTATAAATACTTTTAATTATGGAAACCTATATCATCTTGATGTGTAACCTAAACTAAAAAGTCACGTGCAATATGAACTACCCAACCAGGGTTACCGAATCTCAAGACCAAGCATCCGTGGCCATGAAAGGTCTCCTGCTGGCCTGTAAAACGATAACCACATCCCCCACGATAGAAATTAATCTATAAATACACCTAATTATGGAAAACTATATCATCTTGATATGTAACCTAAACTAAAAAGTCACATGAAATATGAACTACCCAACCAGGGTTACCGAATCTCAAGACCCAGCATCCGTGGCCATGAAAGGTCTCCTGCTGGCCTGCAAAACGATAACCACATCCCCCAAGATGGAAAAAATCTATAAATACACCTAATTATGGAAAACTATATCATCTTGAAATGTAACCCAAACTAAAAAGTCACATGAATTATGACCTTACCAACCAGGGTTACCGAATCTCAAGACCAAGCATCCGTGGCCATGAAAGGTCTCCTGCTGGCCTGCAAAATGATAACCACATCCCCCCGATATAAAAAAAAATCTATAAATACTTTTAATTATGGAAAACTATATCATCTTGCTGTGTAACCTAAACTAATAAGTCACATGAAATATGAACTACCCAACCAGGGTTACCGAATATCAAGACCAAGCATTTGGGCCATAAAAGGTCTCCTGCTGGCCTGCAAAACGATAACCACATCCCCCAAGATATAAAAAATCTATAAATACACCTAATTATGGAAAACTATATCATCTTGATATGTAACCTAAACTAATAAGTCACATGAAATATGAACTACCCAACCAGGGTTACCGAATCTCAAGACCAAGCATCCGTGGCCATGAAAGGTCTCCTGCTGGCCTGGAAAACGATAACCACATCAACCACGATATAAATAAAAATCTATAAATACTTTTAATTATGGAAAACTATATCATCTTGATGTGTAACCTAAACTAATAAGTCACATGAAATATGAACTACCCAACCAGGGTTACCGAATCTCAAGACCAAGCATCCGTGGCCATGAAAGGTCTCCTGCTGGCCTGTAAAACGATAACCACATCCCCCACGATAGAAATTAATCTATAAATACACCTAATTATGGAAAACTATATCATCTTGATATGTAACCTAAACTAAAAAGTCACATGAAATATGAACTACCCAACCAGGGTTACCGAATCTCAAGACCAAGCATCCGTGGCCATGAAAGGTCTCCTGCTGGCCTGGAAAACGATAACCACATCAACCACGATATAAATAAAAATCTATAAATACTTTTAATTATGGAAAACTATATCATCTTGATGTGTAACCTAAACTAATAAGTCACATGAAATATGAACTACCCAACCAGGGTTACCGAATCTCAAGACCCAGCATCCGTGGCCATGAAAGGTCTCCTGCTGGCCTGCAAAACGATAACCACATCCCCCAAGATGGAAAAAATCTATAAATACACCTAATTATGGAAAACTATATCATCTTGAAATGTAACCTAAACTAAAAAGTCACATGAATTATGACCTTACCAACCAGGGTTACCGAATCTCAAGACCAAGCATCCGTGGCCATGAAAGGTCTCCTGCTGGCCTGCAAAATGATAACCACATCCCCCCGATATAAAAAAAAATCTATAAATACTTTTAATTATGGAAAACTATATCATCTTGCTGTGTAACCTAAACTAATAAGTCACATGAAATATGAACTACCCAACCAGGGTTACCGAATATCAAGACCAAGCATTTGGGCCATAAAAGGTCTCCTGCTGGCCTGCAAAACGATAACCACATCCCCCAAGATATAAAAAATCTATAAATACACCTAATTATGGAAAACTATATCATCTTGATATGTAACCTAAACTAATAAGTCACATGAAATATGAACTACCCAACCAGGGTTACCGAATCTCAAGACCAAGCATCCGTGGCCATGAAAGGTCTCCTGCTGGCATGCAAAACGATAACCACATCCCCCAATATAGAAAAAATCTATAAATACACCTAATTATGGAAAACTATATCATCTTGATATGTAACCTAAACTAAAAAGTCACATTAAATATGAACTACCCAACCAGGGTTACCGAATCTCAAGACCAAGCATCCGTGGCCATGAAAGGTCTCCTGCTGGCCTGCAAAACGATAACCACATCCCCCAAGATAGAAAAAATCTATAAATACACCTAATTATGGAAAACTATATCATCTTGATATGTAACCTAAACTAAAAAGTCACGTGCAATATGAACTACCCAACCAGGGCTACCGAATCTCAAGACCAAGCATCCGTGGCCATGAAAGGTCTCCTGCTGGCCTGTAAAACGATAACCACATCCCCCACGATAGAAAAAAAATCTATAAATACACCTAATTATGGAAAACTATATCATCTTGATGTGTAACCTAAACTAAAAAGTCACATGAAATATGAACTACCCAACCAGGGTTACCGAATCTCAAGACCAAGCATCCGTGGCCATGAAAGGTCTCCTGCTGGCCTGGAAAACGATAACCACATCAACCACGATATAAATAAAAATCTATAAATACTTTTAATTATGGAAAACTATATCATCTTGATGTGTAACCTAAACTAATAAGTCACATGAAATATGAACTACCCAACCAGGGTTACCGAATCTCAAGACCAAGCATCCGTGGCCATGAAAGGTCTCCTGCTGGCCTGCAAAACGATAACCACATCCCCCAAGATAGAAAAAATCTATAAATACACCTAATTATGGAAAACTATATCATCTTGATATGTAACCTAAACTAAAAATCACATGAAATATGAACTACCCAACCAGGGTTACCGAATCTCAAGACCAAGCATCCGTGGCCATGAAAGGTCTCCTGCTGGCCTGCAAAATGATAACCACATCCCCCACGATATAAAAAAAATCTATAAATACTTTTAATAGATAAATAAAATATTATCTATGACGTGTTATGACAAGTGACAGTGATTGCGCCCTCTGGAAGGGAGAGTTAGTCTTTATAGCCCATTACCCAGCTCACCAGAAGAGACAGTCACAAGAGACACCGAAAGAAGGATGACACAAACACATAAGCAAATAACAACATTTATTGACAAGCACAAACATCCATGCCTTTACCGGGATTTGAGCCCGAGCCACCCTAACCACTGTGGCGGCGGGCCGGCATCTATGATGTGTAACCTAAACTAATAAATTACATGAAATATGAACTGCACAACCAGGGTAGCCGAATCACAAGAAAAAGCATCCGTGGCAATGAAAGGTCCCCGTCTGGCCCTGCAAAACGATAACATATTCACCCATGACTAGAAAAATAAAAGTACACCTATACGTATACTTTAAAATAAAATGGCATCTGAAAATAAAAACATAAGGTTTTTAATTACAAGTAGTTTACATTATTTAACAAATATGTATCAACAAGAACTGAAAATTCAAACATTTTTTGGGAAATATAATATTTACCTATCAATCGTGAGAGATGAAGGATTTAAGAAACAAGAACTTCCATTGGAATTAAAGTTTCTGCATTCAAATGTGCATCTACATAGAAAAAAATGTTATTTTTTTTTCAAATTCTACTTTTGAATAACAACAAAGATTTTTAAAATCATTAATTACATCTTGACTCAATTTACCTCTTAACCGTTAGATACGAGCATGTCTGCGTAAACGTCCTCCTACCCCTGACCGGCAGACTCTCTATTTAACACGAAAAAGAGAGCTGCAAGAAAGGAGTTGGTAGTAAAGTGGAAAAGAATAAAAAGAAACAATGAAAATTCATACCACTTCTCAGTACGTTTCACCTTCGGTTAAAGTTTGGTATGAACACCACCAATAGAGAGAGAACCACAGGACTTTACGTATAGGGTCAAGTGGGGTAAGTGTGATTGGGGAAAGTGTGATAAACAGCTTTTGTAACTTTGGAAATCATTCTAAAAATCTGAAAGTTTGCAATATATTACATTAGACCACTTATAATTAAACTAAAAAGAAATATTGACCTTATTTTTTTGTTTAAAGAAAGTTTTGAGGTTTTGAATTCAAGTGCAACTGTCTTCTTTTTATGTGGGTTTTCCTATGTGGGGTAAGTGTGATAAAACAGCAATGTATTTTTAAATACAAATTTTGTACACTTAAAATTGGAATTCAAACATATAATTTTTTTCTGCATATGTATGTTTCTTATAATAATTCACTACCAATTTTAGGATTTGGAATTTACTTGAAGCAGAGAAACGAATTTTTTTAATGAAAAATGCAGAAACCCTATCACACTTACCCCACTTGACCCTATATTGAATAAAAATGGCATCTGAAAATGAAAACATAATGATTTCAATTACAAGTATTTAACATAATATAGCCGAAATCTAGCATCAAGATTTAAAATTTCAAACATTTCTTAAGAAACACCATAATTACCAGTAAATCGTGAGAGATGCAGAATTTTAGAAACAAGACCTTCTTTTGGAATTCAAGTTTCTACATGCAAAGGTACATCTTCAAAGAGTAAAATATAAAATTGTATTTTTTAACTTCTCTACTTTTGAATACCAACAAAGATATTTAAAAAACATAAATTACCTCTAACTCGTTAGATGCGGGCTTGTCTACGTAAAAGTCCTCCCATCCCTGCCCCGAAGACTCCCTCTCTAACTGAAAAAGAGAGCTGCAAGAAAGGAGTTAGTAGTAAAAATGGAAAAGAATAAAAATGATTTACGAAATTTCATGCCGCTTCTCAGGACGTTTCACCTTCAGTCGAAATTTTGAATGAACACAATCACTAGAGAGAGAGAGAGAGAGAGAGATAGATAGATAGATAGAGAGAGAGAGAGAGAGAGAGAGTCACAGAACTTTACGTATAATTTAAAATGAAATGGCATCTGAAAATGAAAACATAATGATTTCAATTACAAGTATTTAATAAAATTTAGCAAATATGTAAGCATCGAGATTTAAAATTTCAAACATTTCTTAAGAAACACAGTATTTACCTATAAACCGTGAGAGATGCAAGATTTAAGAAACAAGACCTTCCATTGGAGTTCAATTTTCTACTTTCAAAGGTGCATCTGCAAAAAGAAAAATATCAAATTGTTTTTTTTTAAACTTCTCTACTTTTAAATACCAATTAAATTAAACAAAAAAAATCATAAATACCTCTTAATCGTAAGATGCGGGCTTGTCTACGTAAACGTCCTTCCACCCCTGACCCGCAGACACTCTCTCAAACTGCAAAAGAGAGCTGCAAGAAAGGTGTTAGTAAAAAATGGAAAAAAATAAAAAGGAATTACGAAACTTCATACAACGTCTCAGGAAGTTTCATCTTTAGTTGAAATTTTGAATGAACATCATCACTAGAGAGAGAGAGAGAGAGAGTCACAGGAATTTACGTATACTTTAAAATGAAATGGCATCTGAAAATGAAAACATAATGATTTCAATTACAAATATTTAATAAAATGTATCAAATATGTAGCATCAAGATTTAAAATTTCAAACATTTATTAAGAACCACAATATTTACCTATAAATCGTGAGAGATGCAAGTTTTAAGAAACAAGACCTTCCATTGGAATTCAAGTTTCTTCATTTAAAGGTGCATCTGCAATGAGTAAAATATCAAAATGTAATGTTTTTCAAATTTACTTTTGAATACCGACAAAGATTTTAAATAATTCATAAATATTTACCTCTTAATCGTTAGATGCGGGCTCTTCTACGTAAACGTCCTCCCACCCCTGACCCGCAGACTCTCTCTCTACCTGAAAAAGAGAGCTGCAAGAAAGGAGTTAGTAGTAAGATGGAAAAGATTAAAAGGAAATAATGAAAATTCATACCACTTCTCAGTACGTTTCACCTTCGATTGAAGTTTTGTATGAACTCCATCAATAGAGAGAGTCCCAGGACTTTACGTATAATTTGAAATAAAAAAGCATCTGAAAATGACAGAATAAGGATTTAATAACAAGTATTTGACATTATTTAGCAAATATGTAGCTGCAAGAACTAAAATTTCAAACATTTAATAAGAAGCACAATATTTACCTATAAATCGTGAGAGATGCAAGTTTTAAGAAACAAGACCTTCCATTGGAATTCAAGTTTCTTCATTTAAAGGTGCATCTGCAATGAGTAAAATATCAAAATGTAATGTTTTTCAAATTTACTTTTGAATACCGACAAAGATTTTAAATAATTCATAAATATTTACCTCTTAATCGTTAGATGCGGGCTCTTCTACGTAAACGTCCTCCCACCCCTGACCCGCAGACTCTCTCTCTACCTGAAAAAGAGAGCTGCAAGAAAGGAGTTAGTAGTAAGATGGAAAAGATTAAAAGGAAATAATGAAAATTCATACCACTTCTCAGTACGTTTCACCTTCGATTGAAGTTTTGTATGAACTCCATCAATAGAGAGAGTCCCAGGACTTTACGTATAATTTGAAATAAAAAAGCATCTGAAAATGAAAGAATAAGGATTTATAACAAGTATTTGACATTATTTAGCAAATATGTAGCTGCAAGAACTAAAATTTCAAACATTTAATAAGAAGCACAATATTTACCTATAAATCGTGAGAGATGCAAGTTTTAAGAAACAAGACCTTCCATTGGAATTCAAGTTTCTTCATTTAAAGGTGCATCTGCAATGAGTAAAATATCAAAATGTAATGTTTTTCAAATTTACTTTTGAATACCGACAAAGATTTTAAATAATTCATAAATATTTACCTCTTAATCGTTAGATGCGGGCTCTTCTACGTAAACGTCCTCCCACCCCTGACCCGCAGACTCTCTCTCTACCTGAAAAAGAGAGCTGCAAGAAAGGAGTTAGTAGTAAGATGGAAAAGATTAAAAGGAAATAATGAAAATTCATACCACTTCTCAGTACGTTTCACCTTCGATTGAAGTTTTGTATGAACTCCATCAATAGAGAGAGTCCCAGGACTTTACGTATAATTTGAAATAAAAAAGCATCTGAAAATGAAAGAATAAGGATTTAATAACAAGTATTTGACATTATTTAGCAAATATGTAGCTGCAAGAACTAAAATTTCAAACATTTATTAAGAACCACAATATTTACCTATAAATCGTGAGAGATGCAAGATTTAAGAAGCAAGACCTTCCATTGGAATTCAAGTTTCTTCATTTAAAGGTGCATCTGCAAAGAGTAAAATATCAAATTGTAATGTTTTTCAAATTTACTTTTGAATACCGACAAAGATTTTAAATAATTCATAAATATTTACCTCTTAATCGTTAGATGCGGGCTCTTCTACGTAAACGTCCTCCCACCCCTGACCCGCAGACTCTCTCTCTACCTGAAAAAGAGAGCTGCAAGAAAGGAGTTAGTAGTAAGATGGAAAAGATTAAAAAGAAATAATGAAAATTCATACCACTTCTCAGTACGTTTCACCTTCGATTGAAGTTTTGTATGAACTCCATCAATAGAGAGAGTCCCAGGAATTTACGTATAATTTGAAATAAAAAAGCACCTGAAAATGAAAGAATAAGGATTTAATAACAAGTATTTGACATTATTTAGCAAATATGTAGCTGCAAGAACTAAAATTTCAAACATTTATTAAGAACCACAATATTTACCTATAAATCGTGAGAGATGCAAGATTTAAGAAACAAGACCTTCCATTGGAATTCAAGTTTCTTCATTTAAAGGTGCATCTGCAAAGAGTAAAATATCAAATTGTAATGTTTTTCAAATTTACTTTTGAATACCGACAAAGATTTTAAATAATTCATAAATATTTACCTCTTAATCGTTAGATGCGGGCTCTTCTACGTAAACGTCCTCCCACCCCTGACCCGCAGACTCTCTCTCTACCTGAAAAAGAGAGCTGCAAGAAAGGAGTTAGTTGTAAGATGGAAAAGATTAAAAAGAAATAATGAAAATTCATACCACTTCTCAGTACGTTTCACCTTCGATTGAAGTTTTGTATGAACTCCATCAATAGAGAGAGTCCCAGGACTTTACGTATAATTTGAAATAAAAAAGCATCTGAAAATGACAGAATAAGGATTTAATAACAAGTATTTGACATTATTTAGCAAATATGTAGCTGCAAGAACTAAAATTTCAAACATTTATTAAGAACCACAATATTTACCTATAAATCGTGAGAGATGCAAGATTTAAGAAACAAGACCTTCCATTGGAATTCAAGTTTCTTCATTTAAAGGTGCATCTGCAAAGAGTAAAATATCAAATTGTAATGTTTTTCAAATTTACTTTTGAATACCGACAAAGATTTTAAATAATTCATAAATATTTACCTCTTAATCGTTAGATGCGGGCTCTTCTACGTAAACGTCCTCCCACCCCTGACCCGCAGACTCTCTCTCTACCTGAAAAAGAGAGCTGCAAGAAAGGAGTTAGTAGTAAGATGGAAAAGATTAAAAAGAAATAATGAAAATTCATACCACTTCTCAGTACGTTTCACCTTCGATTGAAGTTTTGTATGAACTCCATCAATAGAGAGAGTCCCAGGACTTTACGTATAATTTGAAATAAAAAAGCATCTGAAAATGAAAGAATAAGGATTTATAACAAGTATTTGACATTATTTAGCAAATATGTAGCTGCAAGAACTAAAATTTCAAACATTTAATAAGAAGCACAATATTTACCTATAAATCGTGAGAGATGCAAGTTTTAAGAAACAAGACCTTCCATTGGAATTCAAGTTTCTTCATTTAAAGGTGCATCTGCAATGAGTAAAATATCAAAATGTAATGTTTTTCAAATTTACTTTTGAATACCGACAAAGATTTTAAATAATTCATAAATATTTACCTCTTAATCGTTAGATGCGGGCTCTTCTACATAAACGTCCTCCCACCCCTGACCCGCAGACTCTCTCTCTACCTGAAAAAGAGAGCTGCAAGAAAGGAGTTAGTAGTAAGATGGAAAAGATTAAAAAGAAATAATGAAAATTCATACCACTTCTCAGTACGTTTCACCTTCGATTGAATTTTTGTATGAACTCCATCAATAGAGAGAGTCCCAGGACTTTACGTATAATTTGAAATAAAAAAGCATCTGAAAATGAAGGAATAAGGATTTAATAACAAGTATTTGACATTATTTAGCAAATATGTAGCTGCAAGAACTAAAATTTCAAACATTTATTAAGAACCACAATATTTACCTATAAATCGTGAGAGATGCAAGATTTAAGAAACAAGACCTTCCATTGGAATTCAAGTTTCTTCATTTAAAGGTGCATCTGCAAAGAGTAAAATATCAAATTGTAATGTTTTTCAAATTTACTTTTGAATACCGACAAAGATTTTAAATAATTCATAAATATTTACCTCTTAATCGTTAGATGCGGGCTCTTCTACGTAAACGTCCTCCCACCCCTGACCCGCAGACTCTCTCTCTACCTGAAAAAGAGAGCTGCAAGAAAGGAGTTAGTAGTAAGATGGAAAAGATTAAAAAGAAATAATGAAAATTCATACCACTTCTCAGTACGTTTCACCTTCGACTGAAGTTTTGTATGAACTCCTTCAATAGAGAGAGTCCCAGGACTTTACGTATAATTTGAAATAAAAAAGCATCTGAAAATGAAAGAATAAGGATTTAATAACAAGTATTTGACATTATTTAGCAAATATGTAGCTGCAAGAACTAAAATTTCAAACATTTAATAAGAAGCACAATATTTACCTATAAATCGTGAGAGATGCAAGTTTTAAGAAACAAGACCTTCCATTGGAATTCAAGTTTCTTCATTTAAAGGTGCATCTGCAAAGAGTAAAATATCAAATTGTAATGTTTTTCAAATTTACTTTTGAATACCGACAAAGATTTTAAATAATTCATAAATATTTACCTCTTAATCGTTAGATGCGGGCTCTTCTACGTAAACGTCCTCCCACCCCTGACCCGCAGACTCTCTCTCTACCTGAAAAAGAGAGCTGCAAGAGAGGAGTTAGTAGTAAGATGGAAAAGATTAAAAAGAAATAATGAAAATTCATACCACTTCTCAGTACGTTTCACCTTCGATTGAAGTTTTGTATGAACTCCATCAATAGAGAGCGTCCCAGGACTTTACGTATAATTTGAAATAAAAAAGCATCTGAAAATGAAAGAATAAGGATTTAATAACAAGTATTTGACATTATTTAGCAAATATGTAGCTGCAAGAACTAAAATTTCAAACATTTATTAAGAACCACAATATTTACCTATAAATCGTGAGAGATGCAAGATTTAAGAAACAAGACCTTCCATTGGAATTCAAGTTTCTTCATTTAAAGGTGCATCTGCAAAGAGTAAAATATCAAATTGTAATGTTTTTCAAATTTACTTTTGAATACCGACAAAGATTTTAAATAATTCATAAATATTTACCTCTTAATCGTTAGATGCGGGCTCTTCTACGTAAACGTCCTCCCACCCCTGACCCGCAGACTCTCTCTCTACCTGAAAAAGAGAGCTGCAAGAAAGGAGTTAGTTGTAAGATGGAAAAGATTAAAAAGAAATAATGAAAATTCATACCACTTCTCAGTACGTTTCACCTTCGATTGAAGTTTTGTATGAACTCCATCAATAGAGAGAGTCCCAGGACTTTACGTATAATTTGAAATAAAAAAGCATCTGAAAATGACAGAATAAGGATTTAATAACAAGTATTTGACATTATTTAGCAAATATGTAGCTGCAAGAACTAAAATTTCAAACATTTATTAAGAACCACAATATTTACCTATAAATCGTGAGAGATGCAAGATTTAAGAAACAAGACCTTCCATTGGAATTCAAGTTTCTTCATTTAAAGGTGCATCTGCAAAGAGTAAAATATCAAATTGTAATGTTTTTCAAATTTACTTTTGAATACCGACAAAGATTTTAAATAATTCATAAATATTTACCTCTTAATCGTTAGATGCGGGCTCTTCTACGTAAACGTCCTCCCACCCCTGACCCGCAGACTCTCTCTCTACCTGAAAAAGAGAGCTGCAAGAAAGGAGTTAGTAGTAAGATGGAAAAGATTAAAAAGAAATAATGAAAATTCATACCACTTCTCAGTACGTTTCACCTTCGATTGAAGTTTTGTATGAACTCCATCAATAGAGAGAGTCCCAGGACTTTACGTATAATTTGAAATAAAAAAGCATCTGAAAATGAAAGAATAAGGATTTATAACAAGTATTTGACATTATTTAGCAAATATGTAGCTGCAAGAACTAAAATTTCAAACATTTAATAAGAAGCACAATATTTACCTATAAATCGTGAGAGATGCAAGTTTTAAGAAACAAGACCTTCCATTGGAATTCAAGTTTCTTCATTTAAAGGTGCATCTGCAATGAGTAAAATATCAAAATGTAATGTTTTTCAAATTTACTTTTGAATACCGACAAAGATTTTAAATAATTCATAAATATTTACCTCTTAATCGTTAGATGCGGGCTCTTCTACGTAAACGTCCTCCCACCCCTGACCCGCAGACTCTCTCTCTACCTGAAAAAGAGAGCTGCAAGAAAGGAGTTAGTAGTAAGATGGAAAAGATTAAAAGGAAATAATGAAAATTCATACCACTTCTCAGTACGTTTCACCTTCGATTGAAGTTTTGTATGAACTCCATCAATAGAGAGAGTCCCAGGACTTTACGTATAATTTGAAATAAAAAAGCATCTGAAAATGAAAGAATAAGGATTTATAACAAGTATTTGACATTATTTAGCAAATATGTAGCTGCAAGAACTAAAATTTCAAACATTTAATAAGAAGCACAATATTTACCTATAAATCGTGAGAGATGCAAGTTTTAAGAAACAAGACCTTCCATTGGAATTCAAGTTTCTTCATTTAAAGGTGCATCTGCAAAGAGTAAAATATCAAAATGTAATGTTTTTCAAATTTACTTTTGAATACCGACAAAGATTTTAAATAATTCATAAATATTTACCTCTTAATCGTTAGATGCGGGCTCTTCTACGTAAACGTCCTCCCACCCCTGACCCGCAGACTCTCTCTCTACCTGAAAAAGAGAGCTGCAAGAAAGGAGTTAGTAGTAAGATGGAAAAGATTAAAAGGAAATAATAAAAATTCATACCACTTCTCAGTACGTTTCACCTTCGATTGAAGTTTTGTATGAACTCCATCAATAGAGAGAGTCCCAGGACTTTACGTATAATTTGAAATAAAAAAGCATCTGAAAATGAAAGAATAAGGATTTAATAACAAGTATTTGACATTATTTAGCAAATATGTAGCTGCAAGAACTAAAATTTCAAACATTTATTAAGAACCACAATATTTACCTATAAATCGTGAGAGATGCAAGATTTAAGAAGCAAGACCTTCCATTGGAATTCAAGTTTCTTCATTTAAAGGTGCATCTGCAAAGAGTAAAATATCAAATTGTAATGTTTTTCAAATTTACTTTTGAATACCGACAAAGATTTTAAATAATTCATAAATATTTACCTCTTAATCGTTAGATGCGGGCTCTTCTACGTAAACGTCCTCCCACCCCTGACCCGCAGACTCTCTCTCTACCTGAAAAAGAGAGCTGCAAGAAAGGAGTTAGTAGTAAGATGGAAAAGATTAAAAAGAAATAATGAAAATTCATACCACTTCTCAGTACGTTTCACCTTCGATTGAAGTTTTGTATGAACTCCATCAATAGAGAGAGTCCCAGGAATTTACGTATAATTTGAAATAAAAAAGCACCTGAAAATGAAAGAATAAGGATTTAATAACAAGTATTTGACATTATTTAGCAAATATGTAGCTGCAAGAACTAAAATTTCAAACATTTATTAAGAACCACAATATTTACCTATAAATCGTGAGAGATGCAAGATTTAAGAAACAAGACCTTCCATTGGAATTCAAGTTTCTTCATTTAAAGGTGCATCTGCAAAGAGTAAAATATCAAATTGTAATGTTTTTCAAATTTACTTTTGAATACCGACAAAGATTTTAAATAATTCATAAATATTTACCTCTTAATCGTTAGATGCGGGCTCTTCTACGTAAACGTCCTCCCACCCCTGACCCGCAGACTCTCTCTCTACCTGAAAAAGAGAGCTGCAAGAAAGGAGTTAGTAGTAAGATGGAAAAGATTAAAAAGAAATAATGAAAATTCATACCACTTCTCAGTACGTTTCACCTTCGATTGAAGTTTTGTATGAACTCCATCAATAGAGAGAGTCCCAGGACTTTACGTATAATTTGAAATAAAAAAGCATCTGAAAATGAAAGAATAAGGATTTATAACAAGTATTTGACATTATTTAGCAAATATGTAGCTGCAAGAACTAAAATTTCAAACATTTAATAAGAAGCACAATATTTACCTATAAATCGTGAGAGATGCAAGTTTTAAGAAACAAGACCTTCCATTGGAATTCAAGTTTCTTCATTTAAAGGTGCATCTGCAATGAGTAAAATATCAAAATGTAATGTTTTTCAAATTTACTTTTGAATACCGACAAAGATTTTAAATAATTCATAAATATTTACCTCTTAATCGTTAGATGCGGGCTCTTCTACATAAACGTCCTCCCACCCCTGACCCGCAGACTCTCTCTCTACCTGAAAAAGAGAGCTGCAAGAAAGGAGTTAGTAGTAAGATGGAAAAGATTAAAAAGAAATAATGAAAATTCATACCACTTCTCAGTACGTTTCACCTTCGATTGAATTTTTGTATGAACTCCATCAATAGAGAGAGTCCCAGGACTTTACGTATAATTTGAAATAAAAAAGCATCTGAAAATGAAGGAATAAGGATTTAATAACAAGTATTTGACATTATTTAGCAAATATGTAGCTGCAAGAACTAAAATTTCAAACATTTATTAAGAACCACAATATTTACCTATAAATCGTGAGAGATGCAAGATTTAAGAAACAAGACCTTCCATTGGAATTCAAGTTTCTTCATTTAAAGGTGCATCTGCAAAGAGTAAAATATCAAATTGTAATGTTTTTCAAATTTACTTTTGAATACCGACAAAGATTTTAAATAATTCATAAATATTTACCTCTTAATCGTTAGATGCGGGCTCTTCTACGTAAACGTCCTCCCACCCCTGACCCGCAGACTCTCTCTCTACCTGAAAAAGAGAGCTGCAAGAAAGGAGTTAGTAGTAAGATGGAAAAGATTAAAAAGAAATAATGAAAATTCATACCACTTCTCAGTACGTTTCACCTTCGACTGAAGTTTTGTATGAACTCCTTCAATAGAGAGAGTCCCAGGACTTTACGTATAATTTGAAATAAAAAAGCATCTGAAAATGAAAGAATAAGGATTTAATAACAAGTATTTGACATTATTTAGCAAATATGTAGCTGCAAGAACTAAAATTTCAAACATTTAATAAGAAGCACAATATTTACCTATAAATCGTGAGAGATGCAAGTTTTAAGAAACAAGACCTTCCATTGGAATTCAAGTTTCTTCATTTAAAGGTGCATCTGCAAAGAGTAAAATATCAAATTGTAATGTTTTTCAAATTTACTTTTGAATACCGACAAAGATTTTAAATAATTCATAAATATTTACCTCTTAATCGTTAGATGCGGGCTCTTCTACGTAAACGTCCTCCCACCCCTGACCCGCAGACTCTCTCTCTACCTGAAAAAGAGAGCTGCAAGAGAGGAGTTAGTAGTAAGATGGAAAAGATTAAAAAGAAATAATGAAAATTCATACCACTTCTCAGTACGTTTCACCTTCGATTGAAGTTTTGTATGAACTCCATCAATAGAGAGCGTCCCAGGACTTTACGTATAATTTGAAATAAAAAAGCATCTGAAAATGAAAGAATAAGGATTTAATAACAAGTATTTGACATTATTTAGCAAATATGTAGCTGCAAGAACTAAAATTTCAAACATTTATTAAGAACCACAATATTTACCTATAAATCGTGAGAGATGCAAGATTTAAGAAACAAGACCTTCCATTGGAATTCAAGTTTCTTCATTTAAAGGTGCATCTGCAAAGAGTAAAATATCAAATTGTAATGTTTTTCAAATTTACTTTTGAATACCGACAAAGATTTTAAATAATTCATAAATATTTACCTCTTAATCGTTAGATGCGGGCTCTTCTACGTAAACGTCCTCCCACCCCTGACCCGCAGACTCTCTCTCTACCTGAAAAAGAGAGCTGCAAGAAAGGAGTTAGTTGTAAGATGGAAAAGATTAAAAAGAAATAATGAAAATTCATACCACTTCTCAGTACGTTTCACCTTCGATTGAAGTTTTGTATGAACTCCATCAATAGAGAGAGTCCCAGGACTTTACGTATAATTTGAAATAAAAAAGCATCTGAAAATGACAGAATAAGGATTTAATAACAAGTATTTGACATTATTTAGCAAATATGTAGCTGCAAGAACTAAAATTTCAAACATTTATTAAGAACCACAATATTTACCTATAAATCGTGAGAGATGCAAGATTTAAGAAACAAGACCTTCCATTGGAATTCAAGTTTCTTCATTTAAAGGTGCATCTGCAAAGAGTAAAATATCAAATTGTAATGTTTTTCAAATTTACTTTTGAATACCGACAAAGATTTTAAATAATTTATAAATATTTACCTCTTAATCGTTAGATGCGGGCTCTTCTACGTAAACGTCCTCCCACCCCTGACCCGCAGACTCTCTCTCTACCTGAAAAAGAGAGCTGCAAGAAAGGAGTTAGTAGTAAGATGGAAAAGATTAAAAAGAAATAATGAAAATTCATACCACTTCTCAGTACGTTTCACCTTCGATTGAAGTTTTGTATGAACTCCATCAATAGAGAGAGTCCCAGGACTTTACGTATAATTTGAAATAAAAAAGCATCTGAAAATGAAAGAATAAGGATTTATAACAAGTATTTGACATTATTTAGCAAATATGTAGCTGCAAGAACTAAAATTTCAAACATTTAATAAGAAGCACAATATTTACCTATACATCGTGAGAGATGCAAGTTTTAAGAAACAAGACCTTCCATTGGAATTCAAGTTTCTTCATTTAAAGGTGCATCTGCAATGAGTAAAATATCAAAATGTAATGTTTTTCAAATTTACTTTTGAATACCGACAAAGATTTTAAATAATTCATAAATATTTACCTCTTAATCGTTAGATGCGGGCTCTTCTACGTAAACGTCCTCCCACCCCTGACCCGCAGACTCTCTCTCTACCTGAAAAAGAGAGCTGCAAGAAAGGAGTTAGTAGTAAGATGGAAAAGATTAAAAGGAAATAATGAAAATTCATACCACTTCTCAGTACGTTTCACCTTCGATTGAAGTTTTGTATGAACTCCATCAATAGAGAGAGTCCCAGGACTTTACGTATAATTTGAAATAAAAAAGCATCTGAAAATGAAAGAATAAGGATTTAATAACAAGTATTTGACATTATTTAGCAAATATGTAGCTGCAAGAACTAAAATTTCAAACATTTATTAAGAACCACAATATTTACCTATAAATCGTGAGAGATGCAAGATTTAAGAAGCAAGACCTTCCATTGGAATTCAAGTTTCTTCATTTAAAGGTGCATCTGCAAAGAGTAAAATATCAAATTGTAATGTTTTTCAAATTTACTTTTGAATACCGACAAAGATTTTAAATAATTCATAAATATTTACCTCTTAATCGTTAGATGCGGGCTCTTCTACGTAAACGTCCTCCCACCCCTGACCCGCAGACTCTCTCTCTACCTGAAAAAGAGAGCTGCAAGAAAGGAGTTAGTAGTAAGATGGAAAAGATTAAAAAGAAATAATGAAAATTCATACCACTTCTCAGTACGTTTCACCTTCGATTGAAGTTTTGTATGAACTCCATCAATAGAGAGAGTCCCAGAAATTTACGTATAATTTGAAATAAAAAAGCACCTGAAAATGAAAGAATAAGGATTTAATAACAAGTATTTGACATTATTTAGCAAATATGTAGCTGCAAGAACTAAAATTTCAAACATTTATTAAGAACCACAATATTTACCTATAAATCGTGAGAGATGCAAGATTTAAGAAACAAGACCTTCCATTGGAATTCAAGTTTCTTCATTTAAAGGTGCATCTGCAAAGAGTAAAATATCAAATTGTAATGTTTTTCAAATTTACTTTTGAATACCGACAAAGATTTTAAATAATTCATAAATATTTACCTCTTAATCGTTAGATGCGGGCTCTTCTACGTAAACGTCCTCCCACCCCTGACCCGCAGACTCTCTCTCTACCTGAAAAAGAGAGCTGCAAGAAAGGAGTTAGTTGTAAGATGGAAAAGATTAAAAAGAAATAATGAAAATTCATACCACTTCTCAGTACGTTTCACCTTCGATTGAAGTTTTGTATGAACTCCATCAATAGAGAGAGTCCCAGGACTTTACGTATAATTTGAAATAAAAAAGCATCTGAAAATGACAGAATAAGGATTTAATAACAAGTATTTGACATTATTTAGCAAATATGTAGCTGCAAGAACTAAAATTTCAAACATTTATTAAGAACCACAATATTTACCTATAAATCGTGAGAGATGCAAGATTTAAGAAACAAGACCTTCCATTGGAATTCAAGTTTCTTCATTTAAAGGTGCATCTGCAAAGAGTAAAATATCAAATTGTAATGTTTTTCAAATTTACTTTTGAATACCGACAAAGATTTTAAATAATTCATAAATATTTACCTCTTAATCGTTAGATGCGGGCTCTTCTACGTAAACGTCCTCCCACCCCTGACCCGCAGACTCTCTCTCTACCTGAAAAAGAGAGCTGCAAGAAAGGAGTTAGTAGTAAGATGGAAAAGATTAAAAAGAAATAATGAAAATTCATACCACTTCTCAGTACGTTTCACCTTCGATTGAAGTTTTGTATGAACTCCATCAATAGAGAGAGTCCCAGGACTTTACGTATAATTTGAAATAAAAAAGCATCTGAAAATGAAAGAATAAGGATTTATAACAAGTATTTGACATTATTTAGCAAATATGTAGCTGCAAGAACTAAAATTTCAAACATTTAATAAGAAGCACAATATTTACCTATAAATCGTGAGGGATGCAAGTTTTAAGAAACAAGACCTTCCATTGGAATTCAAGTTTCTTCATTTAAAGGTGCATCTGCAATGAGTAAAATATCAAAATGTAATGTTTTTCAAATTTACTTTTGAATACCGACAAAGATTTTAAATAATTCATAAATATTTACCTCTTAATCGTTAGATGCGGGCTCTTCTACGTAAACGTCCTCCCACCCCTGACCCGCAGACTCTCTCTCTACCTGAAAAAGAGAGCTGCAAGAAAGGAGTTAGTAGTAAGATGGAAAAGATTAAAAGGAAATAATGAAAATTCATACCACTTCTCAGTACGTTTCACCTTCGATTGAAGTTTTGTATGAACTCCATCAATAGAGAGAGTCCCTGGACTTTACGTATAATTTGAAATAAAAAAGCATCTGAAAATGAAAGAATAAGGATTTAATAACAAGTATTTGACATTATTTAGCAAATATGTAGCTGCAAGAACTAAAATTTCAAACATTTATTAAGAACCACAATATTTACCTATAAATCGTGAGAGATGCAAGATTTAAGAAGCAAGACCTTCCATTGGAATTCAAGTTTCTTCATTTAAAGGTGCATCTGCAAAGAGTAAAATATCAAATTGTAATGTTTTTCAAATTTACTTTTGAATACCGACAAAGATTTTAAATAATTCATAAATATTTACCTCTTAATCGTTAGATGCGGGCTCTTCTACGTAAACGTCCTCCCACCCCTGACCCGCAGACTCTCTCTCTACCTGAAAAAGAGAGCTGCAAGAAAGGAGTTAGTAGTAAGATGGAAAAGATTAAAAAGAAATAATGAAAATTCATACCACTTCTCAGTACGTTTCACCTTCGATTGAAGTTTTGTATGAACTCCATCAATAGAGAGAGTCCCAGGAATTTACGTATAATTTGAAATAAAAAAGCACCTGAAAATGAAAGAATAAGGATTTAATAACAAGTATTTGACATTATTTAGCAAATATGTAGCTGCAAGAACTAAAATTTCAAACCTTAATTAAGAAGCACAATATTTACCTATAATTCGTGAGAGATGCAAGATTTAAGAAACAAGACCTTCCATTGGAATTCAAGTTTCTACATTTAAACGTGCATCTGCAAATAATAAAATATCAAATTGTGATGTTTTTCAAATTTACTTTTGAATGCCGACAAAGATTTTAAATAATTTATAAATATTTACCTCTTAATCGTTAGATTCAGGCTTTTCTACGTAAACGTCTTTAGTTTCAGATCAGTCGAATATTTGAATAATTTCGTACTTTTAGAGTTAAATTTTTGATATTCTGCCTAAACATTGAAACTCCTCAGAAGTTGTTTTAATAGCATATCATTTTAGTTTGTTTAAAATAAATATGCTTGGCACGACAAACAGAAATCAAATAAATGTAGTGGGCTTAAACAAAGCATAGAAGGCTATTAATGGGCAACCAGAAACGAATACATTACATTACATTACAAAGCAAACTGTGCGTCTTAATGCGATTTGTATACGAAACGTCTCAGTTTAGTCTTTAAAAATAAAGCAGTTTTCTTAGTTGTGAATTGTAGCCCGAAATCTGCACGAATATAGGAAAATCTTCTTAAGAAAGATTTAAATTAATTTAAAGATTATTATATTGAACTTAACGTCACATAATTGGGCAGGTGTTTGTAAGATTAAAAACTGTAATATCTGGGATATTTTTAATAATGTAAGAGAATGGCAAAAACGAACCTTTGACAAGAATCACAATTTGAAGGGTGCAGCTGAAAAAGTATTTTTAAGACTAACAAAAGAAAAAATAGACAAAAATAATCCCTTAAAGTAAAATTAATTATGTTTTGTTCCTTGTGTACTTAGAAAGATAGTTCTACATTTTAAAATTTATTTACTTTGAATTAATAAAAAAACATAACTATTTAAACGAAAACAAAATTTCAATATAAAATTTATTTTACGAAATAATAACATACCAATGTACAGAAGACTTAGACATAGCAATTTAGTGCGTGAGATCTTAAGCTGAAATGATTGAAATGCA
This sequence comes from Hylyphantes graminicola, assembly GCA_023701765.1. Taxonomy (NCBI): domain Eukaryota; kingdom Metazoa; phylum Arthropoda; class Arachnida; order Araneae; family Linyphiidae; genus Hylyphantes; species Hylyphantes graminicola. The sequence goes on from CM043116.1 coordinate 38,455,780, forward strand.
ATTTTTTGAATGTTTTCATTGTTATTACTCATTGTTTAAAAAAGTAAGAAAATTAAACAATTAGGTTTCGTTCTTCAAATCCAAACTTTGTTCTCTAACTACCATTGTTTAAGTTTGATGCAAACGGTTTTGAAATGGTTTTATTATAAAAATATTGTTTCGTACAGAGTACCTTTAACGTGCCACAATATCACCTTGTCACCTCAAATGACAAAAATTGACATCTTGAATATAATACTTAAATGTAACGGGTTGTTCGATAATGAATTTTTTTCTTCTCATAGATGATTCGCTTTGCATATTCAATGTAGAAGTGATTTCAGGGCTTTTACTATTGTCTACTGTTTTAAAGATTAGACCTTTGGCTTTCCTCAGTCAAAACCAGAGCGTCAATAGTAATTGTATCGGTGAGTGCAGAAACAACGTCAGTCACAAATTTAAAATTTACTACTCCTCCTCTATTTCTGCACTCAACACTCGAAACAAACGTCCTATATTTACGGAACTCAACAGACTAACGTAGTTTTTGCACCCAACACGCATCTCGCCTTTCTACGCTTATTTTCATTGAAAACGAGTTTTCGTTTTTTTTTTTGCTGAAGTGGTTTCTGAACTCACCGATTCAATTAACAAGTTGGTTAAAAATTTAGATGAAACTTGCCACTCAAAGGGAGCATTATCATCATATTTCATAGTTTTCCGAAAGGCCAAAAATGCGGTGCAAGCTCGGCAGAAATTGTGTGAAATTTTTGTTGAGGACTGGCTTACTTTCTTACAGTCTTACTAAACGGGCTTAACATTATTTATCAAATATGTTGCATTAAGAACGGAAATTTCAAACATTTGTTAAGAAACACAATATTTACCTGTGAATCGTGAGAGATGCAGGATTCAAGAAGCAAAACTCGAAACTGGAATTCAAGTTTCTGCATTCACAGGTGCATCTGCAAAGAGAGAAATTTCAAAATGTTTTTTTTTTTCAATTTCTAGTTTAGAGTACTAACAAAACTTTTGTAACAACACTTTGAATAGTTGGTGCGTCAAGTATTGTGCATCTAAATCATTCAAACATTAAACGAACCAATTGTTTCTTAATATGCTTAAAACTACTGAAGCCATTAAGGGCTTTTTGCAAAATGCCTACATCAGTTTCAATTCTTTTATTAATAAGTAGTAGCCGCATATACGGGGATTAACAGAAAGTTGTAAAGTAAGTCAACAGTCTATCCAACTAACCATTAACATTGAAACTCCTTAGAAATTGTTTTAATAACATATAATTTTAGTTTACTAAAATAAATATTCGTGGCACGACAAACGGAAGACAAATCAATGTACTAGGCTTAAACAATTCATAGGAGTCTAGAAATAGGAAGCCGGAAACGATTGCATTACATTACAGCTGTAGTTTTAAATAATTTGGCACACCACGTCGATTCTAGATCGATGTTTCATTGGCGAATTTTACTATTACGGCTGTTAAAGAACGTTACCATTAAAGTGTTAAAGAACTGAGAATAGGTTGCGAAATAAAGTGTTAGTTTAACCCAAAGCTTTATTTAGTTGGCGGTAAATCCTAATATCTCACCGCGCCTAGGTTGCATAATCGAAATGGTAGGTAAATTCTACGGAGAATAACAAATTAGTCTCGGATAAGTCGAATTATTTAAAAAGTTCGTGCTTTTAGAGTTAAATTTTAAATATTCTGTCAGAACATTGAAACTCCTCAGAAATTGTTTGAATAACATATCATTTTCGTTTGTGTGCAAAATTAATATGCTTTAAACAAAGCATGGAAGGCTTAGATATAGGCAACCGGAAACGATTACATTACATTTCATTGCATTACAAAGCAAACTGCGCGTCTTAATAAAAACTAATACAATACTCTCAGCATATTCTTTAAAAATATTGCAATTTTCTGAGTTTTGAATTGTAGCACGAAATCTGAGTTTTTATAGGAAATTCTTCCTAAGGAAAGATTTAAATTAATTTAAAGTTTTTATGTTGAACTCACCGTCAAACAATTAGCCAGGTGTTTGTATAAGAAGCAAATTGTAATATCGGAATTATTTTTGTTAATGTAAGAGAATGACAATAATGAACCTTTGATTAGAATCACAATTTAAATTTGGAAGGCGTTGTTGAAGAAATATTTTTAAGACTAACAAAAGAAAATATAGACAAAAATAATCAGTAAAAGTAAAATTAATTATGTTGTGTTCATTGTGTACTTAGCAAAATATTACAACTTTTTAAAATTAATTTACTTTGAATTACTAAAAGAACATAACTATTTAAATGGAAATAAAATTTCAGTATAAAATTTGTTTTACAAAGTAATAACATATCAATATACAGATGACTTACACATAGCAACTTAGTAAGTGACACCTCAAGCTGAAATGACTGAAATGCAATTTTCTAAATGAGTTCATTGTTATGACTCATTGTTTAAAAAGTAAGAAAATTAAACAATTAGGTTTTGTTTTTCAAATTCAAATTCATTGTTCTCAAACTACCATTGTTTAAATTCGTTACAAACGGTTTTGAAATGGATTTATTAAAAATATATTGTTGGTACTTATGTGATCCGTATGTTGATACGTACAATGAAGTTAACTGCAGATGCCTAAATTTTTAATAGATTAAAACATTCAAATTTACGCAAAATTTGAGGCCGAAAGAAAATAAATCGTTATAACAGATAATATATAATAGGGATTGACAAAAATTTTAACTTTTTTCCCACTTGTTACTTACGATTTGCCATTAAAGATATTGGAAGCGAATATTTATATATTAAATACAATGGACCATTGCCCATTTCTTTTTCTTCTGAAATTTCTATCTATCAAATACCTTGATCGGATCATGTCAAAACTGACTATTACAGGGAAAGTTAAGATATTATATTGTTGTCCAAATTAACTGAAAAACATTATTCAGTAAAAGTTTTTCAGATTGTTTGAAAGGTGTTAAAAATTGTTAAATTTTTTTGACAGTTAAAAGTTTAAAACTACCTATTTTGAAATTCCTTCAGAACATGATAACATATCACAATCTAGAAATATTACTACAAGGTGGATCGTTAAATATAAAATAAGTTAAGCTAAAGAATCGCTGCCGGATTTGGCGTCTTTTCAAAAATATCGCCAGGTCAAATGACAACAAACCCCGGTGCTTGCCGAGACAAACATTGAATGACCGCAGTATGGAGAACATGACATGACAAGAAACTTTCGCATTGCTAATTTCGTCAAAGGTTGCCATAATACCAATAAGCCGGGGTTCCCAGATTTGGAGTAAAATATCCGGCCACAATTCTTTTGTTTAACCATAAAAAAGAGCTCAAATTCATTAATAGTTTCCCATTTAGTTTCTCCCTTTCAATGCTTTAGTGAAAAAAGAAGGAATATTTTTGTGAGCTTATACCTCTTTCTACTATTTGAGATGGATTTATCTCTTTTATATTGACGTGACACAGTACTCCTTATGATTTATCCAAAAATTAAAATTGAAAATACCTGTTACAGGCCACAATATCACCCTTATCACCTCCCATAAAAAATAGACTCCTAGAATGTAATACTTAATTGTATCGGGTTGTTCGATAATGAATGTCGTTTCCCCCCTTTATACAAGACTCGAATAGCATATTTAATGTAGTAGTGATATTGCAGGGTTTATATTATTGTTTACTATTTTAAGGATTAGAATTTCTGTAGTAAAAACCAGAGCGTCTATAGTGAACAACAAGTTTGTTAAAAATTTAGTTGAAAATGGACACTCAAAGAGAGCATTATCGTCATATTTTATTGCTTTACTTCCGAAAGTACACAAATTCTTTGCAATTTTTTTATAAGAAATTGTGTGAATTTATGTTGAGGACTGCTTACTGGCTCACAGGCTTACTGAACAGGCTTAACATTATTTAGAAAATATGTCGCTTCAAGAACTGAAATTTCAAACATTTATTAAGAAATTTTCACTGTAAAAAGTGTGGTATTTAACTGTAAATACAACAGGGTTTCTTTACAGTGTAAGAGCAATATATAGGCATACTTTAGGCCATATTCTATTGTGAAACATGAAGAAAACTATGTTTATACAGGATGGTGCAAATAAAAGTGTCCTCTTCATGAAGATAAGAATAAGATTGAATCGTTACCAAGTCAAAAACCAATGCTAAAACAGGTTTGCTAAGCGAAGTTATTGATCTGCTCAATATTGAGCCCAAACAAACGCTTGGTGGTAACGCTAATGGTTTGATATTCTAGTTGTAATTGTAATGCAATATAAACTGAAGGTTCGTACAGTTATGCAAAAAAGTTCACACTTGTGATTATTTCGGCCGTTATTTATTCTAGAGAATCGGACTTGATTGTTAATGCAAAACATTCGAAATCGATTGCAAGACGCAAAATGTGGTGTGTGTCTGACGTCATTTCGTAATTATCATTGCATAGCACTCGTTTTTGTCACTTTTTCACCGATAAATTCATTAACAAACAACTGGAAATTTTTTTTACGGATTTATTTTAATAAAACTTTCTACGATGAACATCTTTTGCTGTACTGTGGTATCATATTCACCTGCACATTAGTCAGATCCCACTCACACAGCCGCAGCACACACTTATGCACTAAGATCTGAATTTGACAATAGTCCAAAACTTTTTTTTTCTGGACATGTGTTCATACGATAAAAAATGATTTTCGGAATATTAAGCTTAATTTACAAAGGTTAAGGTTTTCCGCATGGCATTGTTGGTTAAACTTACACTCTTAAAACAAACACTCCCGATTTAACTCAGTCTGAGTGGATTTCACTCCTCCAGACTATAAAATGCACTTCTCCTTTTGGAGTGGATCCTTTGTGTGTTAAACCTCCGACAGGATCACTCCAAACGAGTGATTTTAACTCAGTCTGAGTAAATATGCATGCCTTTAGGGTGTCGAAAATGCACTTCTCCAACTGGAGTGGATTTCACTCTTTTGTTTTAAGAGTGTATAACGTGAAATTTTGGAAAATATGCCCAGTCATCATATTTTGACTTGAATACGGCCTTGACGAGTGAATTTTTTTTAATTATTTAGAAAACGAACGTATAGTTACGTAGAGAGAAGAACCACCTTTATTGTATACGCAATTATAAAACTGTAATTTTAATAAAAGTACGTTTGATACATTTGAATGTAAGCATGAAAATTCACTCAAAGTTAAAAAAAATTACAAAAACAGCTCTAATGACAATATTACAACACCAACTGAGCAAAAATTATTGTGGGTAACATAAAACAGATTGCTTCATAAACAAAGAATCTATTTTGCGCCCCCTAACGGCTCATTTCTTGTATAAGGCCTGGTGGAAAACTTTCCCCATGATAAAACTAGCCCCGGTCTCCCCTAAATTATATGTAGAACAATATGACATTTAACTATAGAAATCAATTATTTTGTATTGGAATAAAAATAATTTATCGAAAAATAAACAAAAATAATATAGTTTTTAATTGCATAGCACAAACACTTAATAATTTAAGTGTACTAAGGATTGTAAGTGGAACAGGTAAATTTTTATCTAAATTAAATTTCTTTGGGAATTCTTTTACCTAGCTAAATATTTGTAAAAAAAATTAAAATTCTAATGAAAACAATATGAAATTCTGTAAAAAAGCATTTTTTATAGCAGATTTGCTTGCTGTTTTATATAATGGATTTTGCAAGGAAGGAAAATATATAGGGTCTCTTTGCTGATTAACAAGGATTGGGATATAAAATTTGAAACGAAAGAGAAAAAATAGCTTAAAAAAGAAGAGCATAGGTCAAGGAAAAATAAACTTTTCAAACATATTTTTTTTTAAAAAATCAGCGTAATACACCAAATCAAAACTTTTAACGGAGTGCCGAATATTGTACCGGATTCAACCTCCCTCTAGGCAATAACAATAATAACAATAATCGGATTGCGATAAGGTAACCCCTGAATTCTTATCACTAGCTTAAAGTAGGCTTATTGGAATTTGATACGGGATTGCTTGATTAGCATTACAAATGGCCGACCTCCCACCCCCATTGGGCACGTGACCTCGTGACGTCACCTGGAATATGTGGATGTGTGGTCCGTTGGGCACGTTAACGCGATTATTTCTGGTGTTTGATGGCAAGGGTGCTATTTTGGCGAACTTATTCTACAGTTGGCAAACATTTAAAAGAAATGCAAAATGTTATATTCGCATCTAAAATAGTTCTTCAGTACTTAATAAGAAATATTTAATAAAATAAATTAAATTTATTGTATAATTTTGCTTATTAGTTCAAGTTGGAAATTGAACTCCGTCATATGAATATAGCTATGCAATTCCAAATTGCGTTAGAGAGTTTAAAGTAATTGTGATTTAATATAGAAATAAGATATTTTGATAAAACCACGACGAATGTAAAATACGATTATGTGCCCCTAGAACTAGTTTTTTAATAACAGTGAAAACACATTGGCTCTCCTTAACTTCTATTGCATTTTGATACGCTATCCCAATGAATGATTTGCAGATCCTTAAACAATGTCAAGTAAGTAAGAAAAATGTATGAACGATGGATCTGTTTCTTTATCAAAAGCTCCATTTTAAAAACTATTTGTATATGTATCGTAGTATATATTCAGATTAAAAAAAAAATCTTTTTTTAAATCTAGTTAATTTTACATTGATCCGCGCTTCAAACAATGTTTCAAGTACCCATAATATAAAAACTCAGCAGTTAAATAGCAGCAGTTAACAATCAGTTTAAATAACACATTAAAAAAATTAAAAATTAAAAACACATTAAAAAATCGGAGCTAATAATATTCTGAAGTGTACAGAACGTATAAACCCATAACTTGGCTGTCAGTTTTTCCAGATAAATTTAGTAATTTTAAAATTTAAAATTTAAAGCATGTTATTTATAACCATCCACTACAGAATTGTATTTTTTTTTTAATTTAGGAAATTAAATTCTCAAACAGCGAAACCAAGTTTACACTTTAGCCAATTTGCTTATCCCTCAGATGATTAAAATAAAATTGATTGAAAAGTACATGAGCGGTAAGTCCATATGGCAACCCCTACTTGGCGACAAATTTGAGCCGGTTTGAATTATGGGAACTGATTTCCTACCCCTAAGGGGTAATTTTTATTTACTATATTCGGGACAATTTCCACCCCCACAGATCGAATTTCCGGTCAGAAAAGAAATTTGAGACGATAGGCAACTGAAATCGCGTAGATGTAGACAGCGAGGGATAAAGTTTCACTGAAGAATACTGCGTCTGTTCTAATGCATACAAAATGGATTCATGCAACAGTTGTTAATAATTGTAGTTGATTGTCAAATTTATAAATGCATAGGAAGTGATGAAATTTGTATTTTAATACAAAATGATAAAGTTATAAATATAATTTGGTGAAGAAACAATATGTGTTTCGAAATAAAGAGTGAAATGTAAGAGTAAAATCATGTCGAAGTAGAATATGATTTCTGCCACGCCACAGGTTCGGGAATCGAATCCCGGATGGGGCGAGGTTGACCCATCCTTTCATTCCTCGAGTGGGTCGATTAAATGGGTACAAAGCATGCTTGGGAACTAAACACTGGGGGTTCCACGTGAAGCTGATCAACTTATCGGGGCATATGTATTTATATTTTGTTTTTAAAGTACACTTTAATGGAATTATAAAGGAAATTTCCATTCACAAAAATAAAATCCCCAAATTACAATTCCTATTGAATAAGATTTTTTTTAAAAAACAAAACAAAAATGGATAAAAATGAATGCGATATTAAAGTAGATAAATTTATATAAAAACTTTTATAAGTTATTTACAATGCAATAAATGTTTGAAATTCCGATGATCTCAATTATAAACTTAAGAAAAATTATAATAGATAAATCAATGGCATAAGATATAGGCGGTTTGACAATTTTGCAGTTTGAAAACTTACAAAAAGCATAGCATGATGATAATTTGGTAATTAACATATAAACGTTATGACGTCTGCAACATTATACGTACAGAATAGAATTGCGCAAATAATTTTTCTAAGCAAAAATAAATGAAATGAATGCGATATTAAAGTAGATAATAGCATTATAATAATTTGGTGATTGACCTATAAACTTTAGGACTTCTGCAACATTATATGTAAAGAATATTTCACCATTGAATTCGATACAATTTTTTTCAACAGTTTCTGTAGAAAAAGTAACAGTTTAGGGATAAACTTCGTATTACAAAAAAGAAGTAAAATATTTAATACTAAGTAGAAACTTTGTAAGCCACTTTTAAAACCTAAACAAAATGTGGTTTAAGAGGCCTTTTTAATCATTTTTTAAATACGGTAAAAGTGCATCGGGTTATTTTGACTACGGTAGACAAGAAACACAAAAGTATATTTATTCATTGAGTAGCTGAATGGAGATATTTGTCTAAGGAGGTTCCAATAACAGTTCACTTTTCTACTGTCGGAATCGCTTCCGTGTTCTCTGTCAAAAACCAACAAAGGGTTTGGTCGATGAACTCATACAGGCAAACACCACATTCATTGGGATGGAGATAGCAAAGAAATAACAATAGTTTTATTTTCATCTGTTTATCAAAATAACAGGCGAAAATAAACTATTTGTTTTACGATTTCAAAGGATTTTAAATGAAAAAATACAAGTATTTCTTGCCCTTTAAAAGCACTTTTTGAGTTTACTTATTTATATTTAAATTTCTGATAAAAAGATCTATGTGTAGTAAATATAGATAGAATAATTATTTAACTTGGTAGGGGAGACCGGGGTTATTTTTCCGTGTTTTCTACTTTTTGATTGTATATTTTTATTTTTTTAAAGTAAACAAAATGTCATTGTCTTCCTCACATGCTTATCTACAAATAAGCATTGCTACTTTTAAATATATATACATAACTTTTGGTTGCAAGTCGTTAAATGCAAGTATGTTGAACTGAAAACGTGCCCTGTATACTTGGTAAATTTTCCCTATCTGCTAAAAAGTGATGGATCAAATTTTCCAACTAATTTTTTAAAGATTTAACACATTTGAAGAACATTTTGTGATTCTTAAGCAGATTTTTGTAAACGAAAATAGCTCATAAGAATATACCCAGAATATTGGTCATTCATTCAGCTACTTTTATCATTACTATTCAGACAATTTTGAATCTAGAGCAAAACGTTTTTCATTACGTGTTCATACGATAAAAATAGTTTAGTTTTGAGAATATTAAGCTTAATTTACAAAGGTTGGATCACGCTTTTCTACAGGGCATTGTTGAAAGATTTGCCCCGTGAAATGTTGGAAAACATGCCATGATAAAACTGCAAGTATAATAAAAATACGTTTGATTTAGGTTTAAATGTAAGCATGAAAATTCACTCAACGTTAAAAAAATTACAAAAACGAGCTCTAACGACAATATTACAATACCAACTGGGCAAAAATTCTTGTGGGTGACATAAAGCAGGTTGCTTCAAAAACCAAGCAGCCATTTGTAGTCTCCCATAAAAGCTAATTTCTTGTATAAGGCCTGGTGAAAAAATTACTCCATGGGAATACTAGCCCCGGTCTCCCCTACTTTAATACTTTTTTATAACATAGGTTTGATGAACCATTTGGTAACCAACTAGAATTGTCATTGTAATAAATAAATTAATGTTAAATTTTTATAATTATTATCGCTGACTTCCACCATGATATATACTTGTCTGGTATTTGCTATGATATTTTTTTTATATTTGATAAAGATTTTTGCTTTTACGTTCTCGATAACATTTGACATTCGTTCAATTCTTATTTTTTATACTTATAAATGTTAACTATCTTTGTGCAACTATGTTTAATTAGAACGTACAGAAGGAAATAGCAGTCTTTGAAAGAAACTGCGGAAGCATATTTAAAATTTTGTCAACAACAGCGTGAATATTCTTTGTATTGTGCATCCGAGAAACGAAGATATATTAAGAAAACAAGCGCCATCATCGATTTCACAACGATAACACAACCACAACAAGAAAAAACATTCAGAGAAAAAAAGTATTAAGGTAATCATACACCACAATCGCTCAACGGGTAGAACGAAATGTCGCACTTGGGAAAATGGCACCACCAAATGTAAAAATAACAGATCGCTAAAAAGACAGGAGGACATGCGAAGAATTCTTTCCAACAACATCATCCACGAAGGTTTTGTGTTTCGAAAAGCGAAGTCAGGATTTAAAAATAAATACCTTCAGCAGTTTCGATACAGACAAACGCAGTATCCGCCCTTTGTGTTCCAGTTGTTTCTTTACTTGGGGGATATTATTTTAAGTGAAAAATCGGTGGCAGATACAGGATCTTTGTTTAAAACCTGTCACTCTCTGCCGACGTTCGAAAAAGTTATATGCCCACAAAAGCGATATTTTTAGATCTTTTGAAGTGGTAGTGTGCACTGGGGAAAGGGTATGTAGTAGAAAAGTTGACAAGTAACTTTTGGGACTTATTTTCTGATATTTATTGCATCAGATATTTATTGTCCCTCTTATTCCCTTAAGATAATTGTGGTTAAGCGTTTCTGCTTAATAGACTTACTCCGCAGAAACGCTTGATATTATTTTTTTCAATTGGTGGAAATTCTGCATTTTCTAATAAATAAAATATCAGTTGGCCCAGTATTCAAAATAGTGGCCTCTCATCCACAAGATTCCAGGTTCGAAGCTCGCTAACTACCAATTAGGCAGGTATATAGTGGTAAAAACTTAACTCAGTCACGGAGTTCCCCTATAAAACACTGAAGCAAACGTTCTTACTATATGTGGGGAGTCCAAAATCCTGACGGCTTTAGCTTACTCGTAGCTCGAAATTCTGTTGTTTGGATCTTATACATATATATGTATTTAATCATACCGTAAGGCAGTTTGTGGATATACGAGTTCCAGATTTTGTCTTTTGTTTTTTCTTCTAAATTAGAAATAAGGGAATTATTTAATGCTAGGTTGATTTTTTTAAGGCTACTGGTCTGCAGCAAACTTTCTGCTTAATTATTCATTAAATTTAGAAGGCCTATCTTAATTTATTTTTTTATAATTATTATTAAGCTATTAATCCAACTAACAACGCGAATAATTTTGCATTAAATTGATGTCCATCAAAAATTCGAAATTTGTAGAAAAGCAATATTTACTTTAAAAAAAACCTTTCGTTTTCCTTTATCTTGTAGCATATCAATAACTCTAGCCCAATATCCATAAATTCAAATCCATTACAAATAATGTAACTAGAATAGTAGATAAAATTATCGTGTTTTATTTTCTACCATTCCTTCCATTCAACACTACATCCATATCCCTTCAAAACAAAACATATACAGGCACCCCACCCCCTTAATTTGCTTATAACTGCAACCGCAAGAGCACCCAAGCGTTGCCATACCCCATTGCCAATAAATTCCTAACAATGTTTGGGAGATAACCGTAATTTTTTCCTCACCCTTTTTTTCGGCTTTCCTGCAGCGTTTGAATTTCAACCCGGCGCGGTTTGATATTCGCTTCTGGCTTTTTGCCTCTGCCATTTTTGCTCTTTGCCTTATTATAACTCTTGGGGCAATAAAGAAGACTGTTTGCAATAAATAACGCTGGGGCAAAGAAGTGAGCCGGATGCAAAAAATGCGAAAGTGTTAATAGCGTAAGAGGCGGTACTGTGTGAATTATGTTTGTAGATTAGCTTTTATGTGTTACCCCATTCATGGAGTAATAAGTAATGCATCATTTTTTTTTTGGTATTTGCAGATTCAGTTTTTAAAATTTATTGTTTAAGATCTTCAAACACTGTAGGACAATATATTTAGAGACTTGCGTTCCAACCGTAGAGGGGTTTTTTCGCACTTCTTGCCTTTTCCTTTAAATTATTAATGAAATAATTAAATTAAGTGCCTTAAGAAAATATATATGGTCATGTAGAAATTCAATATTTCATGTTATGGGGTGAATAAGTTTTTCTTACATTTTATTCAAACGAACTTGATAGATGCCCTATTAAATAGTATAAGTTGTACTATTTTTAAGATATCTGTATTTTTTTAATTAAAAATTTGATGAGTTTGAGTTTTATTTGAATTGAAATGATGTTTTTTTAAAGTATGAATTTCCAAATAAAAATTGTGAATCGAAAATTGACTCCAACACTTTTGGTACTTTCATCCCTGCATTAGGTGTTTTTTTTTGTTGCCCGTGTAGTAATGATCTATATGAAAATGAGGGATATTTGAATTATACTTTTCTAAACATATTATCATTTCAAAATGAATTTTCTAATACTTTTATAAATTTAAACTTTATTATTCAGGATTGTAGAAGTATTGAGAATTAATTTAGGATAAAAAAATGATTTTGCTAAACATCCATTTTCTATATATGTAGCTACACTGAAAAATACCCTCTAATTTACAATCACAGTATATGATGGTATAAGGTTTGCCATCTACCTGTGCTGTTAATTTACATACGATGTCAAATTTACTGTGTGTTAGACCGCCGAAAACGTTAGGTTAAGTGACAGTGATTGGACATTTATCGTCTATGCTTAACCCTTTCAGTACCAATGACAATTTGGCATCATCATTTAAGATTTGTTTTTCTGTTCGTCTGTAGCTATTATTAATATCAAAAAGCAGATTACTCGATTCTTCAATTGTTTTTCTATTAGAAAATATTTTTTATTACTTCCAATGTCAGCCCTATTATTATTATTTTTTTAATGATCAGAAACATGATGATGCCAAATGGCATCACTGGGACTGAAAGGGTTGAACGCTGTTTGAGTAAGTTGTTCATGTCACTCTATGCATTGTGAAAGAATAAATTTGCTTTAAGACATTGTGATGGGAAAATTAATTGTATAATTTTTTTCTATTTAAAAATATTTTTTATTACTCCAAATGTCAGCCCTATTATTATTTTTTTAAAAATTATGATCAGAAACATGCTGATGCCAAATGACATCAACTGAAAAGGTTAAACGTTATTTGATTAAGTTGTTCATGTGACTCTATGCATTGTGAACACTTGAATTTGCTTTAAAACATTGTGATGTGAAAATTAATCGCATAATGTGTTGTAAATTTATAGAATTTTCTAGTGTCAAAACAGTTTATCATTTTAGAAATGATTACATCTACACTCATCGAATGAATACATCTACTTCTCGAACCGAAACTGATGGTAGCAGGTGCCCGTGATACAAAACCCCTGCCAAGTAGATCTCGTCGCAAGTGGGAGGTTCATGTCTTCCTCGTTAGAATTTCAAGTAATGAGACAGGCGGGAATTCCACCTCCAGAAAATTTTTGAGGTCCTGTCTCAGAGCTCAAGACGAAGATTTGTTTGTTTTGACTCACAAGTCATTGAGTTTCAATAGACTATCTGAGAGAGTGGTTTTGGTTTCAGGATTTTATAGTCTTTGCTTGGCACTGGAGGGCTTTGGAAGCATTGTGGGAGGTAGATTTGAAAGATAATTTGTTTGTTTTAATAATGAAAAATATATTTAGTAAAAGTATATGGATTATCGACTGTTTAGAAGTTTTCTGGTACTGGCGTTGTTTTTGTAAGCCTTGCGAGAGGTAGATTGGAAGATACTGTTTGGATTTATAATAAAGAAAATATCACATTTAGCAAAAGTAAATTGATTATTGAGCAAGTTTTTGTATTTTTTTTATTGATCGATTATAAACTCATAAATTTCCATCCGAATTTCAATTTCGATCTTTTCTGTAAAACGATCTTTTCCTTTAGTATTCAATTACTACAGAGAAACATTTCGTCCTTAGAAAATCTGCCATATTTTGTTTTTAGTATACATTAGCAAATACTTTTTATGATATTTTTGTATAACACTGTATTATCTCATATTACATTTAAAAATAGAAAATTTTGAGTTTTATATGTTAAATAATTGAAATTCTAACTTTAAAAAAAAACTAAACATAATACTTCATTTGAATTATTTTCAGAAAACAATTTTTCAATTTGGTTCAAAAGAAACGTAAACAATTTTAAATATTGAAGTATTCAAAATTTCTTTAAGGCCCATAATCATATTAACTCTTATTGCATTTTCAATGTATAAGTCCTATGCTTTTTTCAACAGCCGGAAGTTTTTATACAGTAAACCCCGTCTACAACACACAATTTACGGCCCATGTCGGCATTTTTTACGCCCCTTCTCCATTTTACTGTCTGCCCACCCCATTACACAAAACCAGATAAGTAATTAGGGGCGCAGAACAAAGAAGTCTCTTATACATGCATTTAAGCAATGGCCATTGGTTTGAGTGAGATTGTTATGCGTTTTGCACCACATTTGCACGCTTACAACACATATAAGCTTCATTCACTTAAGTGTGATGTTATTACATTACGGTGGGGATGTTATGTTTATTAAGATAAAGGCAGATAGGTTAGGTGGAGAGAGTTTTTTTATGGAGTTTTATCGGTGAAAAAGATATTTATGTCATATTAAATGATGTTTGACATAGGCCTTTTTTATATTTAGGTACAGGGTTTTGGTTAGGGAAATGTAATGGTTGCTTTTATATTATTACCAGTAGAGGATTTGCAATGCTTTCCAATTAACCAGTCACTTTAAAAGGGAAAATTTAGAATGGGTTAGTATACATATGCAGTCCATTACGATTTCATAATACATAATGGAAGATGGCATTTTACACTTGAGTAAGAAATTGGATTATTTCTAAAACTGGTTAGTGGTTTGCTGGAAATAAATCAAAAAATTCAATAAAATGTCATATTTTAGAAATAGTTAGGTGAATGAATATTCTTATATAAAAAATACTATGTGTGTGGATGTTCACAATTCAATATAATTTTCATCTTAAATTTTTATGAAAGAATTGGTATTTTATATTCACAATGACTTTATATAGATACACTTATGAATACCTATAAATATGCAATGAGAGCCAAGAAGAAACACGTTTAAAACTTCCTGAAATGATACTGATGATTTCTTTGTGTTTTTTTTAAACAGAGAACACAATTAAATAGAGTGATGAAAGTAATAATGTAATGAAATTCTATCAAATAGATTTTATACCTTTTAAATTAAAATAAGAGTTTTGTACACATTTAAAGTATTTATATTTCGATCAAATATTTTTGAACCATTATCCAGTCAAAGAAAAAGTTTCTTTTGTTTACAAGTACATTTTATAAAAAAAATATATGATTCATAACTTATTTTTAAGTAATAAAACGAATAAATGGTTTTCTCAAGTTATCAAATGAATTGAAATATGATAAGAAAAGTCCAGGCAGACTAAAAATCAAGTAAGTTTAGATAGTCACAAAAAACTGGTTTTGCAATTGAACAAATGCAACTAATTCTAACAATTGGAAAGATAATCAATCATTTTAAACGACTGCTATTTTTTTTATTTTGAATATTAAGTATTATTATGAACTCTGAAATTTGATTATTCTTTCTTATCAGTGAAGTATCGAATCATTAACGTATTATTTTACTTCAATTTTAACAAATTATTTTTTCTTAATGATTTCTTTTCTCTTTCTCGAATTGTAATTAAACAATCTAATAATTTCAAGAAGTATTCGAGACATTCTGATAAGAAAAGATCATAATATATTTTAAAATGAAGAATTAATAACGTATTTTTTGTTTATATTTATGATAACAAAATGGTCAATGTGCATTTTATGAAATTTTTTTTAAATCTCATGCAAATTAATATCTCGAATTGTTGCAGTATTAGAGGTTTAAAGTATTCAATAAAAGTAGTATTAAAATGTGCAGATAAAAATTTAGTTTCTTTAAAAAGATTATTTTAAAAGTGAATAGAAGAAGTTGTCACGTTGTGTGTGCACACAATATTATTTTTATGAAGAAATCTACTAATTAAAATTTAAATGGATTAATGTATATCATTTATTGACAATGAAAGTGTTTTCATGAATTTAATGTATACTTCATTTATAAGTTTCTTAATAGAAGATAAACATTTAGTAGTACTTCTGAAGTATCATATAGTGATAGCCGGCCCGGGCTCGTGTTAGAATCCCGGTAAAAGGCATGGATGTTTGTGTTTGTCAATAATTGTTGTTATTTGTCTTTGTGTTTGTGTCGTCCTTCTTTGTGTGTATCATGTGGCTGTCTCTTCTGGCGAGCTGAATAATGGGCTATAAAGCCTGCACTCTCCCTACTAGAGGGCGCAATCACTGTCATTTGTCATCATATAGTGATAATTGTTTTTCACATGTTGGACTCTGATTAAAGAGTAAGTATTACTTTTTTTAATGTGAATATAGATTTAGTAATAATTCATATCTGAATCAAACTTTATTATTTACCTTTTATCTAAATATTTCACAATATTTGTACACAGAGATATTTATATAAGAAAAACGAAAAATTTCTGCACGCGTTATTTCACACATCAAATCAGATGTCCATCAAATCATCACCGTGTGAATAACAACCATAAAACGTCAACCCCTACGATGAATGAAACCCATATTTCTTCAAAGTATCTATGTTAACTCATCATAAAAAGTTACTGGAGAACATACGACAGGTCTTTTCACAGAATGACTGACAATAACGAGCGTAATTTGCATAAACGTGGGAGCGAAATCATCTTGTTTGAGTTCTTCATGACTGACACTATAACTAGGCATTAGCACGATTCAGGAAGTATTATATAAATCCGTTGCTTGTATAACCAGTTTATTGCATTCGTTAATGTTAGTATTAGAACGTATATGCAATATGTTATGAAAGTTTGTTTAGGAAAAAAAGCGTTTCTATTGTTTACAAACTAAAGAAAAGTGGAGTAGCATAAAATGTTTGTATTAAAAGCGTTTTTCACAATAGCTCGTTTACTTTTTGATTATGATTCAAATAACGTGATATTGTTTTCTAATTTTTCTTTCAGTATAGATTATACTGATGCACGTTATATCTGTTCTGTTCCAAAGTTATGGTAAAAAGAAATTCTTCTATTCATATTGCTTTTGGTAACAACTTAAAAGTAAGCCTCAAGTTTGTAATGGTACAAAATTAAGCTTTACCCATATTCTCGAAGCTTAAATTGGCAATTACTACTAAATAACATCTAGCTTATTATAAGTTTCAATATTTTTCGCTACTAAGGTTTTTAAATCTTTAAGAGGACGCTGTACCCAAAATTTAGGATAGATTTTTTAAACTTTTATTTTTTTCATCTTGTGAATGGTTAAAACCCTTAGGCTTTTAGGTGAATTTTAATGTCGAGCATAAATTTTTTTGACCTGTATTCATATGCCATGAACAAAAGTTGATAGTGGATAAGGTCTAGTGTGAATAGTTTTTTTAAATGAAAATGATGAAGTTGAAAATTTACAAAAAATCTTATTGTTTGATAATTTTTATACAGAAAGCTACATATCTGTTCCTTGATTAACTGTTGGCTCAATATCCATACCAGCTTTTATTGATGGATGTTGTGGGAATATTTTGCAAAAAAAAAATCCATTAAAAAAATTCTTCAAATTGTAGGAGTAGCATTTCGAAAAAGAAAAAAAACGTTAATTTTTAAAAAAATTTAATTTAAAAAAACTTATGTTTCAAAATTAATTAGTTTCTTTATATGTTTATTGAATGTTACTTCTTTGTAAAAGTAATTTAATTTGTATGCTAGCATTAAAAATACTGGATTTAATTTTTTGGCTACCGCGTCCTTTTAATTACGTATTTAATCATACTTTATACTGTTTATACCTAACATTTATCGCTAAACTTAACCACAATAACTTAAAATTTGCGATTTTAAAAACTTAAAACTCAGAAACAGTCTTCAATCAGCGATCTAATTTTTATCACCTATCACCATCTCATTTGTAAGACAGGCAACGAAATACGGACACTAAATTTCCGACTAGGTAATAAAATCAGCCCTTCGCTGAAACCCGAGTCTGTCAACCTGTCTCTAAAATTCCTCTGCCTTCCGCCCCTCTAAAAGAGCGTCTCCGGTTGCTTAACAACAGCGGCACTAACATCCAAAATGAGGGAAATTGGCCCTCGCTAACCGATCGTAAATGTCGGAGAAACTTTAAGTGTCTGTTTTCTTACTTTGGAGCAGGAAGAATCGCATGGATTTAGTTTAAAATTAAACATTGAAAGTTTTCAGTTGACATTTAATACATAAAATTGTGTTTTTCTAAGTCATTTTAAGTAGCCTGACCAGATTTGCTTTGGTGATTAACTTTCCAACTATGAAATCATCATTAATTTGTCATAATTTATATTTTATTTAAGCTCATTTTGTTTGAAAAAAAATATATATAAAATATAAAACAGATACTATTCGCAATTTTTTTTATCGCTAATAGTTGAATAGCAAACTAAAATGTTTGAGAAATTCAATACGTTTCTCGAATAATAAGTTGCATTGAAACAATTCAAAAATTGTATTGCGGAGAAATAATAATGCATAGTTAGGATAAAAATAGTGTAAAGACGCAGCAAGTATGCATTCTTCCTAAATGTGTAGTTTAGTATCTGCTTTTTAACGTTTCAGATAAATAACTGTACTAAAGCTTAAAAATATATAAGTACCATCAGTAACTTAAAAAGAATTGTATACTTTTGCTACACATATTTCAGAAAACAATGCAGTTTACAGTTTCTTGTCAATCGTGCATGGACACAACAATCGTCTCCTCTCGCGATCGGCAGTTGTGTTGGAATAACACAAATTTTTGTTCGTATGTCATTAACACAATTCTTGAAATGTAACAATACAATATTGTAAAGTTTCCATTTTAACACAACACTTGTGTTCCTCTTCTGCTTTTTGAACACAGTTTTTTCTGAGTTAATTTTTTTAAAGTGTATATTTTGCATATAGATTCTCTAAAGAACTTAAACAAGAAAAAACATAGAAATTGTCAATTTTGTAATGACGTAAAATTGATAAGTCGAAAACAATCAACACTAGGGTGAGAGAATTCAAATCGTATGTCTTGAACAAATTGTTACTACTTCTGCAATTACTTGTAAAGTCTGGTACATATTTACCAATAATATAATTTTTTTTAGAAATATACGTAAATGACACGTTACTTATTCGTTTTTCGCTATAATCAGGAGTCCTTTGGAAATAATAGTACACAGTTTGTCTTAAAAGATAAGTACTTTCGAATTACCTTACCTTTTCACCTTTAAGTTCTGTCAAGTTAAATGTAACGATGGGTAGATTGAAAAACGAGCTTTTAAATTATTCTTTATATTTGGTAATGAGCCAACTAGCACATAGGCTTTCTTAAAAAAAATTCTTAAGCAGCGAAAAAATCTTAACTTTAACTTTTCGAAGTCATTGAACAACTCAGAATTCGCAAACTTAATATCATTAAATCTCAAAACCTTCATTTATATTCAAAGTCCTTTCAGCCTATTTTACAATAATTGAATACACACATACACCGGTTTTCACAACAAATTAATAACTGATGCTATTTCAGTTACATGATCCTCGAATCCCCATCAGATATATCGCGAGAAATTACACTTTTATGAGGATATCAATGCAAATTTACGGTCTCAGACCCTCGATCGTAAAATCTGATCCTGTCTTTCTATTACTCATTATATATGGCTGTGTCGAGCTCCCTTATTAACCCTTTTGGGATGACTCCCATTCAAAAATTTGATTGATTTATGTATGCTGCTCTTTTTTAGAGTTTTAGTCGAGCTTTTCTAAGTGCCGCGAACGCTGTTTCCTGCAGAAGTAAATAAATAAAAGCTGCTTATATGCAAGGTATTAGAAAAAAACCTTTAAATTTCTTCAAAAATAAGGCATATTTGTATGCATTTATTAAATTAATTATATCTATGAACTAATTTCTTATTCCGAAATTTAGTTGAAAACGGTCCGATCTCTTAAATATCCATAAGAGTTTTACTTAAGTAAATGTTATAAATGTTGAATCACATAACTATCGATAGTTCTGCTATTATGTTTAGGAACTATTCTAGCAACCTTTTTATAGCATCTTTGTAGATCTAACACATTTTCGTAAGCCTCTCAACTCCTAACTGTAGTAAAAACAAATAATGTGGTCAACGAACATTTTTCCAACACACGAACATAGATACCAAATATTTTTGTTTTTTTTTGTTTCACTAAATAATCTTATTTTTTTGATGATGTTATGTTATTTTAAGACAAAAAATACATTTAGTTAAACATGTATTTTTTTTGCTTTCATTAAAATGTGATTCAGGATATAAAGCGGATTATTAGTGTTTTCATAGTCTGCTAATCCTCTAAATGAGTCAAAAATAAAACTCTTATGTAAGAACTTGAATATAGATTTTGAATTATATTTTTAAAAAACATGTAGAAGCATGTTCTGTAAATTGCTTTACACATTTAAGGGATGCAATTTGAATTTTTTTTGAAATATTTGTATTAATTTTATAGTCCTTGTATTACGTGTGATGTGTGACCCCAAAAAAATTAAATACTTGGGTAGTTATTATTTAAAAAAAAATAAAAACAACAAAGTAAAACTGACAAATGATTAAAAAAATCATTTAATTTCTTCAATAACATAATAAATTTTAACACTTAAACCATAATATGCTAATCTTACAAACGTGAGCACACCTTGCATTCCTTAATGATAAAAACGAAATAATTGTCTTGGTTCATTTTCAAATAGAATATCTTTAACAAAGTATCCATATCGACACCCATCATTGACCCTTTTGAACCGAACGTGCAAGCGTAAAAAGGATTAATGCTCAAATGTGACTATTTCCAGGCTGATTCCGTGACTCCTAGAAAAGATCATCATTCTAATCGGCCATCTGGTCTGTTTTAGGAACAAGGAACCCTTTCTTTTATTGTCTACATCTTATCTTGTTCCACATTATATTGAGGACTTTTGTTGTAGACATTCGGTTTGTTACGGATATTTCTGTATAAAATGCTTCTGTTTGGTTTAGTATCGGCGGGATCTCTTTGAGGTTTAGTACGGAAAGCTGTACTGCATTTCTGGGAGCTGTCTGATGAACAAAATAAACCCAAGGAAACTCAAGAAGTTTAAATGAATCATAGATGGGATTTTGCAATTAAACTTAAATTGATGTATACCCTGAATTTTCTTTTCGGAAACCCTATTTTGCTTTAACTGAAATGTTTTTGAAAATATAAGAGACCTCCTCTTAATGTCATATTTATGACGATATTAGAAGTGTTTCTTTTTTTTTCTAAGTTAAGAAGCTAATGCTTCTGACACATTCGCAAATGATTCTATACCATCTTTGTCAAAGCGACAAGAAGCGGGAAAGGTGATGAAATTGTGACATTTTTGTGGCCTAATAGTCAAAATGTCTACTTTGAGTTTGAATCTGTCATAACATAAATCAAACATGTACTGTAAAATATTTCTGAAATGCTCAAAAATATTTTCAAATATCGCAGGAATCTGCTTCCAATCCATACGAAAACGTTTCTGTAAATTACATACACCGTAACTGCCCCAAATATTTATGAACGTTTCTGGATTTATTTTCATAGTGTAGAAAAGTTAAAGGTATGGTAGTTAAATAGTTATGACAGGAAAAAAAAATATTGTAAGTTTTCTTGAAGAAACGTTTCATGTATTAATCATTGCTATAAAAGATTACTTGATATAACGTTGGAATTTGGGTATAGATATTTGAAGGTTATACTTTTGATACCTGAAAAGAATGGAGCTAAAAGGTGCTTAAAAAGTCATCAACTATTTTATAAGCCCACACGAGTATGGTGCAATTTGAGAAGGCAAAGAACGAAGCACGTAGCCTTTTCGAATTGTTTACAGCTGCAGTAAATGCTGATGTAATTTTAATTATACTTATACGCTTATGTTCTGTGAACATTTATCCTTCTTTTGAGAGTTTCGTCTATTGGATTGTTTTTTTTTTAAATATTTGTTCAATATATTACTTGGTTGGTTGCTTATTAATAAAATTCTAGTTTCTGCATAGTAATCAAACTAACATTTCAGAGTGAACACTCAGGGCACATTTACTCTACCCCATTTGATATCAAGAATCATCAAGACTAACACATTAATAGATTCTGAATATATATCTAGAATTAAAATCTACAAATAGCTGGAATTTGGGATTGGTATGTAAATTATGATAACAAATAATTGCTTTCTTAAAAATTTTGATGTGTTATTAAATTTTATAATCTGCATTTGTGATTGAGATCTTTAAACATGTACTCCCTGGAAAAGAGGAGAGCTAGAGGTGATTTAAATACAGTTATTCAAGTTCATAAAACAGGGAGACATGGGGCGCTTAGGTTTTGATTTAAATAGCCCGACCAGAGCATATTATCAGAAATTAAATAAATCTTGCTTTCGAAAGGAGGTAAGGAAACACTATTTTTACAATAGAGTTGTCACTGGGTGGAATGATTTACCAGATTATGTTGTGCATTCGAAGAGAGTAGAAGATTTCAAAAAGAATCTTGATAAACATTGGAAAATGGTTGAACTATTCCATTTATTTTGGACCAACCTTTCTGTGCCTCTGGCCTGTTGTTGGTCGACAATTTTTGTATTTGTATTAAAATGTGTAATTGAAGGCATAAAAATAAAACAAGTGTTACATTCTATCACGAAATTTTATTTCATCAAGTCAGTTTTTGTACAATTATATGATAAACGAGTGAAATCTTTATCACAAAAATGAATTCCCGTGCATTCCAAAGTCCACGTAGATTGCATTTGACTAGCTATACACAATCAATATATTTAATATTTGGAATGTAGCAAGAAGACGGTATTTAGTAGAAAATTGAATACAAGATTGATACTGTCAACCAATTAAAATACTACACCAAAAATTCTTTTGTAATAAAGAAATAGATTTTTTCAAAAATGATATTTTCTTAACTAAGATAAAATTCTAAACAATGTAACAAAATGTGATGCACATTTGAATGTTTCAAATAAATAAGTAGATATTATGTTACAACAAATGTCATGTTTCATTATGGAAAACACTAGTTGTGAAGCTATAAATACATTAATTTATAAATTAATGAAGCATTTTTATCTTAACATTAAGAGCCACAAGATTTAAAACAATATGTCATGAAAACTTAAATGGCCTGCCTTTCAAATGAATAGTTTAATAAAAACTAAATTGTTTGAACTAATAATTGTATTTTTTTAATAATATTTAAATCGCCTATACTTTTCATGTGTCATATTTAACATAAATTAATACAAACTAAATGGCGCAATCTAATATTTCTTAATATTGATTCAAATTTGAAAACTGCAACCTTCGAAAACAATAACGGGATATACTATACAACATTAATCTTCTGGGATGAAATCTAGGTACTCGATTTTGGATAAGAAGAAAAAAAATCTCCATCTTAAAATATTAAAGCTTAAGCGCCTTCATATAAAAGCGTCGTTTTATTCAATTTTAAAGCGTGTGTATCATATTTTAAAACTCCTGTAATGCAAGATACACACTGGATCCTATCCGATAAACGATAAACTGTGCCATCGTATTGGGAAGTTGCCAACATTGCGATGGAAAACACTGATATGTAAGAAAACCTATTTCAGATTTGCCTCGAATACCCTAACCGATATATTTTAAACAATGTATAGAAATTTCTTTAAAAATTTGAAAACCAGTTTGGAAATTTTTTTAAGCAATTTTTTTGTTCATTAATATGAAGTAAAAATTTAATGATTGTTTACTTTTATATTATTTAGCAACCTTTATATACATTAAATTATTAAGATAGTTTAAGAAAAACTAATGCCAATCAATCCTTATGTGTGATGCACGTTATACAAACTCCTTGTTTTTTTATTTAAAAATTAACTATTTTCTTTAATAATTTCCTACGATAATTTTTATTTGTCAATTTTTTAATATTAAATCCATTATACTTATAATTGAATCCCTACAAAGCTATTTATTAATGTAAGCCCTTTAAATATTACAAACATAATTTCATATTTCAAAACAATTAAAATGCATATGATCCCTAGAACTTTTTACATACAGGCTTAAGATGAATCTTAGCCCAAAAATTTATCATTTACACTTTCAGTCCCAGTGATGCCATTTGGCATCATCATGTTTCTGATCATAATTAAAAAATAATAATAGGGCTGACATCTATTGGGATTAATAAAAATTAATTTCTTACATAAAAATGTTTGAAGAATGTACATCATGTACTTTTTAATACCATAAATATCTATAGACGATCAGAAAAAAAAATTCTAGGGACTGAAAGGGTTATATTATAATTTCTTAATTTTTATTCAGCATATTAATTTCTAAATAAATAAATGAAAAGAAAAACAATTATAATTATAGTAAAATTAAGTGTTCCCTTTTCTTTTATTGTAAAGATTTTATTTTTTTTGTTCAGTTTTTTAAAATAAATTCTGTCTTTTAAGAATAAGGGAATTTTATTGCAATTGAGATAATCCACCTGACCATGTGATCCCGGAACTAATTTCGAAGGTTACAATTGTGTATATATAATTTTAATAGTGTAACATTGTTTTTGAGCAATGACTTTGCAAATTTTGTGGCAATAAATAATTATTTTAAAGTTTAAATATAAGTTATTTTAATATTGCAATTAAAGGTTGAACTCCAAGACTGAAAATATATTTTCAATTGAATAACGGTGCATGTGTGTATGAAGGATGAATAAAATTTCTTAGAATTTTATACCTGGAATTTCTTAACCATCAATATATTTCTAGATGTAAGGAGAAATGTTTTTAAACTGTAAACATGAAGTTGTAAAGAGAGAAGATTTAATGCAATATTTTTCTTTGAGTTATGATAAAATTATTGATCTATAGAGATTCACAAAAACACATAAATTAGAAAATACTCTGAAATAGACAAACTTTGTGAAATGTTTTTTTCACTTGAGAAGTTCAGTGAAAAAATGTGAATAATTCTATAGCCCTTTATATTGTTTCTCGAAGGTAAAAGCTACTATGTCACAAATAATATATAGATCTATACACATTTAAGAGCAGAATATGTTTATTGTAAGGGTTTAAACTGCTGATGCCTTTCTTTTATAAGCACTTAGTATTTTTTAGATTCTTTTAATAAAAGAGCATTTGTTGAGTGTATAATTGAATTTTCTCATGGTAAATTTTTCTTTGAGATATTCAAACGTAAAAATTACATCATTATAGATAAAAACTATAATCCATCTTAATGAATTGAAGAACTTAATGGAAGAAAGACTATGTGACAAAAAAGTGAAACGGGAAAATGGGCTTTAAAGTTTTTAGTTTGCATTTAGATCAGTTAAAAACGGTACTTGCCAACGGAAAAAAAACTTGACTTTTTATGTTTATGTTATGTTTTTTTATGTTTATTGTTTGCGTTTGTGTTATGTTATTGTTACGTTTGTGTTATGTTTTTGTTACGTTTGTGTTATGTTTATGTTGTTTCATTTTATGTTTATGTTAATTTTTTTTAAGTTTATGAAATAGAAGTAACTTTATTTTTCATAGATGGAATAACATGTTCATTGAAAGAAAAAAAATGCAATTCTTCTACTAAGTTCTTCAATTAAACTTGGGTTGTTTTTATCAGAAAAAATATTCTATATTTCTCTTAGTTGATTAATATAAATAATATTGTTTTATCGACTTATCAAAATATAAAAGTTGACGATGCTTCGCTGTGTCAATTACTGTATTTCTGAAGCGCAATCCACTTCTCATTAATTAAAAGCTTGTCGAATCAAAATTTACAACTAATATCATAAACACAGTTTAGAACTGTACTCTGAAAAATATCAAGTACTTATAAATCAGCTGTTACTAGAACCCTACAACAACACAATAAAAAAATCAATAACCGGTTTTCATTGAAAATTTGACATAGTACCTTTTACCCAACACATCTCCACAAAATTTTTCTTCACAATTTTATACAGTTCACAAGTAGTTCGATATAAACGGGGACGTCTCTCCGTACTTCTGCATCATCAGCCCGGGCTGGGACGCAGCTAGCGAGTTCCGGTACGGCAGCAGTCCCTCGCTGGTCACTATCACACACATCGGGTTAGTGGTCGAACCGGAAGAGGTCACCTGACCGCTCCCGGCCGTTTGTTGTCATAAATTCTGGTGGTGGTACTCCCCTCCTAAGCCTAGACCGAGATCGCCGAGGTGGTGGCCGGAGAGGAAGTTCTGGTGCGGCGGCAGGCCCACCGACAGGTCCCCGATGGGGCCGAGGCGGAAGCCTGCCGCTGCGGCCGCCGCCAGGGCCGCCGCCGAGTGCTGCGTGTTCGGGGGCGGCGCGAAGGCCGGCGGGGTGCCGCCGAGCTTCGAGATCTCGTTGCCGCTGAAGATGCCGTTGGAGCTGTCGCTGGCGTTGTCGGAGTCCAGGTTGGCCAGGTGGCCGGCGTGGTGGGGGTTGGGGTCCGAGGAGGAGGGGCGGTGCTTGTCCGAGGGGCTGCTGTCCGCTTTGAGGCTGCCCGAGGAGTTGGGGGTCTTGGGTTTGTCGCCGGGCTCCCTGGAAGAAACAACATGATGTTAGAAATAATTTTATTTAAAAATTTACATAATCTTATGAATTAATAAATATTTAGGTAAAAGCAAGTATAGTTTAAGGAAAAAATATTCCCAAAAGACTTCTTCATATATATTTGTCTTGCATAGATGAATTGAATAGTTTTAATTGATCATGATCTTTTGTTAATTAACATATTTTCAGAGGAACATGTTCCATAAAAAAATATTAATAAAAATGTTTCTTTACGTAAATAAAGTAATTTGTCGCCTTATTTTATAAAATTAATTTAGAAAAACATGCTCTGAAAAATAATAGTGTAAATGATAAAGTAAATCAATAAACGAATATTTCCCTGACCTGAAACAATTTTTTAATTTAAATTAAAATATGAAAAAATAATTCCTTATAATTTGTCGAAAATGTACACTAAATTTAAATGAAAAAAAAAACAATAAATAAAATAACAAATAATAATAATGAAATATTTTAACCATTCAAGAAATAACAGTTGATGTTTATTTCTTTCCTTGACTTAAATAACTTTACATAATCCTAAAGGATATTGTAACCTTTTCTATAAAGATACATTATTCAATATCCCTTGATTTACTTTTAATCAAATGACCCTAAACAAATATTTCGAGAAATACTTATATTTTACTATAATAATGTTAATATTTTCGTCAATCGCGCGCGCGAACTGCATCACTATTTTAGTAAATAATCTAATTTTGTAAGACTAATAAAGTAATGTTTATTTCTTAAAAGTTACCAACGCATACTTTTATTTCCCCTACTGTTGAGAAAAAGACTCACAAGAATGCTTAACAACTTTTTTTTTATCTTATAATATAACCTCTCGATGTGAACTCGATACCACAAAATAAAATATCTTCAGCAAAAAAGACCAAACTTTAATTAACAGAAACAAATTTTTCGAACTAACAAAATCCAAAATTTCTTAAATTTTTTCCCAACCACCAATCCTTCACCCAAACTGACACTCCCACCCTATCGAAACCAACTCAACACAAACGGATATCCCAACATTGTGACACATCCAACACAAAGCCAGCCGCCAAGCTGGCCCGATATTAATCACTGGCCTATAAATTGTTCCCCAGAGATCCATTAATCCAGCTTTCCTGGCACTGAATCCCTTTTCTATGTGCTCCTGAATCCTATCCAAGAAACTATCCGGTTTCTGTGGCGGCATTCTCCGGGAGATATGAGACTGTTTATACCGTGTAATGAGTTGTGTATGTCGGATTAGGGGAGGCAGCTAGTTGGTTTTTTTTTTAAAATTTTTTTTACCTGGATGGGATGTGAGATTTTAGAGAGCTGTTAGTAGTAGTCTTAGTCTTTTTGATCCTCTTGTTAATTTTGTAAAACATAAAAGTTTTAAATGTATAGTAGATATATTTAAATTAAAAATAAATTAAGACATCAAAATATACACTCTTAAAACAAAAGAGTGAAATCCACTCCTATAGGAGAAGTGCATTTTCGACATCGGAAGACGTGAAAATTAACTCAGACTGAGTTAAAATCGCTCGTTTGTTTTGAGAGTGTAGACTGTAGAGTATACAATAGAGAAAACTTAATTAAGCAATTTATTGTGTATTTATAACTTAGATCCAAGAGGGTTATGTTGATACAAAGGTCATAAATGGTTTCTAAATCTAAAACATAAATATAGAATGATTAAATATTAGAGTAGATTTTGACTACACAATTGGTTAGACTATACAATTCAATGTGTCTTAATCTCTCATGAAACAACTCTTTGAGTATTAACATAACTTAAATTTTATATTTGTTAAGAAAATACTACCATACCAAGGTTATTTACAGTTATTTTCTGCATAAAAAACATTATAAAATATGTTCTGAAGAAAACTTTCGAAAGCTTTATGCAACAACTCGTTTGAAAAGATGTATTTTTAAATTGAAAAAACAAATATAAAAATGTGTAATTGGACAAAACAGTACACTAAAAATATTAATCCATGCATTTCAGCTCCTAAGGACACCCATTTCATATACAAAAGAACTGGTGAAACACAGCTAAAAGTTTATTTTTTATTTCAATATTTATCTTCAGCAACGTTTTTTTAAAAACCAAATTCAAGAAGCCCCTCCAACGTTCTTCAAGGGCCTCGCCGCAAAGAACAGCTGCACATTATTCGTTACAATCCCGAATCGGAGTTGAAAGGTGTCGTCCCCAAATGCGCTATCCAGTCCATGAGCCAAGAAGCATGGACCCTTTGTCGGGGAGTCCCTTGGCAGGAGACTGGAGGTGTATATGGAGCTAGACAAAGTGAGAGGTATTGAAACCGGAGCATAATGAGGCATGCACCTTAGCAGAAATGTATGAAGATTGAAGAAATGAAAAAAAAAACGAATCAAGGGATGCTTTGTTTTGTGCAATGGAATAAAATAATGTGTTTTAACACTTCTGGGGTATGGATAATGTAGTCCCTGCACTGTAAAAATATAGTCATAAAATATTTTATTTTGTCTGAACACTCTTAAACCGAAAGAGTGAAATCCACTCCAGTTGGCGAAGTGCATTTTCGACACTGGAAAGGAGAGAATATTAACTCAGACTGAGTTAAAATCACTCACTTGGAGTGATCCTGTTGGAGGTTTAACACACAAAGGATCCACTCCTTTCGGAGAAGTGCATTTTCAAGACTGGAGGAGTGAAAATTACTCAGATTGGGTTAAATTCGCTCGTTTGTTTTAAGAGTGAATGAGTCTTAGAGCCAAATGAATATAATGAGAAGGACAAAGAACGCTAGACAAAGTAAGAGGTATTAAAACCGGAGCATAATGATTCATGCACCTTAGCAGAAATGTATGAAGATTGAAGAAATAAAAAAACGAATCAAGTTATGCTTTGTTTTGCCCAATGGAATAAAAAAATGTGTTTTAACACTTCTGGGTATAAATGCTATAGACCCTGCATCGTAAAAAAATAGTTATAAAATATTTTAATTTGTCTGAATGTGTTCTTGTCTTTGAGCCGAATGAGCATAATGAGAAGGTAAAAACGTAGTAGAAAGGATCGCAATAGTTTTTTTTTTTAATATTTGTTTTATTAGGCTGTTTTGGATAATTGGTGGTAAGTTGTTATAAAATTGTGTACCGGAATATAAAAATGTTTCCCACATGAATCTTAGCGGGATGTAGAATTTTAAAGACATCTTTATTATATTCTTTCACTAATAAATTGTTTTTCCGCGAATAATCTTCTGGTATAAACATCAGGAGTTTTATAAATAAATTAGTAAGATTTATAGAACTGAAGATATATCAACGTAATATGTTCAGGGATTCATAAATTTAAAAAATTACATGGTTATTCGAATTTAAAATAATTTTATAAATTATTATGAGAGAAGAAAACATATGACTGAATAAGTAGTAATATATTAACAGCAGCCTATATGGAAATACACCGGAAAAAAAAATTCATTAAAAAAATTATGCGTTTTTAGTTTTGTGTCAGTATTGCTCAAAAATATCTAAATAAAGATAACATTGCATTCAAAGCATTACTCCGAAATTCAGAATTGTAAGAAATGAATATTAAAAATTATGTTAGATGCTATTATTAACGCATTTTATAACTTCGAAAGTATTATCCAAATAACAAAATTTCTTTTTAAAAAATTTATTTATACGAATAAAGTTAAAAGTGATTACTTTTGTCATGAAATATAATTTTGGCCTTTAAAATGGACTTTTCCAATTCTGATAACTTTTTACTCTAATCTTAACCAAAATGTTTCTAAAACAATACAATTCTTTTTTTTAGATATTTCATTTAGTTGCATTACTGAGTTGAATTACAGATATAAAAGTGCCACTTATTATTCTATTTTTTGGTGCTTCAAGTGTGAATTCTTTTTTTATAGCATGTTTACAATGTATTGCATAATTTTTTTTTCATCCCAAAAATATATATTTGTATCTTTAATACTCATACATTATGGGAAAAATACTGAAAAAAAAACCACATTGGAATTTAAATAATTTCAATTTTTTAAATGTTTGACCAAATGGTAAAAACTAACTACAAAATTCCAATTTTGATAAGAATGTTTAGAAAACTACTAAATATATTTTAAAATAACCATTTGAACTATAATTAATTTTTCAAAACAATTTATGTTTATTTAGTACTAATATTATTATACTTTGAATACTGCCAATTACGGAATTTCACACTACTTAAAACTTCACTCTTCAATGTTGAATACACTTTTACTACTGTCATCTAT
Organism: Hylyphantes graminicola; assembly: GCA_023701765.1. NCBI lineage: Eukaryota > Metazoa > Arthropoda > Arachnida > Araneae > Linyphiidae > Hylyphantes > Hylyphantes graminicola. The sequence goes on from CM043116.1 coordinate 38,486,698, forward strand.
GAGGGTTATCAGTAGCTAAAACTTCAAATGGAATGTAACAGATGAAAAAAAAATTGTCGAGAGGGATCTCTATTAAATAGAATAAAATGGATTATGTTACTTGTTGCCATATGGCAACAGTATGCATTAGAGGGTTAAATTTAAACAAAAATAACCACGCGATATTTTACTTTTCCAAACACCGTTCAGTTCCTACTGTATCCTTCACCCTTATACAAACGAGCAAAGACAACAGCGAAAAAAATTCTTTCAGCGGGTTAAACCCTCACAGAAACAGCCAGTCCCGATGTCAATCGTACCTGACAGCACGGTACTCTTTTGGCAAAATAAATAAATAAATAAATAGACGCTCAGAGCGATGCCAACACGAAAAAAGTAAAAATAAAAATTCACCAAAACGATCTTTCCCCCTCCATCCCATCAAGACAAGCGAGTATAATTAGAACGGATAAGCGGGATGTCGGTTGATCGAGGTGCCTTTTGGGATGAAGAGATTGAGAGGTCGGGATTTGGAGGTTGACTGTAAATTGTGATGAGGGGATTATGGAGGGGGTGAACATGGTAACGAGGATACTTAAAGAGTGTTGATGCAAGTAGAGAGGATAATTGCTGTTGGGTATTTAGCGAGGGTTAGCCAACGAATGATTTCAGTATTTAAAATGTTTTTATGTATCGATATGAACTGTTCCGAACATTTTTAAATTATTCAAATATTGCATTGTATTGTTAAAAGAAGTTTAATTTAAAATTGATTTTTAGGCATCCATATTATTAAAAATCTCAATTTATCCATCTATTTTGTTACATAAGAGAATTCATTAAAATTTGCTTCCCGAATTAAGATAGTTTTTCAAATGTTCTTCAAAACTTAAAATTATTTTAAGTATTTGCATAAAATAGTTTAACAGTTTCAAATTATTGAAATATCATATAGATTTATCGATTGTTGTTATAGAAGTTTAATGTTCCATTTATTTTTATATTACACATTATTTTTTTAGAACGGATAAGCGGGATGTCGGTTGATCGAGGTGCCTTTTGGGATGGAGAGATTGAGAGGTCGGGATTTGGAGGTTGACTGTAAATTGTGATGAGGGGATTATGGAGGGGTGAGCATGTTAACGAGGATACTTAAAGATAGTTGATGCAAGTAGAGAAGATAATTGCTGTTGGGTATTTAGCAAAGATTAGCCAACGAATGATTTCAGTATTTAAAATGTTTTTATGTATCGATATGAAATAGTCCGAACATTTTTAAATTATTCAAATATTGCATTGTATTGTTAAAAGAAGTTTAATTTAAAATTGATTTTTAGGCATCCATATTATTAAAAATCTCAATTTATCCATCTATTTTGTTACATAAGAGAATTCATTAAAATTTGCTTCCCGAATTAAGATAGTTTTTCAAATGTTCTTCAAAATTTAAAATTATTTTAAGTATTTGCATAAAATAGTTTAACAGTTTCAAATTATTGAAATATCATATAGATTTATCGATTGTTGTTATAGAAGTTTAATGTTCCATTTATTTTTATATTACACATTATTTTTTTAGAAAGGATAAGCGGGATGTTGGTTGATCGAGGTGCCTTTTGGGATGAAGAGATTGAGAGGTCGGGATTTTGGAGGTTGACTGTAAATTGTGATGAAGGGATTATGGAGGGTGAACATGGTAACGAGGATACTTAAAGAGTGTTGATGCAAGTAGAGAAGATAATTGCTGTTGGGGTATTTAGCGGAGATTGGCTAAACGCGTGAAGGACTTCAATATCTAAAACGTTTTTAAGTATTGATATGAAAAAGTCGATATCTTTAAAATTGCTAAAATATTATCTTGCATTAATCATATAAATTTCATTCTGCATTTACTTTTAAATTGTACCCATAAATTGAAAAAATAAGCTTTCCATACTTTCTTGTTACATAAGATAACTAGTAAAAATGTGTTTTCAGAAGTAAAATCATTTTTTCTAATATGCTGCAATATTTGAAATGTTTTTAAGTATTTATATAAAATACATAGGTTTTTTTAATTATTAAAATTACGCTATTGATAAAATTTTTTTATTTACATTTATTTTTAAATTAACTACACATAATAAAACAAAACTACAGCTGCTTCCATAATTTTCTTATATAAGAGAATTCTTAAAAAAAATTCTGGCATAAGATCCTTTTTCTAAAATGCTTCAGTATTTAAAAGGATTTTAAGTATTGATGAGATACTGTTGAAATATTTTTTAAATTATTAAAATATTACATCGCATTATTGAAATTAGCTTCATTTAAAATTTATTTTTAAACTATACACATTAATTAAAAAAATTACAGTTTTTGTAGAATTTTTATTGTATAAGAGAATTTGTTAAAATATGTTTTCGGATATAAAATTTTAATGTTAAATGTACATCAAAGTATTTAAATTCTTTTCTAACGTGTTTTTTTAATGATTTGAGCGTATGTCTTATTAAGATATGTTTGAATTACCTAACTATCATATTCTGGTGTACTTTTCAAATGTTTCGTTTTTGTATTTTGTAATTATGAAATATTTACTAATTTGACATATTTTATTTCCAATACAACAAAGTTTAAATTATCATAATATATAAAATAAAAAGCTTCAATCAACAATACATTTCCCAACATTTTTTTTAAATCAGTAACATGTGTGCTCCTTCTTTTTGTGTTAGGTTTAAAAGAACAAACAATTATTGAATATTTGATTAGGACAATATTAGTTTTGATACGACATTTCAAAATAAATAAAATACGCAATAAACATGCATTATAACACTTGAAATAAAGCCAAGAACATTTGAAATAAAACATTCCTTTCAAAATTTTATGAGTTAATAACAATCCTAATTTCCAATAAGCATTTTCTTTCATTAAAAACAAACCTATTATCTTACATTTCCTTATTCATTATCCGGATCCATTAACTAAAACGAAAACAATATCATGCTTTAACGTTGAATAATGGGAACCAAAGAAACGGCTTTTATTATTTTAAAACGAATTTCTATCAATTCACTAATTAAAGCTGATTCATTGGGCCCAAATCGTGACCAAATATCTCCCTATTGGGATAAATAATAATTGAAACTCTCATGCCTTAGACTCATTGGTAACCCAACACGATTCCTCGGGGAATTCCCACAACAGGCGATTAATCTCTCTAAAACCAGGTCCCTGGCTACTTTTTAATTAGCCAAGGGTTCAAATTCGTCTTGAGTTTGGAGTAAATAAATCACTCGTATTATTCTTTCCCACCGACTTTCACGCGCTCCTTTTAAAATACAATTACAACCACAAAACTATTAGCAAGTGGAGATTCATTAACTATACTCCACGATTTGTTGGGAAAATATAATAATGCTTATGGAGGTTCGATTTTGTTTTTGTTGATACTCCATACTTCATTTTTTTTTCTTTTTTCGTGGTATCGGTATCTATTTGTCTAATTTTTCCCGCCCCTCCCGAGGTCTTTTTGTTTGTTGATGCTTCTCCTTTGTTTTTCTGACTTCGGGAAAACAATGCGTTTCGTAAGAGAATGTGTCAGGTAATTATTTCCCGTTATGCCGGAGCAGAGATGGGATTTCCGCCATTTTTGAACATGGATTTTTCTCCTCCATTTTGAACATGAATATCATTGAAGGAATGGATAAAATAAGGCGGAGTCATTTTTGGATGGTTTGTATGACAATATATTAATAGAAAACATCGCTGTTTTTTAATCTGTTTGGTATGATAATAAACTATGCTGGTTTATATTTTAAATTATATTTTTAAATAAACTTAAATAAACAGCATAGATCCACTTATAGGGTGCCCCTATAGTAAAAACCACAACTTGAAAAATTAACAAGGGGTAATGATGAATAATAAATTGAATTTTGTGGATTGCTAAAGTGAAATCCAGTATTACCTTAACATTGATAAAAAAAATGATTTATTTCAGATAAAGAGGTTTTTAACCATTTCAAGTATAATTCAAACCTTTTTATGTTGCCTATATCAAAATATCTTTATGAAAAGTTGTCTATTATCCTATTATAATAACAAAAAATAGTGTAAAATATATTTAACCATCAAGGATATAGAATAATGCCTTGGTTGGAATGGCAGTTTCTACAGCAACTCGCATTTTATTAATTAATGGGTAGTTTCAAAATGTAAAGCATTAAAAATTCTCTTGAAACCATTTATGACCATTATTAAACCAGTTATTTAAAAAAAATAGAAACAAATAAATATAACTTTGAAAATAACGCTACCTTTATGAACAAATGGAATAAATTGAATGCAGCCTTTATAATAATTGCAAAAAAATGTATTACCTGCTGTTTAAAATGCTGTATTTGAAAATTATTAATATTGACTACCGTTTTATCGAAATGAAATTTAAAATAAACCATCTAATATAAATATTTGAAGATTTTTTTAAAAATTTTTACTCTTATTATAGATTTATTTTTAACATATTCTCTGGTTGTTTATTTTTTTTTAACAAAATCAAATTAGTTATTTTTAAAACACACGTATTATTTTTAGTTAAATAAAATAGCTCCATACAAAAATGGTGCTTCCTTGGTATTCATTTAAATTGATGTACTGATTATCCGTATTCTATCCACCTTTTTTCGAACTCTACAGTAAGTAATATCACATTTTTAAACCAAATATACTATGAAATGCACGTTGTGTTTTCAAGACACTTTTTCTCAGTTGCAGTTTATTTTTTAACAAACTGATGAATATAACTATGATTTTTTAAAAAATATTTTAAAATTTTAAGTTTAAAAAGTTTTTTTGTATAAAAATTAGAAAACTTATGTTGTAAATTAAAAATTTGCGATCATTTAAGTTTATAAATGTATTTTGAAAAATTCGGCGCCGTTTTAGAATTACATACCTGCAAATGAATAATTAAACTTGTGTAATGAAGCACTTTTAATGTAATCGCTTTTTTAAAAGTAAAATCGAGAAATTTAGTGCATCACATAAAATACATAATTGTAACAAAAAATAATGAAGTACTGTCAAATAGGATTTTTACAGTAATAATTCAAGACCAGTTCCTTTTTTTTTTAATAAGATATAAATTTTGTCTATAGCATACCATTTCACAATTATTTACAATGGGGATTTGAGAATTTGTTTGCATGAATTCTAGACATTTTCCACCAAAAAAAAAGAACATAAGAACTTTTATAAATTTTGAAACCCTCGTAAAAATTAAATATTTTAATGTGCAAAATAACAGGTAAAAACATCTCTTTCTGTACATCGTTGCTCCCTAGAATCGTATCACAACAAAACTGTTTCCTATTACCACCCTCCATACAACCATTTTTCCTCAACCCCTCACCTCCCGACCCCCAGCACCTTTTACACTCCCCCAAGCACATTCTAAATTATGCACAGCAGCCAAATGAACAGCTCGATTACTTAGCCGCATCGAAAATTGTTTCACGCCTAGGGATCATTTTTATTTCCCCCCACTCCGAACAGCTATTATAATGGGAAATGTGGATTCTTTTCTCGTTTTTTGTAATTCTGTCTCCTTTTTGTATATGAAACTCATAGAGGATGATGAAAGTAGAAATTGTTTTTTGATATGCGGTATGAGGAAATGGAAGTAGGCGACTTACAAACTTGTGAGTGGTATCATGGTCTACGAATAAAAGAAAGTGTGCGCGTTTTTTCAGTTTTTGAATTTAATCTATATCATTTATATTTTAAATGATTTATGAACTGCTTGGAAAGGAATTTTATACAAAATTCTGTGATCCACACAGATATATAATTATAATTTTTTTTAGACGAATTGGATTTCCAATAGAATTTGTTTTGTGAAATTACAGCACTTTTGCTTTTAATTTATTACATCACTGTGTTGGAATACTCATTTTACAAATATTAATGTTTTTACGGTGTACAGAATACACTCTTAAAACAAAAGAGTGAAATCCACTCCAGTTGGAGAAGTGCATTTTCGACACCGTAAAGGCATGCATATTTACTCAGACTGAGTTAAAATCACTCGTTTGGAGTGATCCTGTCGGAGGTTTAACATACAAAGGATCCACTCCAAAAAGAGAAGTGCATTTTCCAGTCTGGAGGAGTGAAATCCACTCAGACTGAGTCAAATTAGGAGTGTTTGTTTTAAGAGTGTACTATGAGCATTTACTCCAATGGTTTTGCGGAGAAGTTGGGTGCACCCAATCACCGTCAGTGAAGGAAACGTTTATGCGGTAATGCGCTATAAATTTTACCTCGTCTTTAAATTCACAGCTCAGGGTTATTTCTGCTAATTTTACCATCACACTATGATGATAAATTGGAGGTTTTTTTACAGTGTTGCTTGTTTATGTAAATCAATAGTTTTATTGCCTACGATTTTTAACTTTTACAAATTGAAAAACACACACATTTTTTCAACAAAACACCTAATTTGGTTTTGAAAGCGCAACTTCACTTAAAACTCGACACATCCCGTGCAAATGCGAAAAAAATGGAAGAAATATCCTCAAAACAGACTTCTACATATCACATTACCTAACTAAACCACAAGACTATACCCCACATATTCTCTTTCCAGCATAAGAAAACGATTAGCCATGGATTTGATGGATATATTTATAGCCCCCTCTAGGGGGTATATTTTTAGTTAACCATATTAAGACGATCCGTTCCGGTTTGGATAGGTAACGTGTATACAAGCCCACGGTCTGGCGCATTTCGAGCCCATGTAATTACAAACTGCGGTCTTAATTTTCTGGCTCTCGCCACTGCACCTGTCAACGGTGGGGACAAAATACACCCACAATGCATTACTATCCATTCTGAATCGCGACGTTTCGTTACACGAGATGCGAATGAAGGTATTTGGCGCCAGGTTTGGCGGGGATTACTGGCTTGGCGAGCCTTCACTCTCAGAAATAACACTTTCATTTTTGACGATTCATGAATCCTCAAGTCTCATTTCGTTAATTTTGAGGATTGTTTCGTCAAACTATCACGTGACTTTTGAGTAAACGCGAATCGTCACTTTTACGATCGTGATTTGACGATTCTGTATCTTGATTTTGAGGAAAACGAATCTCATTGTTAAACTCGCATGCTCAAAAATGACGAAATATTTCTTCAGATTAGACGACAGTCAAATCCTCATAAAAATGACGATTCAAATTTTCTCACTTTAAGGAAACGTAAACTCAGAGGATTTGCCAGTAAGAGAGTGTTTTAGAGTGTTTGGAGCTGCTGGGCTCGGGATCGAATCCCGGTAAAGGCATGGATGTTTGTGTTTGTCAATAAATGTTGTTGTTTGTCTATGTATTTGTGGCGTCATTCTTTGTGTCTCTTGTGACTGTCTCTTCTGGCGAGCGGGGTAATGGGCTAAAAAGCTTACACTCTTCCCTTCTTGAAGGCGCAATCAATGCAATTTTGTCATACTGGCTTGGCGAAGATTTGAGATGGATCTTAACTCGTTGTTTTGAATAAACATTTTTAAATCAAACGTTTTTGAAGAGCTTGTTTAGTTGCCAGTTATTTTCCCGCCACTGATGTAACATAACAATGAATTGACCATTCACTCAGTAAGGCTGTAACATTGTTAAAAAGTTCTGCAAAATTACAGCACGTTTTGCGGCAAGTATTGTAACTATTTTTCAGCAAATTTTCAAGAGATGCAGAGTCTAACAGTGAAGATGGGTGCATCCAATCATTGCCAGTGAAGCATAAGTTTTTGCCGATAACATACAATAAATTTCATATCACATGTAAACTAGCAACACAGGGATAGGGCAGAACTTTAACCTTTACATCTTGAAAGTAAATTATTTTTTTTTTGCATTGTACAAGTCAGAAAAAAATAATAAAAGGCTCAGAAGGACCCATAGAAGTTTTTGCTCAGTCTATTATTAAAATAATAGTCAAATATTAAAACAATAGTTTATTATTAAAATAAAAGTCCATTATTAAAATAGTATATTATTAAAATTATTGTCTATTATTAAAATACAATGGTCTATTATTAAAATTAGTGTCTATTATTAAAATTAGTGTCTATTATTAAAATAATAGTCCAATATTTTCTTTTATAGTCTATTATTACAATAATAGTCTATTATTAAAATTAGTGTCAATTATTAAAATTATAGTCCAATATTTTCTTTTATAGTCTATTATTGCAATAATAGTCTATTATTAAATTAATAGTCTATTATTAAATTAATAGTCTATTATTAAAATAATATTTTATTATTAAAATAATTTCAAATATTTTTCATTAAGTTCTTTCTTTCTCTTTATTTCTTTTTCTTGCGCTTGGCGACATTTGTGTATCGGCAGCCCTGTTCTACAGAACAAGCCGTCTCTTGGCACTAGTACGAAACCGCGCCGAAAATCCGAAATTCAACACCCCCTGCTGAATCGACGGAATGGGCACCCACTCGCTTCTCCTAACGAGAGAAGCAGGAAAGACAAGTTTTTTCTTGCGTCTATTTGGGTAAAACTTTTTAGGAAACATAACAGCTGAAATTAAATTGAATTTAAATTTTTGAGAGAAAACTAATAGAATTTTAATGGTGTTTAAAACAAACACTTTATTAGTAACAAACATTACAGAAAAAAAAATCGTCACAAGTAGGGGGTAAAACAAGAACCCCGCATATGTGACTAAAATAGGCATAATTAAAATTAATATGACACATAAGTCAATAACAAAAGTGTTTAAGTGTTCAATTATGCGAAAAAACTTTAAAATAAAAAGCCGAGTAAAAAACTTAATATAACTCCACTTTTTTTATTGATTTAGGAATTTTTTTTGGTTAAAATGTAGAAGTTATAGTCATCATTTGATGCTATATGAACGTAATTTTTAGTAGTGGAAGAGTTTGAATAGTATTCTCTTAAAAGTAAACAAAAATAAATAATACATACAAATACAAAAGATGCAATGAAAAGTTAAATATAATTTAGTAAAATATAGTTATTTTTCATCTATATCTTACATTTTGATTTAAAATGTATCAAAAGCTCATCTTTACTTTGATTTTAAATGTATCAAAAGCTTTATATTTGTTAAACTCAGAACTCACTCTTCCAAAAAATATTAATCTTGACGAAAAATAGAATAATAACAATTTATAGAATAATGAAGATTTTAAAAGTAAAATCTCTTTGCAAATTGATTGAATTTTTTTTCGCAATATTAAACTTAGTTAAAGGATAGTTTCTACATTTTTTTTGATGAATTTAATAAATTTTAATTTATTATTTTGTTTGCTTAAACATTAGTTTTATTAGTTTTTTTAATGAAGCTTTTTTTTAGTGTTTTTACTTATTTTAAAGCAGATCAAATTGACCCTACACAATCCGGACAAAAATATACATTTGAGAATTTGACAACTGGAGATACTTTGGAGATTAATAATATTTTTATAAGTATTCAACCTTACATGATTTATACAAAACTTCCAACCAGCATTTGTTGACAACTTAAAGAAATCCAAACGTTCTTATCATTCACCAAGAGCATATCTTTAAATCAAAACATAAAAAACTATCCTAACTTTTCATCAAAACAAATTTTAAAACCATTTTGTTTACAGTCCTATATTCTTAGACACCTCACGCCACAAAAAAATAACGTATTTCATCCGTCCAAGCGATAAATCATCCGTAAAAGACTCCCACTTCTGCGCGCCAATCGTTCTTTTATTCGCTTTCCGTATGTTATTTTGAATAGTCGTATTTGGGGTGCCACCCCGCACATATCCGTACCCCACCCCTGATATTTCATCAATAAAATAAGCACGCGATTATCACATTCGTCCAATCAAATTCACGCGTTCGCCTAGCACCTGTGATTGGTCGATGTTTAATTAATTTTCGTGTTTGATTGGGCTTCATTGTTCTTCTCATCTGGTCCTGGACATGGGATGGGGGATGTGATGTAAAAATCATGTAAAATATTTTTGTTATAGTAATATATTCGTTGTCTGACATCATTATGATTTTATTTTATGATTATCTATTTTATTACATCTTATGCAATAATTGTAGTGTGTATGAACCGCTATGTTATATAAAAACTTACATGAAGTGAAACTTATAAAATGGAATATTTTTTCCAACTCAGAATTGATTAAGAGTTGTACCAAAATAAACAAATCTTGTGATGAATTCACATTTCCTTTCATGAGGCAACATATTCGTAAATTAAAGTTAATATATTATTTTACATATTATATTTATAAAATTTCATATGTTTTTATAAATGTAATTTAGTTTAAAGGAATATACAAAAAAAATTCTTTTGTAAGAATCGTTCATGTCACAATGTTATTATTACTATAGTTTTTTTTTTTGGTTGATACAAATTTGGCTAAGAAATTTAACACGGCAAAGTAAGTTTGTCAATAGAAAAACAAATTATAAATGCTAACTTAAAAATCCTGGTTTAGTTTCTGACAAAATATCTTACAAATTAACAGAACACTTAAATATCCTCAAAATCACCCCACCAAAAAAATCAGATACTTAAAACAAACCCAAATTAAATAATAATTCAAAATATCCCTTACAAATATCCCCAAATAATAATGGATATAATATTTTAAATAAACAGGAATGGTAGATGGCGGATAATGCTTCTCGATATATGGATTACCTGAGCATCTTTGGCGTTAACCTCTTCGCACGCAACCTCTTGAAATGGGATGAAATAAAAAGAAAAACCTCCCATTATCACATTTTCAAGATCTTTAAAACTACCCTTTTCCCGCCTTCGAACTAATGGGAAAGTATTCCAACGCACACAAACAATCATCACTTAAGTTTTAAGGAGAGCAACAATATTTTAGTTACTTTATGAGAGCTGGTGTCCAAAAAATGATTTCATCACTATCTGTTCATCAATAATCTATTTTTCTATGTCTTTAAAAATGGGAATAAATTAGCAACGCTTAGCAAACGCATTTTTTTTAATTCGAGAATTTAATTTCAAATTTAATTAGGTGCAATTTTTCAAATGGGTGCAATTTTTTCTCATTTGAGAAAAAAGCTCGGGAAGTTTTTAACTGTTTTATTTTCTGTTCGAAACTTCTTTTAAACAAACAAAGATTGAATAATTTTTAAGGCGAATGGCAATTTATGATTTATGTGCCCATGTAACCTTTATCTGTTAACTGAAATCGAGTTATCAAATATTTTTCTTCTTACTTGCGCCTTCGATATTTAAAACGACTCTATATAAAAACCAGTAGTTTTGTTCAATGAATTATATCAAGCAAGCGTACTATTCGATCTATCATCATATAGGGAAATTTGATGAAATAGAAATGTTTAATTATATATTGATTTCCGATCTCTCAATTTTATATTTTTTATTCGTATACGCTTCTTTCGAAAACAGATTAAACCTCAAATTCAATACTAAATAATAACTTACTTTTCAATATAAAAACTGAAGGCTTTTGTTCCCTAAAAATTTCGATTTTCTTAAGCAAAGACAGAAAAGTTTTCGTGCAACAAATAGAAACTAATTGAGAGTGAAACAATAAATCACTTGACGAGTGCTTATGGTTGTAATCAAAGGAGTTTCTTGAATCTAAAAATCGTTTCATAAATAAATAATAAAAAATTATCTAGCAACTTAGCAAATATATATTAAACGCACATGAAAGTATTTGGAAAAGTAATTGTAACTAGTACAGATAATGGTGTGGTTTATTAAGCAAAGAAAGTTTACTTTTATTGAACTATATTACAAAATATACTTTAAAATTAATTATTTTGGCAACTATATTTTAAAACGGTTCCTTTAAATTACTTATTATAAAGAATTATATGTATTTTTTTACTATAGCAACTTATTTTGAATCTTAATGTTTTTTTCTCCAACTTATTCAATTTGTTTATTTCAACTATAATTTTCTTATTGATACTTTAATTATTATATTTACTTTAGCGCTCTAGCTACTACATTTACTTAATAACCTATACTTTATTTACCACACTATCTACTGTGGTAGCTTAAATACAAGTACATTCATTTACTTACATTTACTACATTCTTAAAACAAATGAGTGATTTTAACTCAGTCTGAGTAAATTTTCCTTCCAGTGTCGAAAATGCACTTCCCTTATAGGAGTGAATTTAACTACTTTGTTTTGTTAAACCTCCGACAGGATCACTCCAAACAAGTGATTTTTAACTCAGTCTGATTTAATTTTCACTTATTTCCACTGTTGAAAATGCGCTTCTCCTATAGGAGTGGATTTCACTCTTTTGTTTTAAGAGAGTACTTTTCGGGTACAAAAACAGTTACAAAACCTCATTGTAGTTATTTCTTCAGCATCCTGTACCCCAAGAAAAGAGCACCAAGCTCCCTATAAATGTTTGATTTGCACGAGATCACGACGAAACCCATTGTGCTTCAGTCAAAATACCCGACCATGGATATACGAAGGCGTTGAACTTAATTGGGTTTTGGCTTGCCCTTCGATTTTTGCTTTTCGAGGAGCTTATTTTTCTCCGAGATGGTTATGTGCGTGATGTTGTTTTATCTGGGAGAAACTGGGTGTTTAGAGTGCAAATACAAGGGTGATAATGGTTTGTTGATGTAATTAATTAGGATATTTTGCGGTGTGAGTGTTGGTGAAATTGTAGTGTGATTGGGGAAAGTCAGAGTTTTTAATTAACTGAATTGGTTTTGTGAATTAGAGGTTGTGTGATTGTTATTTAAACTTTGTTTTTAGGGTTTATTAAATGGAATTTGGACGTCATTAATTTAATCCAATGATCATATGAAATTAATGGATAGTGCTGAATAAACATTTATGAACGTTAAAAAGAAAACCTGCTTTTATGTAAAAGTTAAATGAACCACCAGCAACAAAATATCTTCATTTATCTTTCCAGTAAAACTATAGCAATTTTTAAATTAAATTTATTTTTATTTTTATTTTATTACAAAGTTTTGCCAAATAAATTAAATATTGTTTTATCAAGTAACTTTAAAATGTTTATTATTTGTACGGTGGTGCCAGACTGAAGTAACTACGTTTTGCTTAACTTTACAAAAAAAAAAAAAAAAAAAACGTAAAAAACTTAAGATCTCAATAATTTTTATGGAATCTTATTATTTTATATTCCTCTGTAAATTAGTCATTTTTTTAAAACCAAATTCAAATAAATACAAATTATCAAAAGCAAGACACCCAAAATCATACTTCATTTAATATGCGTATCTAAGCTATACGAAACACTTTAGCTCACCAGTACAGATAGTTTTCTACCAAATATATAAAACACAAATAAGTATAACTAATAACATTAAGACTCCCAACAAAATCCAGCAGTAAATCAATTTCTTAGGCAAAACAAACTTCTGATACCTCATAAAAAGATTGATCTTCCATTGAATAAACATAGAAGATATACCTCTATGCCCCACAACTTCATAAGTGTTAAAAGTCCCACTAATGGAGGCAGACCCACACGAACAGTTTCCTGCTAACGGAAATGAATGTCCTGCCCAGGCGTTAATTCGATGTTTCCAGTTGTTAAAGTCTTTGTCCAATGGTGTTATCGAACAAAAAACACTTGTCAACCGAAGGTTTTTAGGTATGTAACGCACGCAAAACTCCGCTCCATCACCAACGTGTGTTCAACACTGCGTGTGTTGACGAGTTGAAGCAAATTTTTTAATCAACATTTCTATTTTTTGTTCTTTGCCAGGAGTGTAAATACCGATTGCAAACCAGATTTCGTCACCGGGTTCGTGACGCGTAACGTCTTTGCGTGACCTGTCACGCTGGGGGAAAGAGACACGTCGCAAGAAGCAGCTAAGTCGAGGATGGGCACGAAATGAAGAGGGGAAAAAAGCAAATTGAAAAAAAAAATCAATTAATCGCTTAAATGCGAAATTTTGTTTATGTGGTGAGAGGGTGAAATGTGTGCCTACGAGGAATTTTGATTATGCATCTACTCATTAAACTACTGGATATGTAATTCGTTTAAAATTCTAAAGAAGTAAAGAATTATGTTCATTAATTATTATTTTTTCTTAAACGCAATTTGCTAAATTTTGTTGCGAGGATGATTTGGTAATATAAATGGCAATGAATTATTTAAAAAACAATTTCATAAAAATTAAGAGTAAACATTATATTGCTGGGGAACTAGGGGTACAGTTTTTTTTAGTAAAACTAAGATAAGATAAAGCCAGTCCACTGGCACAATGGTTAGTGTACTAGCCTTTGGAGCTGCGGCTCGGGTTCGAATCCCGGTAGAGGCATGGATGTTTGTGTTTGTCAAATAATGTTGTTATTTGTCTATGTGTTTGTGGCGTCCTTCTTTGTGTGTCTCTTGTGACTGTCTCTTCTGGCGAGCGGGGTAATGGGCTAAATAGCCTACGCCCTTACCTTCTAGAGGGCGCATTCACTGTCATTTGTCAAGATAAGATAAAAAAAAAGGTAAAGATATATGGAATTTTTAAAGGAGAAATAAAATACGTATCACCAATTTAGAGACATTTTTTCTCTGAAACAAAGTAAAGAATTTTTAAGTCTAACAAAACAATTCACTAATTTAGAGACTAGTAAAACTAAGATTAGATAAAAAAAAAAAGGTAAAGAGATATGGAATTTTTAAAGGAGAAATAAAATACGTATCACCAATTTAGAGACATTTTTTCTAAGAAACAAAGTAAATATTTTTTAAGTCTAACAAAACAATTCAGAAAACCCTAGCGAATCCGAGGTGTCACACTGCGACGGCTTAACTTAACGAAATTTTACGGCTGCCTCAAGAAACAATAGGAGTGACAACAAGGAAACGTCCATTCATGCATTGTGTGCGATTTTCATTCACAAAACGGCACCGAATGCCTTTTCGGAACATTAGTGGGAAGAGAATCCTCGGAGCTATAGAAATTTCAACGGTGCACTGAAGCATTGAGAAAAATTCGGTTAAAAACCAAAAGAAAATAACTTTTTTGTGTGGATAATTTGATCTAATTTATAAGCTACGATTTTGAGCGCATTCCAGCAATATAATTTATTTAAGGTATGTTACATATTTCCTCATACTATATATAAGCTTATCACTTTGCTTGCGAAAAGTCCCACGTTTGGGCACGTGCATTGGCAAAATTAACTGCCTACCTATAAACGATCTGTGTATCAGAAAATTTGACGAATTATGTATTATGCAGAGAGCACGTTAAAAATGCTCCACAAACGCTGCATGCGATTTTGCTTTGCGGCTCTGTCGCTCATCACTTGACTGTGTTTCTAAATTATGATGCCCGTCACCAAGAGCAATTCTATTGCTCTGGTGCGACGATTACTCAACTCAATGCACTTTAATTTTTTATTTGGGACACCATTTCTTATTTTAGCTGAAAGGGTCAGAGAATTATTATATTATTACGTTTTTGTGTTTTTCAATAGAATATTTGGCAACAGAATCAGGACTAACTTCGTCGACAGCTACTTCGCATTAACCCTTTCTTGACACCCTAAGCCCCAGTCACATTAAAAAGTACCTAAATTAGGCTTTAAACATACGATCGGCACCGCTTTTATCTTCAAGCAGGATCGGGACTTGCGTTAGTCTGCGTCTTTCTTGGGTGACGATTCATCACCAACAATCCCTATCTGCTCTGAAGATCATGCTTCGGATAATGGATTGGTTGGAAACATAAACAGCTTCGAGAAGTTGCTTCAGGAATAAATCACAACTGCGGAGTATCTGAAGCTACTGGTAATGTCTTTTCTGCAACAGCTGTTAGCGCCATTTTTTAGGCATCCCCCTTAGAGGTGGTAGGCGATACACCTTTAAATCTTGTTGGGATTACAGAGATAGTGGAGGATTGCCCTATCTTTGTCTACCCTTGTTACGTTTTTTTCTAACTTAAGTTCAAATTTATTGTTGTAGTTCGCAACTTTTTGGCAGTGTGTAAATGTATAATATATTATTGAAGTTTGTGTGATATAAAACGTTATTTTTAACTGTTCTACAAACTGCACAAAGGAGAGCTAGATAAAATTGTTACATTATGCCATCTTTCTCGTTCCGAGAATGAAAATGACGATTTGAGTTTTTTTTCTCTATTTTTCGCCCCCTTGATATCTCCAGGGTAGAGTGCTTAGTATTTACGAGCCAACAAGGTTAAAACTAAGTTATATCCATCAATTAGACGCCAAAACAGACTGACTACATTATCTCTTTTGGTTATAAAATTTTATGAAGGACGTATTCAAAATTTGTCATGGAGGAAGACTATTTATGCATAAATCTTCCTCCATATCTTCATTTCTTACGATTTGTTTAAATTAATTTATTTTCGTGTGGAGAAATAATTATAATATCTATTTAAAAAAACATTAAAAAAAAACACATAGAAGTTTTCTTGCTACTTTGCAATTTCAAAAAAATATATAAAGGACAAAATTAAACACAAAAATATTAAAGATAAATTTGTATTTCGAAAATATGCATATCATATTTTCAAACTCAACTCAAATTTTAAAACTAATAATAGCGAATAAAACTATCTACCATTTCCTAATCCACTGAAATAAGCACTTCCATAGCATATTAAATTCATTAACAATTACTTCGTATGCTGTGCTTATACATGATAGACGCAAATTAATACCAACAAACGGAAATCCTTTCCCTTCAAAGTCAAATCAAACTAATAGCAGCGTGTCTAATAAGCTTTCATACCCCAATTTCATTGGAGAGACAGCTTGAGTGACGTAAAAAGCGCCGCCCTCCAGCTCCGTCATAATAACAACAAAAAAAAAAGCATGGCAACTAAACAATCTAATCTGACAGTAACTAAGAAAACAATCAAGTTATAGTAAGAAGAGACCAGCCCACAGAAAAACCATTGTTGGAGTTTGAGACGGCCGCAGTGGTTAGACTTAGGCGTAATTTTGAGCTTCCGTTTCAATCATATAGAAGAAAAGATGATAGAACAATCAATAATGATCTTGGAATTGTGGTAGCTAGTTACCTTGCTTGTTTTATATTATGTTTTTTTTAAGGGAGTAATTTAGAGTTAGGAAATGTGGGAGGATAATGGAGTAGGTGGCTTGTTTCAACAATATCGGATGGAAGGTTATTTCTCTGAAGATTGATGTACGAGAATTCTCTTACATAAGCATGATATTTAATATAATATTAAGAAGTAAAATAATAAGTTTAATAATTTAATTACGTTCTAACTAATAACATCATGTTTATGATTTTTGTAGTGAAAATGCACAAACTGTAGTCTGCGTGTCCATTTTTTTGAAAATGTGGTTTTTAATTGATTTTCAAGCTTATGTATCATGAAAAAATAATTACAGCTCATCAAAAAAAATTGCAATAGATTTTTTTTGTTTAGCTCTAAAACATAGGTTCCTTTCAATGTGATCGAATGGTTTTGGAAAAACTGAATGCATTTTGTTTAATTATTATTTTGAAGCTATAATATGCTAGTGTGGGCGAGACTTAATTACAATTTTTTTCACAGGAAATAGGAACGTTTTTTTTATTATTGTTTTTTTATTGGCTGTGTCATTTGTTTTATATTTCACAATTTAGTTGAGATATTGAATGGTTAACGTGCTTTTTTTAAAAATAATTTTAAAAATAAACTTTAAACGTTTCCGATAAAACTACACTTTGGTTAAGAGTTAACCAAACAAATGTCAATCCCATTTAAGCTCCTCATTTCCCACCACGCATTCCACATCAATTACAGCACTACTCTAAAAACCCGACACCAACAGCATTTAACATATTACAGAGCATCGCCCTCCTTGTTCTATTCTTGCCCGAGATAACACGGGCACCTTGTTGGAAATTTATGGAGGCCCACGAATATTACTTTCAATAATAGAGCGAATACAATAACGATTGAAACGAAAAAATTCAACTAGTATATACTCTGGCTATATGAATTAGATGTCAATCCCACATGCAAACTCCCCATCTTCTACAACGCATTCCACATCAATTACAGCACTACTCTAAAAACCCGACACCAACAGCATTTAACATATTACAGAGCATCGCCCTCCTTGTTCTATTCTTGCCCGAGATAACACGGGCACCTTGTTGGAAATTTATGGAGGCCCACGAATATTACTTTAAATAAAAGAGCGAATCGTTTCACAGAACATTACCACTGCAAGAGATAAGGGCAATCCGGGAGCTCTTTTGCCGAGCCACCACCAAGTAATTATTCTTATTTACCACAGGAAGAGGAAGAAAAAATTAGGGACTCGACTTTTGGTGAGATACCTTTCCGAAAATAGTTTGCTGGAAATTAGCCGTCGGCTTCAATGGCTGCTTAAGTAATGATTGTGGAAAGCAGGAATGGCGTGTTCTTTTGCGCTTGTTAGTTTAAGTAAACAAACATTTTGAAGAAAATATTGTTCTACAATCCCAGATAGGTTTTCTTCAAGGGGCATGAACTCTCTGTGCATGTTAGTAAAAATTGTATCTGTCTTACTTGGCGAAGACTTTTTTAGCTATTCTCTGATCAAGCACGCATACAGGAAAATACACGTACCAACCAAGCTAGCTGAGAGCATTATTCAGGTCTAGAGTGGCAGCAGAATTACTTAATGAAAATAAATTCTTTTTTGATCGTCGATTGGTGAATTAATGTTCTGTGAGAACAGAGCACCAACAGAAACGCTGATTAAAGGGAGCCAGAATTGAAATCTGGAAGGAATACGTCACCAGAATCTAGAAACAGGCCCATTGAACTAATCGTTTACTGAGTTGTCAGTCTTGCAAATAAGAAATTATAGTACCAATGCCTACAGCTTTTTTATATTTAACGACAATATTTTAGATGTAATGAACATAGCTTTAATACTCAGTAAAAAAAAGCCAAGAAGTCAATAGATATGAAATGACCTTTACTTTACATCACTTTTAAAATTTGGAGCTGGCATTCACTGAAAATAGGGTTCCTAGTAGCTGCAACAGATGTGTGACAAAATTCTTCACCATACTTTCTTCATACGGTTGAACCGTTTTTCAGGTTTTACACCAGGAACTTAAAAAATGGTTTAAAAGAAAGTTTAAAACATAGCGAAACATTTCACCAAACAGCCGTTGTAGCTACTAGGAATCATTATGATAATGAAACTGAGCAAACATTTTTTTAAACTATATATTGTTCTACACTAGTATCTTATTTAATCATTTGATAGTTATTTTTTTCTCACTTTCATTCTAAAGTTATTAAAAAAGTCAGTATTTAGTTCACTGCGTTAGGAAATGTTATGGACAATTACATCATTTTTTTAAAGTTAAAGACATTTTTAAAAATATTTCAAGTTAAACTTTATGTGCACAGAAATAAATTCAACTAAAAATAATAAAAAAAAATTAAGGATTAAATAAAATTCTTTATAGCAGTTATTAAAAAATAACTTTAAAGGCACATCCATAAAGTCTCTGTAGAAAAAGTAGGTGAGACTTAGAAATGAAAACTTCGTATGGTAGATGGAAGCAAGATATATAAAGAGTTTACTCTGAGTCATAAAAAATATTGTAAATAAAATCTCCTAGTTAATTGCTGATTGCTGTTGATAGCCTAGTAGGAAGAGATTGAAGAAACTTAATTGTGGGTGACTTCAATGTATGATTTGAAGAAAATTATAAGTTTTTTAATTAAACGGTGTGTAGTTTATGGTACTGTTAGTGGTATTTATTTTAATGTAATGGTAAGATAAATTACAATGAACACATTACATTTGAAGCCGTATCAAAGTCAAATGCATTTTGGTTAAATTAAAAAAAAATATATTTTTATATTATTCCTCAAAAGGTATTGATAATGAATAGATCATAGTTTCATATCACTCATAGTTTTATATTTCATGTTTTCATCTTTTTCTGAATACCCATCAACCACTATATGAAAGGAATTGGAATTTCTTAAATACCTTTTTTTATATATTTTGCATGTCGCCCTTAACGGTTGCGTTGGGTGCCTATTCAGGTGTTGGCTCGTTACCTGACTGTGTTTTTAAAATACGACGCCCGTCGCCAATAGCCCTCGTGTAGCTCTAGTGCGACGATATTTCAAAACCTAACTAACTATATATTTTGCAGTAAATTAGTTTTACAAAAAAAATATATATATATAATCAAAAAGATATGATTAATGCTATAAATGGGAGAGTGTCCGTCTGTAGAGTTAAATAACACACACAACAACTGTAAAATACTTGTAAGCCATTTTTGTACACTTATTTGCTATTGCTGTGTTAAAATTTCCTTAACTATTTTGAGCAAATTAATAACCTTACTGAACTATTTTTTCTAGTGAAATAAAAAGTTAAAATTTTGCTGGAACATATAAGAATTCGAGGAATCTTATTTTCTCGTGAAAAAAATATCAGGTAATGGTTTCCAAAATGGGATATTGGACGTTGCACCAATAAAAATCATAAGTTTTCATAGCACGCAGCTCAGATATATTCAAAAATTTAATCTAAAACATGGTGTATTGTTGCCGGCGATAAATAAAAATTTTATATAAAAATATAAAACGAATTATTTATAATATAATTAAATTTTCATTGCTAAAAAATTCAGAATTTACTTATTGTTTGTAATTTAGCTGGTTTATGGAGTTAGTAGCTAGTCACGGAAAGGTCTCTATTTTAATATCAATTGTTTTGACAGGAAGTACCAAAACATAATGGGAAAAAAATCAAGTTCAGTTTATAGAGATATTCTTAAACTTGTGTGCATTTTACAAGTAGTGGTAAAATTAAACGAGCTTATTATATCGTCGAATTTAGATATGATCTAACATATAGTCACATTAACTTTAGGGTGAAAGTACAAAATGAACTTACAAGAAAAAGCTAAATTTTAGAAATTGCAATTTAAAAAATCAATTAACTGTATGGTTTATATATCATAGGTAGTAAACAAAGTAAGATTTTGACCACCATCGTTGGAATAATTTACAAATGATCTTTTAATTTTTAGTAATAGAATTTGCACTTATAACACTGATCCATATCAAATAAGTCTTCGAACTTTGATTTTTCTTTTTTTTATTATTATTAAACATGCACTAATTACAAAACATCGAGAAAAATTATAACTTATTAATCTTTTATAAAAATTTATTTTGACTAAAATAACAAAAACTTCCTTCAACGAGTTGTACTTATTTATAAAAAGTAGTTTTTTTTTTTTTAAATAAGTCATTCAAGTATCGAAATATGAATATTTTGCCAAACAAATTTTTAAAAAAAATGTATGAAAGCAATGTTAAATTATAGTTCAAAGTCATCACATTCATGACTATTTGCTATAAGAGTTTTTTTAATCTTTCAACACACATAATAATTAACTATTTTCTCGAAAGTGTTTTTAGAGAGCATATTTGACTCTATATTTAATTACGAATTTATAAATAAGGTCCAGTGAATAATTATAAAAACGTTGTAAAAACATAAAACTTCAATAAATTCAATTTTCATGCTAATTTTTGATGCTAATACTTTTAATTTTTAATGAAATCCTCCACAATTAATTATAAACAATATCGATAATAGAGTTTATTGAGGAAAATCTGTTTTATACTGCTACGGAGGTAGCTTTGTTTACAATCAATAAGACTAAAGCATTTTAGATTTTATCATACTCGCATAGAAATGTAATTTTTCGGGAAATTAATTTGATTTTGGTCCGTGCCAAATTTAATAATTAAAGAAGTGGTAAATAAGTATAAAATATATCTAAAAATTATAAAAATTTAATAAGTGGTTAATTAATGAGTGATAATAGTTAGGTGAAAAGGGGATAAAAAACTGTAGATACAAACTAATAAGGGATAAAGTTAACGACGAACTTCAGATTTAGTTTTCACAAAACTACAAAAATGTCTCTTTGACTTAAATTCATTTGATCAGTAAATCTAACTATGGCCATAATATTGCTAAGTTTCAAGTGAAAAACTAAAAAGTTATTTACAATACTATAATTGTCATGTGATTTTACTTCTACTTTTGTAGTTTACATTTCGACCCAAATGCGTGCATTAAATGAAATTTCCCCAATTTTAAAATGAATTAGAGCATTAGAATATGAAAAGTAATGTGGTGATTGCAGATTTACAAAATTCTGACAACCAAGGTTCTAATTCGCTCTATTCGTTATTTTCATATCAATTAACATATGGTATCAATATATTTGTATCATTTTGGAAAATGGCTTGCTCTCGAATATATTTTATTCTACAAGATATCATTTCAACAATGGTGCTTATACGATAAAAGCACAATACCACACAAATTTATGACTACATCTCATTTCTTAAAACCGGAAAAAAAATAAGGTGAACCCCCAACCTACCCATTCCTACGAACAGTATAGTTGTAATAGTTTTCAACAAAATTCGAGAAAATAAATAGATTTTTAAAGTTTTATGGCAGTATCTTATTTTTTAATATTTATTAAATGTCTTGAAGGATTGTCTTGATTAGCATTCGGAACTATCGTTCCATGAAATATTAATATCTATAACACATTGTATCGAATATCGTTGTATTTGATATGATAAATATGCGAAATGCACTCGGAAAAAAACTTGCGTTGAAACAGTATAAGTGAAACACATGCATTGTGTAAAAATTACAACCTTATAATATTCTTTTGTTTCAATACAAGAATTATGGTGATGACGAACGAACACAAAATTGGGATATTCAAAATCAACTGAAGATCGCCCGAGGAGACAACTATTATAACCATGCGCATTGACAAAAATTATAACAACATTGTAATCAAAAATATATATGCAACAATATTATGACATTTATTTTATAGTACCGTTATGCATATTTTTTAAGATTTAGTATAGCTATAATTCGATTCATTAAAGAGCAAATGTGAAACCACATTTTGGAAGAATACATGCGTGCTACATTTCCCACACAAATTTTGTAATTAACTATGAATTATTATTTGGTAGAATTTTTTTAATTGATTCACCACAATTTCTAATAACTGGGAATACAAACTTTTTTGTATTGAAATTTTAACACAAGTTTTTTTCTGAGTGCATGTTATAAAAAACATAATCTCGACTCACCTATCTTTGGCTTCGGCTGCCCTGTCCCTCTGTCTCCTGTTCTTGAACCAGTTGCTGACCTGGGTGGTGGTCAGCCCTGTCCCCTCGGCCAGCTCCCTCTTCTCCCTCGGAGAAGGGTACGGGTTGTGGGCGTACCACTCCCTCAAGATGTTCCTCGACTTCTCCTTGAAGCAGTAGCTCGTCTCTTCCCCGTCCCAGATGGTCCGAGGCAAGGGAAACTTCCTCCTGATCCTGTACTTGCCCACGGCCCCTAAAGGTCTGCCTCTCAGTCTCTCGGCCTCGATGTAGTGGGCCTTCAGCCATAACGCTTGTAGTTTCGGGTGCGAGGCCGGACTGAAGTTGTGGCTCTCCAGGATCCTGTACAGCTCCTTGAAGTTCCCTCGGTGGAAGGCCACCAAGGACTTGGCCTTCAGCACCGATTCGTTCTTCTGGAGGTGTTCGCAGGCTGGTAAAGACCACAGGAACCTCCCCAGTCTTTCTATGTTGCCGGACTGCTGGAGGACTTCACAAACGCAGGCAACCTGTTCTTGGGTGAAGCCGAACGATGGTAGCATGGTGCTGCTCACCGGACTTGCCGGATTGACCGGACAGGGAGTCGGGGTTGGTATCATGCTCATGGACGGGAGCTGCGCCGCTGCTGCCAGAGCGGCCGACTCCGCCATGTGGCTGACGATCATGAGGTCGGAGGCTGTCTTCGGATCGTCTCCTGACAAGTGTCCGGTGGGGGTGACCACACCCGGGGTCAGGGGGTGGTGGGGGTGGCAGTAGTTGACTCGATCCCAGTCCCGATCCTGCAGCCCGCAGACTGGACGCAGGAGAAAGCGGGAAGCCAGCTTGAAGATGAGTTGCTCTGTCTTGGATTCAATGGGGCATCCTCATTCCATTAAGTCTTTTTATCAGTACATTATCATTTGTCGTCGAACAGTATTTTTGGGGTTTGATTACTAACGAAGATCTAAAGTCAATGCACCGCAAGGTGATTTAGCATTATCAACGCTCATCGTGAATATTTTCTTGAGTCCAAGAAACTTTAAAACTATTTAAAACTACATTCAATCCTTATAAAATAAAATACTCTCTTATAAACACACAGAAACCAAACCTACTTCGACTAATAAACTTTCTCCGATTTCAAGTCAGTCCAAAACTTATTCACATAATTACAAACGTCAATCAATCACTTCAACTACGACATCGTGCTTTTCCCAAATCGAGAGCCTACGGAAAGAAAAACAAATCGCTAACGAGAGTCTCCAGCGAAGAAAAAAAGCTGTCTGACCACAGCGAGAGAAAGTCTTTCCCCAATTCTCCGATCCCACCGACTGCTACTGAAGGCAGCGAAAAGTCTCCGCGGCTTCAAGTACAGCTGATTCAAATTGCTGTTATCGTTTACCATCAGCGCTTCAGTTTTGTTAAGGGAAGGGATTTCCCGACCGTTTATTGGCTGACGGTAGCGATGGCAGGCTGGGGCGTTGCTATGGTGACGCTGCCAATCTTGCCGGCCTTAGGCCCCGCCTTCTTGGATTGGCTCGCATTGTTAACCGAGAGATGCTGTGTTTACTTTGTTTTTTCTTCTTCTTGGGCCTCCGCGCTTGCTTTATAGAAGTAATGTCGGATCCGATGTAGGGAAATATTTACTTAATCATTCTATTCTTTGGGTTTGCACTTAATACGAAAGATGGAAGATCTTGAGATGGAAGGGAAGGTTGTTCATGTTTGACCGTGATATTGTTGTTGAAGCATTGGGTTATTCATTTAAACAATTATTGTGCGTTAATGTAATTTAATACGTTTTTTTTTCGCTTGAAAACGAAATTTAAGCTAAAATATTAAAGCCAAACAATTATATTCACAAGAAAAAGGGGAGGAAGGTAATTAAGTAAGTTTTATAATTGGTATTTTATGAATGAATGTTTGGTATGTATTACGTTTCCGTTAAAAAGAAAACAATATCTAAAATTTAAAAGCATATGTAATCATACATATTTCAAGTGTTTTTAAGTAAAGAAATACTTAATTTTTTTTAATGTTATTTTTGTACTTGACCCAAATGCTAATAGTAGAATAGAAGAAAAAAAACTAAATAATTGCATAAATAATAAAGATGTCAGAGGCATAAATTGATTGGTACATAATATATGCATATTGTTTTACAAATAAAATTTTGGATAATTGTTTAAAATTTTAATTAAATCAATTTAACTCGTAGAAAAATATCGTGTATCGATGGATTTTTTTAAAATTTTAACTTTTAATTCCATTTTTTAACTTTCATAATCAGTTATCCTTCCAGAAAAAAAATTAACTTCAAAAGAAGGAAATTAAATCTTAACAAAAATATGCTTCTTATAATTAATTTTATCCTTGACCAAGTAAATAATATGCAGTTGAAAATTCGTATTTTTTTCCTGATTGGTAAAGCTATTGTTTTTCGGATTATTTTAAATCCTATAAACCTTGAAAAGCAAAGCGCAACCCATTGTTTTGAAATAAGGACAACCATTTTTCATTTAGTTTTACAATATACCGGTAACCTGATATCCATATTTATGCTTGAATAAACTCTGATTGCATTAATCAGCCATGCCATTTGTTTGGTAATTTTGAGTGATTTTAGCTAATTCGTTAAATGTGCAATTCGTTATTTTTTATTCGAAATTGGATTTTTTTAATCATAAAATTGTATAATTTCTATTTCTTAAATTATTTATTTTGAAAGATAAATTAAGGTACAGTAATAAGGAAAAATAGGGAGATATGTCGAAAATGGAATTGTGCTTCATTAAGGGGTATCGGCACCATTTATATAAAAATTAGAAAGGAAGAAAACATCTTTGAGATGCATAATACATACCATTGTAGATTTCATAAAAAAATATTTTTAAAGAATTATCTAAAAATGTTGACGATTCATATTTCGTACTTTAGATTACAATCCCAAAAAAAATTATGTCGGTGGTTTTGCTTTTTGGTGCTTTTACTTTTGGAGCTTTTCCAAGCTAAGGGCTTGCTTTTAAGCTTAATTAAAACATTTATTGTGCACTTTGACAGTTTATGTACATATATTACATGATTACAAGTTAAGTTAGCTAAAGAAATAATATTATTTTTATAAAAACGCAAAAAAGCTCACTTTTTTATGTGATATCCATTCATAAATCATTTCGAAAATGACACTTTACGTGCTTACGTCACAGACAGTGGCGAAAATGAGACATTCGGCACTAGTGCGGAAAAGTAAAAAAGATTATATGATTGGTAGTAAAACAAAATGATATCATGAATATCTCCATGGAAACTAAATGGTCATGAAACTCACTTATTTCTATTGGTTCATTACTTTTGCATTTTCTAATATTTCCATGGAAACTACAAGTTCTACAAAAAAATATTAAAGGAAATTAAATAAGTCAAAAGTAAGAACACAGATTTAACGTTTTTGCACGTTATTATAAAAAATATTGTTAGCAAGCACGTGTCAAATAATACTTTATTAAGCTCTTGTCATTATTTCACACGACCTACTGTCTTGTGAAATAAAAGCCACTCGCTTAATAAAGTGTTATTTTCGGCACTAGTTGCTTAAATAACAATAATATAATCAAAGTTATTTAGATATGTATTATCAAGTGCAAATATATTTGAAAGTCCACCTTTTGCTCTCTATATGGGATGCTTCTCCTGAACCCTTTACGCCAATTTGCTGGGTCAACATGGCCTAAAAGGCTGGCCATAACTCCTTCCTATTTGTTTTCCACTTCAAAAGGGGTGTGTAGTAGCGGTGGTTTACCCAGACTTCCATTTGCCCCCCACACGTTCGTCACGCGTTACTAGAAAAAGGTATATGGTCAGCATCACAACGCGTGACGAGTGCTGATTGCCTTTGCTGAATCTTTCGGGACGATTTAGAGCAGGAAGTGCGTAAAATCGTGAATTATGGCGATTTATCTGCGATTCCGAATGGTTCGTTGGTCTAGGGTTAGAGATAGAAAAGTTCGGAAAACCAACAACGTGAGGTTGGTTTGGGTGTGAGATGCTCTGTGTTGATAAAGTGTATGTTGATGATGTTAAACATATGAAATAGAATATGGGCATTGTAATGGTGTGAAAATTGGACTTCATAAGTGCAAATAATGTAGAGCATTTGGTATAATTACTCTTAAAATATTTTTTCATCTATCTAATCGAAATGGAGCTTAGGTAAAAAATATTTAAAATTAGTAAATGAAAAAGTAAACAAAGGTACAAATGGTCATATTTATGAAATGTTGTTAAGATTAGAAGTCTGCTATCCCCATCTCCTGTGAATTTACATGTAATGCAAAATTTACAGCGTATTTTCACTGTGATGTGAAAAGTAAATACAAATACCAAATGTAGCTGTAGTTTTGCAGAAATTTTTACAGCTTAGTATTGAAAAAAAAGTAAGTTCATGTGAAGACGGTGAGAGAAACGTTAAGATGCTGAAAAGGTAAAATATCATACAAGACTAGCTCTCTGGAGCTTTTCATGTCTGTCAACTTTCCGAATTTAATCCGGCACCACCAGATTTCAATACTTTCTGAATTTCTATGTCATATGTACCAATTGCCGGATTTTCTAAGGCGAAAACATTAAACTTTCTCTAGGAGCCCGGAAAATGGTTAATATCTGGAGAGTTAGCCTTTTGGTTTGTTAAGAGGACTCCCTTGGAATTCCACATCTTGAAAATCGTAATGTTATTCCTATGGAAAACATTCGCAAGTCAATTACCGCCACAATTTCAATAAAAGGTGACAAGTTTCTTGTATCATTGTAAAGAACGAAAGGAGTAGATTTTGCAAAATTAATTTGTTTTGTGAAAATCACATATTTAGTATTTTTAATAATTTTTTGAAGTAAGTAAAAAATGGAGTACACATTAAGTTCTGACTTGAAAAAATTACTAAAAATACTAAACACGTGATTTTCACAAAACAAATTAATTTTACAAAATCTACTCCTTTCGTTCTTTACAATGATACAAGAAACTAGTCACCTTTTATTGAAATTGTGGCGGTAATTGACTTGCGAATGTTTTCCATAGGAATAATTCACTCATTGACTTGACCTAAGAGCAAAAAAGTCCCGCCACTGTGACTTCCTCTCCCCCTGTATTAGACGTATAGGATGTCCCAGGGTTATTGTTAGTCCTGGAGGGGGAAACTTGACACCATCCCCAGCAGAGGAGGATGCAAAAGATAATCACTGATATGTATTTAACCTAGTATTGGAAATTTATCAAAGATCAATTTTAGGAACACTTTTGTGGTTTCAAAAACTTAATTTTGTTGTGCCGTATTGATTTTTAATAAATACTATTTATTGATTTGGTGAGTTTTTTACAGAAATATAAAATGATTTGGGGCGTGGTAAGATTGGAATAAAGTTAAAATTTCCAACAATGCGAGTTAATTAATTTTTTTTTTTTGCAAATTAGATTGCATTAGTTCTAATATTGGATTTTTGAATTATTTCAAAACAAAATTGTTCCAAGCAGTATCTTGTTTAATTTTTTATTTAGGGCTAGAGCAGAATGAAAATTCAAGCTTTTTGCTTTCTTATACGTAATACATTTCTTCTCTTGAACAAAAATATAAAAATATTGTTTTGCCTTTATCTAATTTTTTACTATATCTTTAGTTAGTCTTTTTTTTATTCTACATAATGTAACTCACCTAAGAGACCTAAAATAGCGGTTTAATGTCACATATTAAAATATACAAGTTTAAAATCTTTTTTTTTTTTTTAAAGTATATTCAGATAACTGTTGTTCCCAGAAAGGAACTCAAAGCTCCCACAGGACCGATGCCTTTTTCCTCCCCCGCCTTGCAAAGTGGAGAACATGGCTCTCAGGATGGTGCTCCTTTTAGCGTTTTAAAGTAAGTAAATAAGGGGATTTAAAATTTATTTTGTTGTGGGAGGGATGTTTAAAGTGTTTATGGGGAAGTGAGATTACAAGTGTAAAAGAGGGCGGGACTTTAGGAAAGTTTTACGTGATCATTCATTGTTTTGAGAAAGATGTTTTCAAAAGATAGTGTATAAGTTAAGTATTCAATAGTCAAAATTTAGCTAAAATATATTTTCTTGTGTGTAGTTGTAAAAGTTGAAAGTATAATACGTAAATCATATTTTAATATCGTTGTTTTCGTAAAATTTTTATATGTTTACGAAAGTAAGATGTATGCTAATATAATTATTTTTAAACGTACATTTTTTATGCATAACTTGAAATTAATTAAAATCTTAGTGTTAAATGTGTTTCAACCAACAATATTAACAATTTAGTGCTTTATCGCTTACATAACACTAATATTATTATAGTCAAATTTGCTCTTATTTGTCTCAAATTCAAAATTGTGTTTTGTAATGAATTCTTGAAGCTTTTTGCAAGGTTTCAACACACAAATTAAAAAAAATTGTCATTTTGCAGTTTTAAAAATCTAAATTTTTAGTGATAATAAAATGCTCAGCTGTTGAATCCATATCATGAAATCAAAATTTAGGCTTTATATATGCAACGTTGTGTCGGGTTTAAATTGAATCTGATATGAGATGACGAATTTCATAAGCACTAACTACTAGCGAAAGGAAGAATATATTAGACTGTCCTGACTTTACCGTCCCTGTCACAAACTGGTTGTCCCACACACTTTAAAATTTTCTGTAAATTACATCACATTTCGCGGTTATTTTTTTTTGCATAACTTTGTTAAAAAGTTTGTATTACAGCAAATTGATGTTTTCACGAAGTACAGAGTACATGAGAAACTTACTCCAATAATTTTAAATGGAAAAGATGGTAGCATCCTATCACTGCAGTGAAGCAAACGTTTTAACCGATACCACACAATGAATTTTACAACATATGTAAATTCACAGAAAAAGGCCATGCTAGATGGGTTTCGTCTACTAATTAGTTGGTTTGTAAATGCATTGAAAGTATTTTTAACTATTTAAACGTATATTTCAATGGATGCCCAAAATTTTCATAACATTGCTATTTACCAAACAACACTATTTCTCCAACTCTCTCTCCCAGATGCTGTATGGCCACTTTTTCCAATAGCCCATTGCATCACAATACAATCTACTCTGGCTAAACCATACAAAGTTGGGAAAAAGTCCAATAACACCTTATCTGAGGACAAGATCTTCCGCCAAGCCTATAACATCTGTTACAGAGAAAGTTTCGTACAAAATCTGTCTGTGTACGAACACTTTTTTCCTACAATGCTGGGTGGGAGTTAACGTTTTGCAAGGGCCTTCAAAAGGAAGATTAGCCTGGATTTAGAGATCAAATCTATGTTGGGGGACATTTCGAATTGTTGTAGATTTTTTTGTCCTGTTGTGTATATTCGTCTTTTGTAGTCGGGTTAGATGAGGGTATGCGATGTGCAATTTGAAGCGATGATTCGAATAAAAATGTTATGGAAACAGGGCACTCCCATGCTTATGAACTATCTTTTTTACTATTTCAGTGTATAAATGTACATTAAA
Organism: Hylyphantes graminicola; assembly: GCA_023701765.1. NCBI lineage: Eukaryota > Metazoa > Arthropoda > Arachnida > Araneae > Linyphiidae > Hylyphantes > Hylyphantes graminicola. Next base: position 38,517,369 of record CM043116.1, read on the forward strand.
TAATTGATTTTTTTTTTTTACATCAAGCAACATTTTTCTTTTCATTTGAATTCACGGCAATCATTACTCCCTCGATTATGTTTTATGGTTGATATGTTGTTATAAAATGAATAATGAATTTCTTTTCATAAAATTTATTTTAAAAGATGCGTAATTTACCGATATTGATCTTTTAATTTTACACATACACTTATTTATTAATCGCTAGGAAACAAAAGCAATTGCATTCATTTTGTAAAAGGTTTTCGTAATTTAAAATCAAATTTGAAAGGTTTACTTTTTTTTAGTTATTAAGCAATTATAAAAGGACTTAATACATGTATTTTATATGACCTAATACATGTAATCGAATGCTTATTGTAAAACTGTTGAAGCAAGTAAAAAAACCTACCCCAGGCAAGAGTACCTGACTCAAAATCTCCCAGCACAATCTCAACGGGTCACCACACACGGACAGGCCTTCAAAAAACATGAAGGGGCCGACGTTGGTCCCTTGACAAGTTTCCAGACGATCTTCTGGTACTTCAGGCGAATGTTTTTTCAGGTGCTAATCCCCCCTCCCCTTATTCCATTCTTGCGGCATGGCTAGAATTTCCAACTATTAACATCATCCGGAGGATAGTGAAGTAACCCACCAAGCTAACTTACACCATTCCTACTCAGAACAATCTCATGTTTAAGTTAAGAGCAGGAGTCAATTCCTGAGGGGCGAAGTGGTGTAAACGTGTCTTGTTGGTTGCTACCATCCGCCTCTGTAAGCACTTCTTGAAGACTCCTCTACAATCTTCAGGGAACAGAATAGGGATCATTACGTCGCATCTTCTGACTCTGCGGATATCCGATGGGAGGGCAACTCAAGGGATTTGGCTGCGATACATGCCATTTTTTGACTTTTTACATGCTTCCCCCCACTGATATTGCCCCCTTCACGAGTTGTGAGTTATTGTAAGTTAGTGAGTGCTTTGGTGGATCCCGTTTCGGGCTATGAAATCGGAGACTGGGTATCAGTTTTGCAACGCCTGGTGCGCTGCTTGTTGGGTGTCTTTATGGTGATGCATGTGCAAGTAATTGATGTTTGCAGTAGCAAAGTCATATTATCCAGTAGTGGGTCATATGATACAGTGTGAAATGTTATTGCGTTTGTCGGAGACCTTTACAATTATTGCTGTGTCGATGTAATGAAGTATTAAATTTCATAATACCAGGTGAAATATGCCTACTTTATCTTACCATTAAAGAATGGTGTTTTTGAACCATAGTAGTAATGTCTTATTATATATTTAAAAGAAAATTAAGGTTAGATTTCTTCTTGTATTGAAGAAATCGGGACTGTTTTATCATTGCAACGTGCTTGCATTTAACCACTTATTGATAAACGGTTTATTAATTTTTTTGGGGGGAAAGTAGTAGCATCAGTTTATACATAAACACGTGGAAGGCTTACAATGTCCAATGATATCTTGTTTTCTTCCAAATAAATTAAAGCAAAAAAATATACATAATAAAAATGAAAATAACTTATAAATTAAGCTGTGGTCTCCCCTATATTTCGATATTTATAAAAATAAAATAGGTATTTTTACAAGTTTACGATATACCAAACCAGTATGGTAATGCTAAGATTAATGCGAGATTAAAGTTAGTCTTTGAGAATCAGTACCGTAACAAAGATGCTGACAATATAATATCTTCGTCACAAAACATCTAACCCCTTTGACCACATAAAGAATTCTCCACTTCCTTCACCTTTCATTCCAAAGGGTCGATCTTTATCTTAAAAACCCTAACAAAATGTTCTACAAAGCTTCTCAAATCATGTTTCTGTCATCGAATGTCTGCCGATGAGGTTCCCATGTCTCGCCAAGTACGATTTTAGAAAGAATATCTCGATTGTAACCCTAATGTACTTTTGGAAAAGAAATTCGCCATTTTGGCTAAATTATTCATTTATTATTTTCATTTATTTGAAAATGCTGTTAAATATTGGCAATATTGTGAGTGTTGTTAGTGAATTCATTTTGTGTAAAGATTTTTGTGATTTTCTAAATTTTTTTTTGCTTTTCAATTTTAACAAAATAATCTCAGATATGAGAATTTTACCGCATATTCTTAATATTGAATTAAATATATGAAAATCATTATCTTTGTTGAAACTAAAACACTTGGATTTTCTTAATCTTAATTTTTCTAAAAGTATTAATTTAATAAGTTTATTAAATTTTAAAATTTAAAGCACTTAGTCGGCATTTAGAACCATCTACAACAAAAATATATACTAGTTCAAGAAATTTAATAAAATTAAATTTTCAGTTAATGTTTTTGGGCAAAATCTCATAAAGTGAAAACAAGTGTACACTTCAAAAAATTTGCTTATGCCTCAGAGGGTTAATAATCATTGATTTAAGTTCTTTTTCTTGCAAGACATTTTAAAATTATGCAACAACAAGGTTTTAAATAAGTCAATTTTACAAATTATTAATAATACATATAAGTAAACATACATTTTATTTATTTATTTTTAAAAAGAAATATCAATTGAAGAATGTAATTCTTTTTACCAAATGTATTTCAAAGAATGAAACGTGTAAAACTATGTATCAATCCTCAAATTTGTTTTAATAAATGCAAATTACTTATATTTTTTTCCTGATCTTCAATTAAAGCTTTCGAAAATCAACCCAAACATCGAAAATTAACGCGTAACAATCAACAATATATTTTTAATTTTTTGGCGACATTTCTAAATATATTGGCTTTTTTTCCATTTCCATCCCTACACGTACTCCGTTCTTATCAGCCCGACCTCCTCATTTGACAACCATTGAGGTCCCCTAGCACGCTACAGGAAACATTATCAAAAGGGCAGCCCTCCACAATAGGGCTCCCACTCCAGGTTCCACAAAAGACGCACGCCCCACAATGTTGTGTATGTACTCGAGTCCATTACAGTTGAGCGGAGGCTTGTGAAAAGGGGCCTGTGGTGGTTTTGCAGGGTTATGAATTAGGTGCGTGGTTTTTATGAGGGGAAATTGGTAAGGGCCAATCGGGGATGGATTGAAGGTGTTGCGTGATCAGATTGAATAGCTTTATCGGGGATAGGATGATGTGAAATTTGGTGTTTTGTTTGTAATGCGATATATTGGGCTTGGTGGCTACGAAACTTGTTACATTTCGATTGATGAAATTGTTATTTTCAAAGAAATTATTTTTTAATGACTTCTTCCTCTGTCTCTTCGGTATATCTTCCAATATGTCTTGTTTAATTTTGTATACTCTTATTATCGCAATTTCCGTACTTTTTATGATATTTTTAAAAATTTATTTACTACTCACATAAAATAATTTCAATTAAAACTTTTATGTTTAAACTTTTTTTATTGATTGCACCATCCAGTTTTTTTTTTTAAAGAATGTTTCTTCCTTTTTCTTTTCTCCTGCAGTTATAAAATATTCACAAATGTACACAAACACTGAAACTTCATTACTATTTTCTCATAATTTATATGTTTAAAATATATTTTTAGTTGATTTATTATGTATTTTTTACCATATTTAAGCAAAAATCCTAATTGATTGATTAATCTCTCAAGTCATTTCAATTTGACTCATATTTTTTCTGCGTTAGATTTGTTATTAGATTTATCATAATGAAATGTAACAAAGCAATTTCAATAGAAAAAATTACAAAAACTAAAATTTATGCTTTAGGTCCCAATAAATATTTTCGATTGATTTTCAAGAGGACATTTCCTTTTTGAAAAATTCTACATTAGTAGTTTACTAACCACAACAAATTTAAACTTCATAGTATTTTCACCATTTAATTTCCATGATTTATTGTTGAAATTATTTCGTTGATAGGTACTTTATTTGAAAACTTTTTCTTATAAATAAAGAAAAAATATTTCTTTAAACTGAATTTTACTTTACCTCCCTCATAGCTCAGGTCGAACTCATACTTAAACTTGATTTCCACACTACTTCAAGAATAACAAAAAAATCACATCAATACTAAAAAATACAGTAGACTTAGAGAAATCAGTCGAATATGAAATATAATTTTTCAGAATACCCATAAAAAAAGTCAAATTCGGATCCACATAGAAGTTTACACACTATAACATACCCTCTACACAGTGACACACAACAACTGTGGTTGAAAATGATTGAATGCGCCCATGAATAGCCCCGAAAACGGACGTGATTTCAGAAAAAAAGAGGGAGGGAGTGATACGGGTAATTCTCCCACCGTATGGAATCTATAGTCGCACCACAAACAGCTTCATCAACCGCCTATTGTGGGACACTCCAACCTCAAAGGCGCGAGCTACCAACAGTAGTTTCACGGATAACCTTTTATTTGTGGGACACTGTAAACATTGTCGACACGATTACACAGGATTTGAGGTGAAAAGAGACCAGAGCATTGAATGAGCCATGCCTTTGAATGTATTTGGTCGTGATGGGGAAATAATAAAAAAAGCTTTTTGAAGAGAGTTGAAAGTTAGTAAAGGTTAATCTGGACTTTCACCCGTAGTCTTGAGAAATGTAACCCAGGTTTGGTGCATTGAAGATCTTGACTTTTCTTGAATGAAATTATTTGTGAATGGTTGAGGAAAAGGGTGTGCAGGTGAAGTCGTAGGTCTGGATGTGGTTACTCATGCAGATATGTTCGTGGTTCTACTTGATCGACTTTTCACACTGACGGGGCCTCTACCGATATTTTGTGTGAGTTTAGGGTCAAAAGAACCCTTTTAGATTTTATTGGTGTGATAAATATGGTCACGTCTCCAAACCTTTATTAAAAGCCAATGAATACTATATATTTATTTGAATAAAACATACGCAAAGCAGAACACATACCATACGATAAAAAGCCAAAAAGTCACAAGTAGATATCAGGTTACGTGAGTTATACTTTATTTTAAACGAAACCAACCAAATAATTCAAAAAAGATTTACCAAAATCCCGTTAGTTTGGCATGTTTTATGAATTAAATAAACATATGTGTGTTTGCCTCACGTTTTGTAATTATTTATCTATAAAAACAATAAACTCTTACATGTATCATTGTACTAATGTAGTTGCATATTTTCATGCAATCTTTGCCTTTCAAATAATCGTAATACATATATAATGGCTTTCATATTAGGTTTTATTCTTTATGATAATAAAACCGAGACAAAAAAAAATCTTACGTAAATTCTTAGTAAATTCTCAAACTTATCCCATTTTAATAAAATTTAGATTAGTTCCATGCCCACACGAACCCTTTTCTATTGCAGATTTAAATGAAAGAAGAAAAAAAGCAATTTAATATTCCAACAAGCAGATAGAATTATGTTCCTTGTTTTCATCGTCATGCATTAACATTTCATTTAAATGTAAATAAAAGCCTTTAAAACGCAAACAAGTTTTGCACGAAAGCTCCCATTTTAAATAAATAATAGTTTTATGGAAAAACACAAGAAAGGTAAGTAACATCTTAATACGCTTTTCCAGCACTGATAGCTCAAGACATCATAGGCCACGTATAGCGTGATCAGAGGATCCCAAGCCGCGTCTCAATACCATTAAAACGTAATTTGTCCAGAAAACTCATCCACCATTCGAACACACAAGGGTCCGCTGATTGTATTATTAGTTGGAACGTGGCGTTGGGATAGCACCAGCTGAACATTTCAATTCCCCTACTGCTCCAGAATTATTACCCCCTGTATTATTCGCTGATGAATACGAAATGAGTTGTTGAAACAATTTCTGGACGATTGTTCCTCACGCGTTTTCCATCCTCGGCCATCCTTGCTATTTATTAGGGGAAGACGCTTGATGCTGGATTGCTTTGTTGCGGTGGTCCGATTCGCGTTCGGCACGCTACTCTATAAGAATGTGTGTTCGTCTCTGCATAGATGGAGGGGTAGTTTGGCCGAAACTCGCACACGCTTTAATGGATCTAATGGATAGTTTCTTGGGTGGTTGTATCGCAGAAGTTTTGGATATGCTGAATATTCAGAGGAAAGATTGTGTTCGAAAAAAATGATTTAACTGAAAAGTCGAAAATAAACTGTAGCCATAATAGTAGATATAGTTGCAATAAAGACAACGCTAACATTATTGTAATTGGACTTGATAACAGACTTTTCTTATTTGGAAGAATTGGTATTATGTTGACAAACAGTTTTGTTTTTAAGCATAAAGTGTCGTTAAAGGTCGAAAATTTAACATATATACCTACTATATTAAGATCTATTTTAAAAATTTTGATAATCATTAAAAAAAATAAAGTAAGATTAGTATTAAGTAAGATTTTTTAAAAGTAAGATTTTTAAAATGAATAGAAACGTATAAAAATAAAGTAACTTTTTTAATGTACAAATCAATGTTATTTTCATAAAAACATTATTATATTTTGATATTTTTTAAACCCAATTTAAATTTTTTATTAGAAATTCAAACGTTAGATATCTAAACAGGGTGTTATGTTTCCATAACACTAATTTTTTAAAGTGCTTCACTTTGAAACAGGCTACTTTTTAAACAAACAACTTTGAAACAACTTACTTTCTCTTTGAATTTATTGCAACAATAATAATTGTTTTATCCATCTCTTATCACCATCCCAATCAACAGCGTTCTTACAAATCCTTAATAACACCCCCATTCAGTAACTTGATAAACTGATAAATTCGTCCCATCCTTAAAAAAGCACTTGGTGTCTCAATACTTAGACTTCTCTCAGCTTTCATCTTTGTATCACACAAGCCTTCTCTATTTCTTTCCCCCAGAGGATTTTATTTTCAGACTCATAAACAGAAGTGGAAATTAATGATATCTCTACTTAAGAGCAAAACGGGTGTAACTCATAAATTGACAGTATTCAGTTATTCAGTAGATTTTAAATGTAGAATAGTACTTTTTTTTCTAAACGGGGTTGCTTATGTTTTCTATGGTTGTTTAGCATTTACAAACTCGCCATATTCCCCAGAAGTGAGAGCTATTTTTGTTGCACCATCAAGGTAGCTCTCGCTACTACTTTTCACTCTTAAAACAAAAGAGTGAAATCCACTCCTGTAGAAGAAGTGCATTTTCGGCACTGGAAAGGAGTGAAATTAACTCCTAAATCGCTTGTAATCACCCTAAATCGCTCCTAATCGCCCTAAATCACTCCTAATCGCCCTAAAATCGCTCGATAGATTGTTCGTTAAGATTGTTGGAAGTTTAACAAAACAAAAGTGTGAAATCCACTCCTAGAAGGGAAGAGCATTTTCGACACCGAAAGTCGTGAAAATTAACTCAAACTGAGTTAAAATCGCTTGTGTGTTTTATGAGTGTTGACTCTCATATTATTATGAATCTGAACTCTCTGTGGATGTTAACGCTGCTGAGTTAAACCCAAGCTAAATAATTACTCGATAATCTTATACATCAATCAGAATCATATGACATGTGTGCAGACGATTTTCCCATTTTGAAAATCTTACTCAGCCGGGGAAATTTCGTGCATTGTCGCTATAAAATAATTCTTTTACGTATTTCTGCAAAATTAAAACTAAAAATTAGCTGGCAGATTTAATACTTGAAACTGAATCGGCGGCAGTTAAGGTTTTATCCGGTTTTTAAGGCTTACTTGTAAAGTTACAAAATTAGGACTTGTGCCACTCCGGTTCTTAGACATATTTATAAAAAAAGCAGTAAAATCACAGACTGTGAACACGCAATTAAAAGAACAGTAGTCGTGTCTAAAATTAAGCAGCTGACGCTTGATAGCTATCAGCTTTAGTGTGGGACCAACGGGCTTATAATGTAAGACTCATCTTGTTGAACATATAGAGAGATGAGACTTTTGATCGTCGTAGAGAACATATATCTTTTGTTCATGATATTTTTACGAGGACCATATTTTGTAATTTGTGTATTCATGGAGCTGCAATAAGAACAACCGTGTCTCGCTCAAATGGCAATGGATCTGAAAAGTGCGGCCATTGCCAACAGGTCGAGTACAACTATGAGCACACGCAAAAAACTGTCCGGTACGTACAAACGAAAATTTAGTTCTCCCAACCAAACCGTTCGGTTGCTATAGGACTGACAGGACTGTCTAGTTGCAGGAACCAAACACGTTTGGTTAGAAGCGTTCGGCGGGCGCAAACGACTAGTTCGGTTGAGAGAACTACACTGATATCGCCCAGTTTAGTTCTCACAACTAGACTGTTTGTTTGTTGTAACTGGTCTTATTTAGTTAGAATAAACATATAATTAGTTTATAGAGACAGCTTTTATTTAGTTTTCGTGAAAAGATTGTTTGTTTATAGAAAACGCATTGATTTAGTTATAGGGAACATATTGTTTGTTTATAGAAAACGCTTTTATTTAGTTATTTTAAACGAATGTAGTGTGCTTTATAACGGAACTTATTTAGTTTTAATTACAGTGACGGCCAAAAGTGTGGACACTTTTTTGAGTTTCATGTAACTGTGTGCTTGTAAAATATATTAATTTTCACTTAAATATAATCATTTATACATTAAGTTGAAGGTAATTTAATGTAGAATTTAGTAATAAAAATTGCCAAAAGTGAAAATTAATATATTCTACAAGGACACAATGTTGAAAAACAAGAGACTTTCAAAAAGTGTCTACACTTTTGGCCACCACTGTATATGATGGTTTATTTATATATCATTTAAAAGAGTTATTTGCAGTTATTAAGAACCTAAATTTCCAAAAATTTAAATGTCAGCACAAAGTATTATCTAAATATACAATTAAATAAGTTAGAGGATTGCTGTGGACAAGAAATTAAATTTCTTTTGAACTACATTAAAAAAAGACATAGCATATCACATTGACACGGAAAATAAACAATTTTATTTACATACCATATTTATTATTTCAATACAATTTGAAATATTTGTCTTCAATAAAAATACAACCAGTTTCAAACTGTACAAAAACACATAGAAAAAAAGATCTATGTTGCACCAAAACTTGGTGTCAATTTGCTGGCTACAAAACATGGCGCATTACTACACCAAACTTTGGTGCAACCTCTAGCCATAATTTGGTGCAGTTGAAACTCCAAATTTTGGCGCAACCTTGAACCATAATTTAGTGCAATCTTTCAATAATTAGGTGCTACTGACAAACTTAATTATGATGCAGATGAAAATTCCGAAATTACATTCCACTTAATAACGCTAATTTTAATAATAGTAAGTTTGAATGGAAATTTTTGTAAACTTAGCTATTTTAATTATAGTAAGTGAAACGTAGAATAGGAATTTTCATCTGCATTTTAATTTAGTTTGTCAGTAGAACCTAATTATTAAAAGATTGCACTAAATTATGGCCTGAGGCTTATTAATCATAACTATAACTTTTTTTAAGTTGTTCGTCTGATGACTAAGCAAGAATGCTTTTTAACATTTTCCAATATTTAATGAAAGCCAAAAGGTGACTTGTAAAATTAAGTTTTAAAGTTAAAACGTTTTATAAAAATTTAGACTTTTACAAGCATTATTTCATTCAGAATTTTTTGAGTAATTCAAATGCAAGGAACTTTATTTTCAAAAATAACTAATAATATTTTTTAAAAATAGTGTTTTAAAATATATGGTACTCAAATACATCAAATTCAAGTTTTAAGCAAAATAGGTTACCAAAAACAAAATTTATTTTACAAACCCACATACAAAGTATCAACAATGGCATCAATACAAGTTGCTCAGAAATTTTATTAAATCAGGAAATGAGCCACTTAAATCAAACAGGAACATTTTTGAGAGGACGAATGTATTAAAAAAGTAATGAATAAAAAGAATGCCACTTAGGTGTACAGAAACACTAGAAATTACAATAAATGTTCAAAATTGGTAATTTTTTTAAACTTTAAATGAGTTAGAACCACAAATCGTTTACTTTTAAAAAATGATACCAAGTTTGAATTTTATAGTCCATTTCATAAAAAATTACAAAGGGTTTTTACTACTTTCCATGCATTGCAATCTCAAGGACTCAATTTTCTAAAAACTGTATTTTATGCATATGTTACTTCGTTCAAACAATGATAACTGAAGTTTAAATTGGTATTTTGTTTTTAAGATTTTTTAAATTTAAATATATAATTGTGAGATGTTGTGAACCTCAAAAAAGATTAGGTAGTTCTAGTAAACTAGTTCTTTTATTAAAGGTTATTGGTGCAGAAAAAATAGGATTTTTTAGGAATGCTATTTAAATATAAAAATATATATATTTAAGAAACTAAATAAACTAGAAAAACAATTTGAGGTTCATAACATTGAGAATGATTGGGTGGTTAATTTGCGTGTATTTTTAGTTGTCCAAGTCAATTTAGGTATTGAGTGTTTAAAAAACATGCTAATTTATGCATAAAATGCTAGCCAATTAGCATTTGAATTCTTTTTTAAAACAAATTCCACACAAATCCATATGCAGGATTTGTAGGTAACAAACTGAAGAAAAAAGTTAAATGAGTATGTACGCCTCAAATGCGGCGAGAAAACAACATCTTAGCAATACGAAGACTTTATGATCAAATATTAAATGTTTGGGAATAACAATACTATTATTTCCATGTTTGAACACTGAGAGTGGATAATTATCTTGAAAAGCTTCAAGAGACAAGATTTTAATATTATCACATTTTTCAATTTGATAGCCTCGAATATGGAACACAGAGTAAATGACTTATAAATATGACATAAAAATACTCCTCCTGTGATTATAGACTGCGAAACATGTGTTCCCGCTTGTCGTAAGCAACTCTTCCTCGATGACCACTGACCCAGTTGTGTTGCACAACATTGCTTTGAACCCTGCAACATCGCCCCTGGTGGAAACATACCACACCACCCTGTCCGTGGACTTTTTGGAATTCGCTTCCCCGATTCTGGAGGTCCGGTTTTAGCAGGACCAATGGAGCAAAGGACTGTAATTCGCAGAGGAGTTCGTCAATGGACAGGGAAGTCAATAGTTTGCCGGACAGGTCTGAGGGCAGGTGGCACTTGACTTCGTCCCAGGTGAATGTGTTGTGCTGGTTTTTCGGCCAGGAGCCGAGGGGTTGGTGGAGACAGTCGCATGTGAGCAAGTTGCCTGGAAGAAATGAGAATGTAAATAAAAAAATAATGCATTAGATATGCCCATTTCCTAAACGGCTTAATTGTTTGGCGATATGACCACAAGCAAAATTGTTCTGCTAAAACGGTAACACAGTCTTCAATGGCAGCTTTGGTCGACCAGTAAGTTCCTTGGCTACTTCTAGGGCCATTGTGTCTGTTAACGAGCGTCTCCCCTTTTTCTATATGGCAGCCCTTATCCCATGTGACTTTCCTATTCAAAATTGTGCATGACTTGTTACAACTTCACGTTTACAAAACCTGGAAATTAACATGCATTAAATGCCAGCTAGTGGGCAGAAATTATTCAAAACAGTGGGTGCCCTATTTAAATTCTAAAATGTTGCATGCTTCTTGTCTGGTATATAACATCAACATGTGTTTTATAAAGTAAATAGGCGAGTTGCCCCATTTCCAAAAATTATACATCAGTAAACGCCAGTCGACCAGGGCAGCAATGTAAATAATTAATATTTATTTTATACTTATCTAACAAATTGTAGTGGTGATTTATAATTGTAATACCAAAGTATAATAACTTACATTGTAAAACGCCTTGCATTTATAAAACTTTCCTCAGCTGAAGAGTACACGGGAAAAACCGATTGATTTTGTAGAGAAGTTTCCCTAGCAGGCCACTTTGGCGATGATAGCGAGTAATCACCGAAACTTGTGTAAAGAAACCAGTTCCTACCACATAGATCACAGTTAAAGTAATAGAGTGGCAGCTCACATGACTTCCAACGCTAACGACAAGACGCGCAAGGAGCTCCCAGAAGAGCCCATATGAAACCAGTGTTGTAGGTCGTCACGTGATCTTCCACTCTAATACTTTAACTACCATATATGTGGTTCCTAGCTACCAAGATTCGATCCCGGTGCTTGGACCAAGCGAAGAAGAAAGACAGAAACCGGTTTTCTGCCACCAATGTTCGCCGAGCAGACAATTGCGGGCACCTAATTAATCAATCGGTTCTTCCTGTGTACTCTTCAACTGTGAAATATACTAACCTTCCGCACCTTCTCAAACTGAATCCTTAAATAAGAAGAATAAATATTAGGTAATGTACTATTTTCTATGTATGAAATAGTGTTTTAAAATTTAATAGTGCTATAAATACTCGAGCTTTACATTAAAAATTAAGGTTCGAATGGGAAAACCATTATCTTGACATGGTCAAGATATCCAGCAATGGTACAGCTAGCGTATCAGGGCCATTCTCAATTTGGCAGCCAACGTTTGCAGCCAAGTAGCGAAAAAGGTACTAAATTTGGCAAACATTCCAGTTCAACTTTGATGTTTACATCAATCTTGTTGCCAAATCTTGCAAACTAATTTACTTTTAAGTAGGATTGGCTGAAAATTCTGGTTTTGGTGGGAGTGAGTATTTGTTGTGTAAGGTTTAGTTTTTATTATGATCGTGCGCAAGCCGATCATAATTTTAAAATTTAACAACTTTTGATTAAAAGTAAATAAATTATAATAACAGTCCAGCCGTCACAATAGACACCAGCATTTTTTTAAGGACACCACGGCTCGAGTGGCCACAATCGAAGAACCCGGAGGGTGTACCAGCGTTTTTTTTTTTTAAGAATATCACGGCTCAAAGGGGCCACAATCGATGGCCTGATGGAAATACCAACATATTTTTTTTAAGTGTGTCATGGGTCGAGTTTCTACATTCTATTGTCAAAGGATTTCCGAGTTTTGCAGCTCGCGGCACAGACAGGAAAATTTTGTAACGTATCTGGCGTACAAAATTTTACGTTTCGACCTTTAAAACATTAGTGGGCTTTCAAGGCACGATAAAAACTGAAAATCAAATGAAACTAATCCCTCACACTACCGTCACCACTCCGTAAGCAGAAGCAGTGAAAGGAATTAGAGAAATGCAACTGAGAGAATATGTCACGACAAAAACAGCCAACTACAGCAGAAATAAGCTCCAATGGTGAAGCAATAAACCAACAACAAACTATGTAACCAAAACAAATAAGTAACGAGCTGCGAAATTATTGTTCTAAATTAAGGAATTTTAATAAATTTTCAACGTTTTGAACCAAATATTGATGTTAAAAACTAAAATAAGCATTTTTATAAAGTGAATTTACTGATACCGTACCAAAATTAATATTTCATTTAATTCTACTAACTATAGCAACCCCGTGTTTACTTTTTGATGAACGCTAAAGGTCACCAAATAGCATTATGGCCCCGATACGCTAGGTGTTCCCCAGCAATTAATATACGTAACATGAATAAAACCCTGAAATGTATTTGGATAATGTAATTTGCAGTAAGTGATCAAAATCCCTGTATTAATACTGTAATATTTAGTAGATTTCTTAAAGCAGAAATAATTAACTGAAACAATACATAGTTACCACTCTAATAACAAATAAAAATAAGAATAGACTTGAATTAAATTTTAAAAATTTTTTAGGACACAATCATTTAAATAAACAGATTAACTCAAAGGGCACATATATACTGGCTTCATTATTGAAATAATATGAATTTATATAAAACTTATTGTTCAAATCTATTAGCGATTACATGCACACGAAATTCAGAACCTTTCGCAGGACAAATACAAAATTACGAAAACATGGACATTTTTAATTTTTTTATAGCTTGTGCAGGCCAGAAACATAACAAGTAGGCATCTGCGAAAGGCAGTTCGTCTGAACCCACCCTACCTAAATTAATCTCATGGATAAACAGATATATAGACATGCGTTTGAAAAAAAAAGATAACTAAGAGATCGAAATCAAAACTTCCCAACGTATTCGTATACATTTCTAACTTCTTGTGAAACTACTAGTGAAGTTATTTTTCATTAAAAATGGTAATGTAAAAGTTTGAAAACATCAAATGAAAGTATACAAGTAATTATAAACATAAAAATAATTATTTCAAAACTTACCGGCAAGACACACACGACGAATTAGGCTAGGCTTGAGCGTTCTCTTGCTGGTGATGCGCGCGTTGGTTGCTTTTTCGTTGGAGTAAACACAGAGTTTAGTTGTCTCAACTGAACTCATTGAGGCAGTTTGGTCCCGTTGACTAAACTCGCTCAATCGAACGAGTATAGTTATGGTAACTAAACTGGTAGGTTTGAAAGAAACCACCAGTTTGGCTGTACCAATCAAACACCCTTCAACCGAACTTGGTTGAGTTGCATGACCAGCACCATTTTTTTGCGTGCATGCGCAGTAAAGAAAAATGACGTCATTTGGCGGTTTTTACAAACTTGACCACCAAAGTCAAATTTTTTAAAATTAAAATTTAATTTTCGAACTAAATATAACTTGAAATAGCAATTCTAGTGCTAACACATATCCGCTTCTACAACCTATACAGATGATGACGGTTGACGAGCAAGCGCAGAAATCAACCGTCGAATATATTAACTCTCGTTTCTACATTTATTATCGTTTGCTAATAAAAATCAAATCATGAGTTTTTATTTTACATTTCCACTGAAAGAAACAAATGGGAATAGCATCTATAACGTACGGGAAGGTAAGTTAAAAAAAATTAGTGCCATTATTTACGATTAAATGATAAATTAGGCACTTTTTGACTAAATGTTTACTTTTTTAAAAGTTTCATTAAACAAATTTTCTTGTAACAAAATTCTATTAAACAAAATTTCTTGGAAATGATCGAATTTCAAAAGGTATTTTCTTCATAAAAATCTTTTATTCTATTTTCTTCATAAAAATCCAACATTTGTATCCCTCCAACTATCAAAACTTTTAGTCAGTAATTGATCTCTTACTTTAACACTATATTCTCTAGACAAAAAGTTAGTTACAATTAAATAACTTGTTGTTTCCTTCCTTTCAAAAGAATAGCTGAAAAGAACACGCTGTTACTTTAAGAAACATCGTCAGTTGAGTGAAATGCCAATCTTCGCGATTATGACAAGAGGCCTTTTGTATGTTGTAAATGACAAGTAAGCTGTGTCTGTTGATAATAATTTTATTTAGTTATGGAGGGATGGTTTCAATTTGACTCGCTCTCTCTTTTGATTTCTAAATATTATTTCATGGCTTTACCTAGATTAGTTATGTAGTAACTATTAACTAACGCATCAAGCAATGAAGATGCTTGATGGATGCTGTAAAACAGTTGAAACGAACACGGTGGAAGAAGGGCCGCCACAGTACCGTTACACCCGAAAATTGGAGTATACTCCAATTTTCGATTTTGTTTTTACGATTTACTGTATCATTTTTGAGTATAATATTCGGTTTTATACAAATTTAAAATTAACTAAAATAAAAAAATAGCAATGCAATAAAAATTTATTGTATAAAGTTTAAAAAATAATTATTAATCTACAAAATAATAATGCGTAGAAATTATATATAGAAAGTGGGAGATACATGGTTGGAGGGGAGAGAAGATAGGGGTTTTGTAGTTTAGAAATTTTGAAAATTTTCAAGAAATAATATTTTAATTAATTTTCACACCTAATTTTGTAAGATAATATTTTTTCTTTAACATTAAATTACCGATAATTTAACAAATGTTACAATGGCGGAAAAATAGGTATGTCAAATAGACTCAACCCTGTAGTTGTTTTTACTGCAATCAGTGTAAGATAGTAGAGAAACAACATTGGAGTGATTCGAGCTTAATCAAAATTCAGGGGCTATTAAAAGTATTTGATAACAAAAAAACCAATGATAAATGATAAAATACCCTCACATAAACAAAATATAACAGGCTCGTATATATTTTTTGCAATAAAGTATTAACGCTGCATACAATAAATGAATTATTCTAAAAAAATTCATAAAAAAGGGGTATCCGACTACCTTTCAAACGTTAATTTCGATGAAAATGTGCAATTTGTTTTATTTTATTTTTAGATAATATAAACATTTATCTTTTCAAATCTGCTTTTAGTTTTAAGCTCCGTTGAGTAGAAGCTTAGATATGTGGATTTCAAAATTGGCATAATGGTAAATCAAAACCGAAAGTAAGCTTTAAAAAAAAAAATTTTAAAAAAAATTAAACCATTTTTAAATAATTAAACATAAAAACATATTGCTAGAATAAGGCCAAAATAAAATGGATAATTTTTAATTTCAGTTTGGCAACACCGAAATGTTTACAAACAGTGCCTTTCTGGTATGCCTTTTTTGAAATTTTTACTTTGATCGCGTTTTCTGAAGAATTGCTTTTTCACTAACTTTGCCATACCGCTTTTGCTGTATCTCAAAATGTATTCAATATAACAGTCTGATATTTTATATGGTGGTTCGTTATAGTTCAGAGAATGTAATGAACTAAAAGCGTGTATGTAGTTACATATTTTAAATATTTATTGATGAATGATTCAAAAATAACCTTGAAAATATTTGAATTTTTTATGAAAATTTACATTATACCCTGTAAAATTAAAGTTTTTTATAATATCAATTAGCTTTTAGTTCATTACACTTCTGAATATGCTGGTAATGTATGGTTAAAATTTAAATGAATTATATTGATAAACTTTTCTTCTACATTAAAAGCCGTTTCCGCAAATTAATGGTCAATTTTCACTAAAAATCGCTATTTTTGTAAAAAATAAAAATTTTACAGTTATAATTTGTGTTAAATTCATTTTTCAATAGTACATTTTACCTTTCCATTGCATTTACAGTTTATGATTTCGAGGTTTAAAAAAAAGTGCACGAAAGGTAGTCGGATACCTTAATGAAACAATCAGCGAATTTGTCATTGTCCCGATAATTTCCTTTGGACTGATTAAGGGGAAATGAGCGTGTTGGACGGCGGGTCTCCAAAGCAAAGTGCTTTAGTGTTAATCCAATAGAGAAAAAAATATTTTCTTTGCTACATTTATCCGGCTGTATTGAATATTTTTACAAACGGATTTTTTATGAGATAAAGGTAGCTGACTTACAGGCCCCGACCATCCCACTTTTTGATATTGGTACTAATATTTCAATAAATAATATTACTCAAAATATTAGAAGCGATTAAAAAGCTTGGGATTATGGAGACCTGCAAGTTATATACATTTATCATTTAAAAAAATACTATTTGTAAAAATATTTCATACAGCTGGAGAAAAGTGGCAAAGGGAATATTTCTCCCCTATTGAATGAACACTGAGCCATTTTAGTTTGGAGATCCGTGGTCTAGCGCGTCTATTCCCCCTTAAGATAACAAATGAAATTGTGAAGGGTTAATCAAACTTTAATTCTACCGTCACTTAATTCGGAGGTACAGAAAAGAAAAACACTGATTAATAAGTGAAGCATAAGTAGAAAAATCTTCAACTCAATTTAACTCCTATAACTTTCACTCGTCGAAAAAGCACAACATAATAAAACCTAAAACTGAAAGAGCACCCGCCAAGAAGAGGGAAGGAGAGTTGAAAATCAGCCAGAAAAAAAACTATCTAGAAAAAAAAGACAGCAAAGCAATGCGTTTGTTCAGGGGCTTAAAAAGCATATTTGACAACACCAACATAATTGTCTTAAAATACCCTCACATAAACTATACATAACAGACCCTATATATTTTTTTGAAATAAAACTTTAATGCCCTAAACAACAAATACAAAAACTTATTAAAAGAATATTTCATTCAAAGACAGTTGTTAAAATCCCAAGCAAACTCTAATAGTACTATCCGTTGCCAACTGGGAAACGGTTGATCAAATTTTAATTCTCCGTTCACTTAATGTGGAGGTACCGAAAAGAAAAACACTGATTAATAAGTGAGGCATAAGTAAAAAAATCATCAACTCAATTTAACTCCTATAACTTTCACTCGTCGAAAAAGCACACCAAAATAAAACCTAAAACTGAAAGGGCACCCGCCAAGAAGAGGGAAGGAGGGTTGAAAACCAGCCAGAAGAAAATTAAGAAAAAACCTCTCCACTCCTAGAAGAAAATAATAAAAAAAAGACAGCAAAGCAATGCGTTAAAAAAGCAGCAGAAAGCAATCCTAGAAGAGAGCAAGAGAGAGGAAAAAAAGCAGGAGAAATGCAATATCCGTTTTGCATGGCAAACAGTTCGTTCTTCGAGGATATCAGGTTTCTCTGAGAATGTATCCTAGAATTCTGAGGAGAACAGGAGAGCTCTTTGACAAGACACGATGTGGTGTTGGCACAGAGGGTCTCCTTGTGTCGCGATGCTGCTGCATCGGGAATTTCTGCTGTTGATTTCTTTTATTTCGCACTTCTGGGTCTCTGTCACTGCTTTACTTAGCAGCGCTTGTCTGCGACTGTTTGGATGGGAGCGCGTTAAAAAAATTAAGCAGGTAGATTGAGAAGTTAGTTAGGATGCAGTGTTTATTTTGGAGATGTCGTTACATGCTGTTTTTATATTAGCCTAACATATGCTTTTGTATTGAAGAGGAAGGATGAAAATAGAACTGCATTTCAAAATTGTTATCTTTATGTTTACCAAATCGTTTTTAGACTTTATTGAACCATTTATCATCTAACACTATTAAAAAAATCAGTCGAGTTTACTAGTATGTACAAGTGCTGTACTCCTACAAATTTGCAGTAATTTTAAAGCATGTATGCCACAACCAAAATCTACTTTGAATTCCCGATTGGTAGAAAATAAAGCGCTAATATAAGTAAGGGCATGTGGCGTGCGCAAACTGATCATACTCTGACCAGGGTAACTACGTGAGCAAGATGACAAAATATAGCGTTGTGCTGCACAATTGTGTTCATAGCAATAGCTGCAATCAAATGCATAAGAATATGCGATGACTATGCGGCAAATATGCTGCTCCTTTAAAGAATTTTTTTTTTACACTGAAGCAATACTCCATATCATAATGAGGTGCCAAATTAAAAAAATAAGAATCAAATACCAATCGCATCGAAATCAGCTACCGGGTAGAGGATTACACCTATATTCCGGCTTGTGTGCTTGATCAGAGACCCGCTTATATAAGCCTTCGTCAAGTAAGACAGGCACAGAACGAGTTTTTACTCTCACAGAGAACGGAAGGACGAAACCCAGGGTGAATATGGGAATCGAACCCGTTACAGCGCGCAGAATGCTAGCGTTATTGCCCAAACCACTCGGCTATCCGGGTCCCAAACCAACCAAAACACTATCAAATGCAATATGTGACCTCATCCAAACCCCCATAAAACAATTGAAAACCGACGCCCCTCGGAAATTGCCAGCAATTATTCACCTAGCCGTAACTATAACGGACAGCGAATATTCGCAAATGGTCGCCACGCCCGAACTTTTTGACGCATGCAAATCATTTTCCTGCAGATCATTTGTCTGCGGCGAGTGAGCTGTTCCTCTGATTGGCCCCAACGCCTTCAGGTGTAAAGGTATGTGTTGGTGGTCATAAAAAACACACTGGCTGTCTTGTTAGTCGGTGGAGTATGTTTGAGAGAGATGTAACTGTTAGTGTTTGTGAAAAATGAGTTCTAATTTGAAAAGTTAGTCGTTAAATTACTACTGCTTTTACTTTTAGCAAGGTTGGGTGTGGATGGTTGACAACTGAATTTAACAATGATGAATTTTTAAGGTTAAAACAATAGTGTAAAATGTTTCGAACGATGATTTATTTGGTAGGGATTTCAGCAATTAAAAATATGATTTGTGTTGTTTAGATTAAGTATTTAGAAATTTTTTTAACGTATTATAAAAATTTGTTTTAGAACATGTGATGTTTTTAGGGAGGCTGTATCAAAAGAGCACGCGTTTGAATTGGCTAACTGCAGATGACGTAGTTTCTTCCAGCTTTCCTTCCTGTTATTCCTTTGATCGGTGCAATGTTTCCACATGACATTCCACATGACCACATGAATAATTCCACATGACATGACGCTAACTGCAGATTGCGTAGTTTCTTCCAGCTTTCCTTCCTGTTATTCCTTTGATCGTTGCACTGTTTCCACATGACTTTAATTCTCCAATCGGGGGGCACAGGAAAAATTGTTTTTCCCTCTGCATTTCGGTTGCTAGCAAATGAAACATTCCCATTCCTACAAGAAAACCACAGTAGTATACTATTAGTCAAGAAAAATATTAGTTTGATAACAGTGAATATTTAAATTTAATTTTAACCTCCAATGCATTTCATACTTCAAACCGCAATAATTTTACTCTTGTAGAGTGAGGCGTTAGATACAATTCTGTAAAGCCACCGCTGCCTTGTTAGACAGGGCTACTCCCTGAACTTAGTTACCTCTGCAAAATGGATGGTGAAGACTGGAACGAATTCCGATTTTGGCAATTGGCTACCAGATGGACCATGTGAAACTGTAGTCCTAGCTGTTTACTTGCGAAATGGTTTTCATGGGATGTTAGAAAAGCAATTACATGAGGATGTTACATTATTTGTAAGTGTTAAAATTTTTTTTTTTTTTGCAAGGTGGAAGTGTGTTGATAGAAATTATCATAATTATAAATTTTCTTCTTCACTATTTTGACTGAGTATGGCCTCATTTTTTAACAGCTGTTGATAGAACATTCTTTAAAACATACTCGTTTGCTTTTTATAAAAAATACATGGTATTTACTTTTATTTATCAAATAATAATTTTTACTAAACCAAAAGTTTCCACATTTGGCTTTCAATCTTATTTTAAAAATATTATAGCGAAATAGAATTACCAAATGTTATTTTTTTAAATAAATAAATTATTGGATCTTGAATTTTGGATGTTGGATTAGTAGAATCTCCAACTTTAAGATATTCTTTAGAATATTTTTAAGCATTTAAAATTTTCTTAGATCTGTTATTATAGAGATGAATTCTTCATGTTCTGAGTTAAGGAATTGGCAAAAACTTTAGCATTAAGAGTTAAAACTTTTGAAAACCTTCAGTGTGCATTCCATGCATTATGGAAAATATTTCACTATGAAATGAAATTTCTGTGATAAATCATCGAAGGACAACAGAAAATGTCCCAATTTTAACTTTGTGAAGAAACAGTTTCCTTTCTTGATGATTTACGATCACTTGACTATGCTTCAAAGATCTTGGCCTCTTTTTTTATCAAAATAAAATCATTATTTCACAAAATTTCTTGTACACACATTTCTTCAATGGCGGGATACCATTACAGAAACCTTGCAAACGCACCGCAAACCATAGCATTTACATACCTCTTCAGTCACAGAAGCTATTTCGGCCGTCCATGAGCATCGGACCATCAACTTGATGAATGGATAATGGCTCAAAAAAAGCATGACGTCCTCGATTCGATGAAAATAACACCCCACTTAGATTTCATTCGTCGGTCGGCTCCTATATCGGTGGAAGTCATTGGCTCTTGCTAAGTCCAACCGTGTTCCGAAAGGATCATTATCGCTCTGCCGTGACCAAACAAGAGGAGATTAGACACAGCCGTGCTTCCTGTGCGAATCACGAATTAGATGGAGGCAAAAGTAATAAACAGATAAAAAATTGTAGGAAAAATGCGTGGAAACAATTGCCTTTTAAATTTGAATTTTTAGGTCGATGTTGTGGCCCGGTTTAGAGTGTGACACCAATGGTAAGAGTCCGTCACTTGGTGGCCTTTGAAATCAGCAATTCAATGCTAGTATTAGTAGTACTGTCAAATGATTGTGGGATGTTTTCGAGGTGGAATATTGTTGTGACATTTCCGTTCTTGTAGAGAGTTAAATTCCTTAACATTGCAACATAAAAAGTCAAGGAAAAAAACCTTGTAAAAGAACAGAATTTCAAACCGGAATATCTTCACACTTAGAGAAACTGTTTTAATATTTAAGCCAACTAAGGAGAGCTGAAAATGAATATTTCAGGCAGAGGGAGTTTGCACAATTATATACTAAATAATGCAAAAATTTTGTTTGTATAAATAGCGAATGTCCTACTTTCATTTTACCCTTAAGAGAATGTAACTTTTCTTTTAATACATATAATTTTATCTTCAACTATTTTAATCCAACGATAACCTATCTTACGAACCCTTTTATATGCCATTACATTTAACTACAAACTTTAAACTTTTATGCGCTTTACTTAACTTTAAACTTGAAGTTATCATCCAGACATCAAAGGGTAATGGTAATGGTAATCGATTCCGTCTGCCTAGTTCTATCCTCCTTTAGGAGCTTTAACACAGCCAATAAGAGTTGGATTTTTCTACTCTTTCCCAGTACAGAGAGCATCAAAGAGTCAAATGGATGATCACCGTCGATGCTATTATGCGGTCATTGTTTAATCAAAATCACAATGTATCCATTAACTTACATTAAACTTATGTACTACCCTCCATTAAAAGAATGACATCTAATTACACACCACCTTATAAAATAAAGGCTCACAAACCGGGAAACTAAAGAGATACTAAAACACTCCCTCTAAACCAGCAAAAAAAAAAAAAAAAAAAAAAAGAGGGCAGAAGGATCGGGGGCCGAAAAGGGATAAGTTACGAGGTATCAGGTGTCTCAACGATGACACGTGCATCTAAAAATCGTCCCCACCGTCCTTTTAGGAGTAGCTGACAACACTTGTTTCGGATAAATCCTCATCCACCCATGCTAGCCGCTATAGAGAAGACAAAGAAGTAATGTCCTGCTATTATTCACTTGTTATTTGAAATGAAATTATCAATAACAGTAAAACGTATTTGGTGAGCAGTTGAGAAGATCTTTTTTTTCAAAGCCCTATGAAATTTCTTTTGATTTTCTAAAATTATTTCTTTCAATTTTTTTAAAATTTACTTTAATTTACTTTTTACTTATTAATTTAAGTTAAAGATAATTTTGTTAATTATACTTATAAAGTCCATTGTTACACATTTACCGTTTATATAAAGTCTATTGTAATACATTTATATTTTTGAGGAAATAAAGAATAAAAAATTGAAAATGAAGAAAAAGTTCCTTTAGAACTAAATTCAAAACACTGAAGATGCACTATATTTAAAATGAAAATTTTATTTTATATATATTTTTCAGTTGAATCAAAAAGATGTCAATTTAAAGTGAAGGTGGAATTTTAGTTGAATCATTTATAAATTGGAAAAATAAATATGTTGCTGCTAAGAATGCAGGAAAATAAATGAAATTGTTCCACTTAAAATTGAAATATATTTTAGCTATATATAATGCTGCAATTTCAAGCATTTCAGTTGACCAAATAGATAACCACATCTAAATAAGAGTATAAAAAGTAGTCACTAAATTATCGTATTGTGTACGGTTCTCTATAAAATAATGAGTAACAGTAAGTGTAAGACATTATGTTACTAAACTTTTCATTAACTATTACATTTCACAATACTATTTATTATACGTTAAAAAATGAACCCTTTATCCTAATCTTTTTAACAACATTTTAACCGAAACTTTCTTTTAAATTAAAAAAGTTATATTACAGTTTTTAAGCTTGAAATCAAACCAAAATAAATGAAAACTATTCTCTGAAATAACGTCAAGCCCCACATCCCAATCAGTCAGACTAGCTTGAAAAGCGGCTGTCTTGAAAGGCAGCTCTGGATACGTTTGTGAGTTTATTTTAGGCTGCAGGAAATGCCGTTTGCAGTGAGGGATAATTAACGGTAATTTTCTGGTAATGTTTTGAGTTTATTTTTATTTTAACGGAAGGTGTAGGGCTTCAAGGCGTGCAATCGAAAACTGAGCTTGAATAATGAGGGGTCGTTAATATTTTTTTGCTCGGGGTGGGAGGGTTATGTTGTATGGTATTTTTGTCAACGGCAGCATTGAGGTTATGTCAAGGTAGTGTGCTGTTTTAAAATTTTTGGTAATTTTTTTTGTATACAGCGGTTTTACTAAATTAGTACGGGTGATGTTTATTTTAAAAACATGTTAATGGTTTAAAAAAAACTTGTGTGGTGTTAAAGAAGTTCGAATGAATGTTTTTGCAAAGCAATAATATATACGTCAGAGTCATGTATAGAGCACGACAAGTAATTGTATAGTTAAGATTCAATTATATACCACCGAAACTTTAGAGAAAAAAGTATATAAACACAAATTAATAAATAGTATAAGATTATATATAGTATAATATACCTCAAAGGTTAAATTCTTAGTAATGTTTGGATTAATTGCAGTTATTTTTCTAGTAAATTTATATAATTAATACAGATAAGTACTAAATAAGTAAATAGCTTTACAAAATTTTTTAAGGTGGCCTAATACCTGCAAGCCATTTGGAAAAACCGTATTTTATCTATTCTACGTAAGTAATTGCAATTGAAATCGATTTTATCTCAGTAATAAATAAATTCATATCTCGTTGAAGATTTATTAAACATCAAATTATTTTTATTAAAAGTGAAATTCGTATAATAAGGCTACCGTTCATATAAATTAACTTCTTTAAAACATAAATAATGCTTTACAATTTAGTTTAGTTTTTGTAAAGGGGCCAGTGACTAAAACGTAAGTAAAATTAACTAGACCTAGTTTAACTAAACTTCTTTTTCGAGATTACTGAACTGCATTGACAATGACTGCTTTAATGAAGTTTTATGTACGAGACAATCGCCTTTAAACGTTGAAACTTTGTTAACGCCGACCAAAAAAAAAAAGAGAGTAAAAAATTGCAATTCCAGGTATTCGAGGATCGCTTTTCTTCAAAGAAACCCATCCTTCAGAAGAAATATCTGAAACTCCCGAGACGTCAGAGTCCGGATTCAAATCAACAAGCCGACCTCTGTTCTGCCTGACAATACCATTGCGAAGCGCACTTAACTTGGCGTGAAAACGTAATAGCTTGTCTCTAACTCAAATCTACGCAGTTCCTTCAACTAAGATTTTTTATGATCGTAAGTTACATATTATCTGGCTTGGACTTTTTTCAGCTTCAACAAATGCTTGTGTGGAACCATAGATGCAGATGATACTGTGTATGTGAGTGTCTTTTGTCAAAGTTAGGGCTCTCACAAGACGTTTGTTCTTTGATGTTCGGTATTGCGATTTGCGGTAGCTTCAGAATATAGCCTAGGAAAGTTCTTTGTTTTGAATTGGATGTTTGAATTGTTCTCATTCAAAGTGCGTTTATTAAAGAACTTATATTTGTTTGAAAGGAATAACACTAATATGATAAAGAAACACATGAAAAATTGCTATATGAATAAACTATGAATAAAATAATTCTGAATTTTAGATTGTCTAGCGATTCTTCATACATATTTTTTCATATGCTTAAATAACTAGTGTGCAATAGAGATTTATGTGTAACTATTCCGATGGAAATTTGAGGATTTTTGCTGTTTATGTAATTCATAGCATTTAATTAATCATACGGATGGCGGGGCTGTTCAAACTGTGATACAACCAAAATATTATTTTGTTTACCATAAAGTAAAATTTTTCCATGGGCTACTTAGTGAGAAATACATCACCTAATTTAAAATAAGAGATATCTCTGAAATCTTTTCGAGAGTAACAGGAGCAGGCCTAACCTAGGAAAAACACATACTACAGTCACAACAGATTTTAGAGACTCCTTACGAATTTTTTTGGGTCGGGCCTAAAGAGCCTTGTGGAGGATCAGGCCCTAGTATAACCACCAAAATATCAACCAGTAGTCGAGTAGGCCATAAAGTTTAATTTCTTTCATGATCTTCCGAAGTAGAAAGAAAAATACCACTTCAACAGTTGCCCCTCCTCAAATACGACCAAAATATTAGTTTGAAAACTATAAAGTACATTTCTTTCAATGGGCAATCTAGTGGAAACAACATCACCTTTTTTAAAATAAAAGATATTTCTGAAAGCCTTTCGAGAGTAACAGGAGCAGGGCCTAACCTACGAAAGCACAGACTACACTCACAACAGATTTTAGCGACTCTTTACGAAAAATACGAGTCTTGTGGAGGATCAGGGCCTGGTATAACCACCAAAATATCAACCAGTAGTCGGGTAGGCCATAAAGTTTAATTTCTTTCACGAGCTTCCGAAGTAGAAAGAAAAATACCACTTCAACAGAAAGCATTCCTCCCATTGATGCCCCTCCACGAACCCGACAAAGCAGAACATCCCTTAGACATGCCAATAAAAGCAACGGAAACGAATCCCACCCTCCCCCACTACAAAATTCAAGTGCCCTGAATGTTGTGGCAGACCCTTTTTTTATATGAGGCATAAGAAAAGACCCTCTTTCAATACAAAGTCGGCCACACAATGAGGGTTTGTACAAGAAGGGTGGATACGCTCACACCCTTTTATCAATGAAGTCAAGGGGTTCGAGTCCCTCACGCAGTCTATTTCAGTTGGACTCGTGTGCTTGACCATGGAAATGGACTATGGCTGTTCTGCGTTGAACGGTTGGCATGTTGGAGATTTTCTTCTTTTTGTTATGGTTGATGATCTGTTCGGAATACGATCCATTTCGGACACAAAAGGGGATTTG
Source organism: Hylyphantes graminicola (assembly GCA_023701765.1). NCBI lineage: Eukaryota > Metazoa > Arthropoda > Arachnida > Araneae > Linyphiidae > Hylyphantes > Hylyphantes graminicola. Next base: position 38,543,879 of record CM043116.1, read on the forward strand.
GTGTGATTTACGGCGCATAAAAGTTGTTTATTGCGCCCGAAAACGGGCCATGGATGTTAAAATGTATGAAAGGTAAAGGGATGCATGATATTAAAATAACATATCAGTGAGTTACGGCAATTTTGCTCTTTTTTAAATAACTACTGAATAATTTTGTCAGAAAAGTTGATTTATGTTTTTATTTAAACATTTTATTTGTAGTGAAATGAAATCAAACATGTGACAACACGAAGAACAAGGCTAAAAATAGAAACATGTTAACGATATACAGGGTTAGTCAAAATGAATAGGACAATAAGAAAACTATTTTTAGACGATTGGATGTTTATTGTAACCAAACTACAGAATTAACTACTTATACCTACCTACTTATTGTCCTATTTATTTTGACTAACCCTGTATATTGTTCAACTTCTGTGTCATATTGACAACCACAAGTTCATAATGCTCAAATTCCTATCTAAAATTTATTAAACTGAAAGAAATATCAATTTGCAAGAAACAAACAAAAATGTTTGTTTCTTGCAAATTAATATTTCTTTCAATTCACATTTTCGTAAACTCTATTTAAAAATAAATAAATCAAAAACTACATTTCCAACACCAACCATAACAATCATCAACCATCCCCTAAGTAGGCGCAGCCCGGCAAACAATACTAAATCCAATCGCCGCATTCATCACCGAATGGTAAATAAGCCCGCGCCACAGGTACATTAGGTAGATAGGAAAAAGGGGGTGAACTTTTACATAGCCACGAAAGTAATAAATGAAAGGTGAAAAAAAATTACGGGGGGTATCGCGGCTGCTCTGCGGTTCCCCACCGTCCCGCCATCAATTGCATGGCTGTCGGATCCGCTTTTTGAAGCCCAAATGCTACACCATAAATCAAGTTGAACAAGAGGCCATAGGTGTCAGACTTCTCTTGTGGTCTACCTGGGCCCTCCCCGAGAGAAGGCAGCCACTTCCCAAAGCGAGAGGGAGATCAGTTGGTTTCAGAGATCAGTTGTGGACTGCTTAAGGTATTTTTTATTGTATGTATTTTAGAAGTTTTTAACCCTTTCAGTCCCAGTGATGCCATTTGGCATCATCATGTTTCTGATCATAATTTTAAAAAAATAATAGGGCTGACATCTATTGGAATTTAAAAAAATTCTAATAGAAAAAAGTTTGAAGAATCGAATGATGTGCTTTTTGATATCATAAATAGCTACAGACGATCAGAATTTTTTATCTAAAATGATTATGCCCAACTGTCTTTGGGACTGAAAGGGTTAACTTGCATGTTATTTTCATGACAGGTCCAGTGGCTCAATGCTATCGCTTTGCACTACAAACCCCGGCCGAGCACACTGTAATATATTTCTGTAAACTTACAACCCAGTTACTTTTTACATCAAAGTGACGTACTGTTTGTTTTACAGCAAATTGATGTTTTTCTGACGTACAGAGTTATATAAACTACTTATCCCAATAGCGTTTAAACAGAGAAAATAGGTGCACCTAATCACTGGCAGTGAAGTAATCGTTTTTGCCGGTTAAACATACTAAATTTCACATCATATATTAATGCACAGCACAGGACATGATGACAGCACTTTCACATTCATATACCGTGAAGGTGAACTGGAGGGATATTTCTTTTACAGTGTAGTGCTTACACTTTTCACCCGTTCAGTGGGTGGATAAAAAGAGAACCATTCCAATTTGAGAGCTAAAGAATGGAGTTTTTCGTGTAAATCTGACCAACTTACTAAAATATTTGCGCCAATTGCCTTTCATCTCGTTCTTTAAATTGAGATAAGCAGTTTTTGGCCCTCTTCATATTGTTGCTCAACTGATTTTAATTATTTTAATGCAATTTATGTTTTAGCTTTAATACCACTTTTACAAAACCAGATATATTCAGTATACATACAATTATTTTTATTACATATAATTGTCAAGATACATACTTTTGTCTTCTCATACGGCAAAAAAAATTCTTACAAGCTGTAGAAGTGAAGCATTTCATAAAAAAGTGTATCAACTATTTCTTTAAATAAAGAAGATACTTTCTTTAAATAATATATTTTTTGAAAAAAATAAAAAACTACGCACATTCATTAACCCTGTAATGCATAAAAAAATTTCATCCCGAAAAAATATATTTGTATCTTTATTACTCATACATTATGAGAAAAATTCTGAAAAAAAAAATTAACTGCGCTGGAAATTAAATATCAATTTTTAAAATTATTGCCATATGGCAAAAACCAACTACAAAATTACAATTTTGATAAGAATGACTAGAAAACTACTATATATATATTTTAAAATAATCCTCTTGAACTATGTATAATTATTTTTTCAAAACAATTTATTTGTAATTTAGTACTAGTATTATCATACTTTGAATACTGCCAAAGACATAATTTCACAACAATTAATAACTTCACACTTTAATATTGAATGCACTTTTACTACTGTATCTATGAGGGTTAATAGTAACTAAAACTTCAAAATGGAATGTAATAGATAAAAAACCACAGATTTGTCGAGAGGGAGCTCTACTTTAATAGAATAAAGTGTATTATGTTACTTGTTGCCATATGGCAACAGTATGCATTAGAGGGTTAAACTAAATCTTACGATAGGGATTAGGACACCAGAACGCGATGTTATTTTCTTTCACACCTCACACTCGCGTGGTGTTGGAGAAGGAAATAAAAGATCTTTTGAAGTGGCCACAAAAGTTGCTCAATATCTCCGGTCTGTTCGGGGCATTGTGGTGTTCTCGTAGGAGGAGTTTTAGGGTGGTACCAGGGGAGGTATGGAGGGTTTTTTTTGTGTAAAATGTGCTGTGATTTAGGGTAGTTAAACCGTTTTATTGTGTTAGGGACCTTTTCCCGCGAAATTTAAGGCCTATGTTGTTGTGACTTGGGGTGGTGTAGTTTACGGTCATATTCGCAAACACTGATATGGGAGGCTGATGTTTGAAGAGCAGGTGAATGTTTTAAACATATTCATTTGGTTTGAATGATGTAGAAAAATAATGTAGATACTGTAGAAATGGAGCCTTACATTAAAAAGTAAATAACGCTAACAATAATTTGAGAAATACTAAGCTTTTAACGTTTTGGCGTTTGGTTTCACCAAAAATATAGCTGAAACGTCTGTGTGGTGAAATGACCCTCTATATTTTAGGTATTTGGTTGAACCATTTTTCAAGTTTTTGTTTCCAAAACCTTCAAAATGGTCCAACTAAATTCCGAAAATATAGTGAAAAATTTCACGAAGAAGCAGTTTCAGCTACCAGGGACCATTATTATGTTTAAACAAGCATGCAATTTTAGCAGTGTAGTAAACTGTGTTAAGTACTACCAATTTACTCTAATGTTTTTAATAAAACCTAAGTTAATATTAGTGCCGTACTAAAATTAAATGTTTCCTCTAAACTCATTGGCTGCTGACATAGTTACTTATATTGATGTTATTTGTTCCTATTAATTTTTCAAACCTAAAAATTATAAACTACAAATCTATGTTTTCAAAGACCTACACTCTTAAAGCAAAAGAGTAAAATCCACTCCTATAGGAGAAGTGCATTTTCGACAATGGAAGGGAGTGAAAATAACTCCTAAATCACTCTTAATCGTCCTAAATCGCTCCTAATCGCCATAAAATCGCTCGTTTGTTGTTAAGATTGTTGAAGGTTTAACAAAATAAGAGTGAAATCCACTCCTATATTGGAAGTGCATTTTCGTCACCGAAAGGAGTGAAAATTAACTCAGCCTGAGTTAAAATCGCTCGTTTGTTTTAAGAGTGTACTTACTATACTTAAAAAAACATTTAAAATTCGCGCCAAAGTGTTTAGACTCTCTTTACTATTTTACACTGCGATAACTTTCTTGGAATAAAGTTTATGATTATATGTATTTCAAAGACTAACTCAAAGCTGCATTTCAGAATTAAAATCATGTAACTCAACAACTGCAAAAGACGCCACAACTTTAAAATTTGCTACGCCAGTAACCTAAACGTTCCCTCCCTGTAATTGCATACATGAAAGCAACCTCTCCTCCGAAAGAGATATAACAATGATACATAAAAAAATCCTAATAAAACCGAACAAAAGGATGACTTTCAATCCATACATTTTAGGAAGCCATCCTCCCTATTCTGTGACGGTATAAAATAAACTTCGATCGCTCGGGTTACAGCTATCCTAAAAGAAGAGATCTAAAACCCGTAAATGCGTTTATTGTGTTCCGCGACTACCTCTGAATGCCTCTTTGTTAAAAAGGCCATTCTGTAGGGATGTTCTGCAGCAGGGTTGCAGATTCAAAAATCGCCAATGTTTACAAGTTGTTTTATTTAAAATGGCTTGCATGTTGTTTATTTGGAATGGCTTACTTATGTATGTGGGCAGAAAGTAACATACATATGTTTTGCGAAACATTGGACATGGAGACTTAGTAGTCTTCTTAAGCACTGCGAAAAAACTTTATGTTTATGTGAACTTCCCATATTTTTGAAGGTTTAAAATTTTTGTTTACATTATGGTCGTAAACCATTTTCTAAACTATTTTAAGTTTAAAACTGTTTTCTTAAAAATTTGTTCTAAATTCTCTACAGTTATCTTTTACTTGCAATTAGATTTGACTAAAAAAGTTCGCAAGTTCTTATACAGTATATGCAAGAGCCGAATCAGGTGTTTATACGTTTAATACGTTAATATCTAGAATAAAACGAAAAAAAGGTTACACGATTCAATTCAAATTTAAAGTTAAGACTTTAAAAGTACTGAGGTTTTTGTCGACAAGCAAGTTTTAAAATTGGTCAAATAACTAAAGATTGTTGGGCCGAAGAATCCATATATAGCTGGAGTACTAATATAATAAAAATTAAACATTTAGCGTATGTTGTATTTAAATTTTACTGACGAATTTATATGTCCATCGTTTAGCTGAGTAATTTTTCTAAGTATATGGGTTAGTTATAAGTCAATGACTATCCTTTAAAACCTGCCAAATGGAGGATATTTCATTGAAAATGGCAAACTTCTTCCAAAACGTGGAAAATAGTCGCGATGACTTTTTGAAAACGGGAAGAGCGTTTTTAGATTTGTGTTGGCCCAACATGGAATCTTGGTGTTAGATATCAGGGGTCGAGCTGAAAAGGGAACGGGACGAATATTAGGGATCGGGTATTTGCCATGATCTATTATATTTTTGTGATGCCCCAATTTTTGTGATATTAAATCCATAAACTAAAGCATGAAAATGATAGCATTATTGAATATGAAATCTATATGCCAAAACAAGATGGAGTGCACGTATCAAGTGTCTTAATTTGAGAACATAATAAGCTAATAATAAAAAAAGATTTTTTAAGAATGAATATGGCTGTTTGCTTTGTTTAAACACATTATTTGAATTCTGGTATATTTTTAAATTTTGAAAATGTTAAATTTAATTTCAAAGGGGTTAGATATCTATAAATTTTTTTTACATAACATGTAACATTTAGTATAATTTAAAAATAAATTGGAGTTATATAATAGTTATATGATAAATACTAGATTTTGCTTTAACTTTCTTTTATCAAAATAAAATAGTTTTATATTTCAAGTGCCAAAATTTATCCATAATAATCTCAGGTAAACAAAGCAACATGCACTTTTTTCTCTAAAAAATATTATTAAAAAAACGATTTAGAATTTTTTTGTAAAATTTTTTAACGTGTGTTGTATCTTTTAAAGAATTTTTGGAAAATTTGACCGCTTATTTTCGGTAGGTTTAAAAACGAACAACGTATACGGAGTACGTTTTCCAGTTCAACATGCTTGTATTTCTGCACTTTCTGCCAAAAACTATATTTACTTTTTTTTTAAGTATTAATGCTAGTTTGAAAACAAAAGTACAAGGAAGACAATGATAAGCTTTTATCCCCAAAATAAATAAAAATACAATATAACATCTAAAAGGAAAGAAAAAATAACATAAAAACAATCCCCTTTTTAAACCTATGCTATAAAACAAATATAATTTTATTATTTATATATAATTTTTGCCTGGGCAATTTCCTTCTGACAAACTGGGTGGCATCTTCGATAGTCATCGCGGCCCGCGGTCAACCTTCGCCACCTGATTCATCACTGTCGATTTCTGATCGTCGATTCTCAGACAGATCTTATACACGTCGGTGCGCAGTTGACAAGAAACCCTCTCGACAGCGACCAGGAGATAACGGGACAGCGATGTTCAGCTGTTGTCGGGTTATGAGAAGGTTATCTTTGTCGTTTGTAAGTAAATTGGTAAGCAGGGGATCTTGTAATGAGATATTGAAATTTAACCAAATATTAAGGATGTATCTTAGAATAATACTTTCTAAACTGTTGACCATTGAGCTGCCAACTGTTTATGGACGAGTTATTTATTAAAATTGCATACCTTTTTTAGTGTAATATGTGAAAAGATAGGGTTCATTAAAAATTAATGGTTGGTTGGTTGGTAGACATATATTTTCAGGCTTGTCGCTTGATCAGAGACCCATTTATAAACCTTCGTCAAGTAAGACAGACACTACACACACACTCACACACGAACACACACGCGGCAGATGCTGCCATCTATCGCGCACCACCTCCAAAATTTAGGTATGTAAATGAAGGGGAGGGAAATAGTCTCCAGGGACCTGTACAGTGGGAAACTGCGCAATGACCGCCCACAGGACTTTCGGCCCCAACCCAACAGATTTAACGAGCACTTACTCCGCATATACTCGGGGCAAGCACAAAACATCCATGCCTTACCGGGGTTAAATTAATGGTACTTTGTATAGGGGCCATACACTGAAAATGAAACTGTTAAGAATGAGTACTAGGTTGTTCTCATTTTATTGTGAGAAAGGTATTTCCTATTAAATTTTAAGAACATGTATGATCAAATTTGAGAACATAGATGTTCTTAAAATTCACTTGTGATAGTTCAACTTGCAACGATTTAAACTAGAAAAAAACACACAGTCGCTACAGACCATAGAATGGCAGAAGGATTACACACCATGCTATAGGGATACGCAAGATCGAGGCGTTGCTGTCGCTAAGAGGATATGCCTGGATATGACATCAGTATGACTTCATAAATGACTTCAGTAACGGATGAATTGTTAAAAATCAAAATTTTTTTATTTTTCTGAGTTACAGTAAATATATGTTTGCTTCAAGTATTACACATAAAAGTGTTACCTTACAGCTTTTAAAAATAAATGTTATATTTTTGTGATATATTAGTTCCTATATATCTATAAAACATTTCACAAATTTTCGGTCGTCAATTTTTAGATTTTTATACAAATGCATGAATCTCATGACTTATAGTGAAAAGAAATCAGTAAAACACAATAGCTTCATTTAGCATACATCTTTGAAAACCTACTAACATGAAACAAGGTAAATATTTCTGCAGCAGAATTATTTTATGTAAGAATTCATTGGAGAATGCACAACCTCTATAGATTTTCTGACACTTTTATCAATTGCATTACCAGACCACACACGGAGTAAAGAGTTTTCTTAAAAGAACCAAACTATGAACGAACTCGCCTAGTTTAGGATATCAAATGAAATTCAAGACCACGAAGGAAAAATATTTTTATTTTTCAATTTTTCCTTGATATTTTTATATTTCCATTGAACCCTGTTTTAAAGATAAGCTTTAGTTTTTGAATCATTTAGAAGTACTTAAAAAACTGTTGTTTTTTAATTTAAAAATATGACTGAATTAATTAAAACTTATGTTTGATTGATATAGATTTAAGCATGGACGAAATATCTTAGTATAAATGCAGTAATGTATACTTAATGGTAAAAAGTAATTGGAATTATTATTAATAAATAACCTTTTTATTATTAATGTAAGCCATTATAATTGCTGCTAATCTAATGCTTTGATGGAAAACTTATGTTTGATTGATACATATTTTAGCATGGACGAAATTTTTTAGCATAAATGCAGTAATGTATACTTAATGGTGAAAAGTAATTGACCTGGAATAATTCTAATATAAACACGTTTTATTATTAATATAAGCTATTATAATTGCTTCTAATCTAAAGCAATAACAAAAAATGATAAGTGTTATGAGTATCAATATGCTTACACTAAATGGTTTTACTTTTAGTAAGCCCCTCTCTTCCCAAGAAGTCTATCCAAGTGTTTGCTCGAAAAGGAAATAAAATCAAAAGAGAATCAATTACATGAAATATTCGCAGACATTTCTCAAAAATTAAGCATCGTAAACAAATCGTTAAATGGATTACATCGTTATAGGATATTTAACAATATAGGATATATTTAACAATATATGTTATAGGATATTTAACGATTTTCTTTGTCGACTTTAACAATATATGTTATAGGATCGACCTTCAAAAGTGCCCTCACTTAGGAAGCAGCGTGCTTTATCTGTCAAGAAACAAACCTCGTAGGAAAAATAGTTTTACAGAAATCTTTGAAGAATCTCAGAGGGTAAATTTTCTTTTATTTAAAGTAATTATGTGTGTTTTTACAACATGATCGGTTACGTTACAAAATTTCCATCTCCTCAGTAGGCCCGTTTACATGAGAAATCGAATCCATGGAATGCCAAACCCTCCATTTGGGGAAAAAGTGGTCGAGCAGGATTTCTAACCCAATTGATAGTCAATGGCCTATTCTACGGAATGGAATATCAAACCCTCCTTCGTTGGAGGGTCTACGAAACCCCCCAATGAACCCTGCAATTCCGGTTCAGCCTGGGCAAAAATCCCCAAGAGGGAAAAATTGCGGAATTTGCTCTCAATCCATGGATTCGATGGCTCATAAACGCGCCTAGTGACAAGTTGATCAAGTTGTCCAAAAGCATTAAACTCTTTAGATACGTATAGGGTTTTTGTTGTCACTTTTTAAACACAAACCCAACTATTTTGAGCCTGGCACCTTTCAGCGTGCCTCGATGCCTCGGTCGCAGGTCCTCGAATCGGGGTTTCGAGACACCCGATATCCCGGAGACATCCGAAACTATTATTCCGGAAATTGAAGGGAAGCGCTCGCCATGATCGGATTTCGCGCCACTCTCTGGATGCACACCCGATGACAGCTCCCACTGTTATAATGGAATAGTATATGGAAAAGGTGGAGAGGGCATTAAAAAGGGTTGCGGCTGCCATGATGCCAGGGTAATTGTAGGGAAAGGAGCTGCTCTTTTTGGTAGTTGGTGCGAAGATATAGGGCTATATGATTATGTAGTTTGGAGTTGTTTTGACGCTTCAATTAAAATGGAATAGTATAGGCTACCATACATAAATGCTGCTAGGATAATTGTTCGAAAAAGACTGCTCTTTTCGGAAAACGAGACTGTGCGAAGACATTGGTGTTAATCATTGTGTAGTTTGTACTGTCTGTGTTATGCGCTCGCCATGATCGGATTTCCGCCACTCTCGGGATGCACACCCGATGACAGCTCCCACTGTTACAATGGAATAGTATATGGAAAAGGCGGACAAGGCATTAAAAGGGGTTGCGGCTGCCATGATGCCAGGGTAATTGTTGGGAAAGGAACTGCTCTTTTCGGACTGCTCGTTTTTGGCTAAGACATCGGGTTCGATGATAATGTATAGTCTGGAGTTTCTACGTTTTAGTTTCTAGGAATAATATGGACGGAAAAAGTGGAGAAGAAAACGCGGAGAGGGCATTAAAGAGGATTCTGGTTGCCATGATGCCAGGTAAATGTTCGAAGGGGATTGCCCTTTTTGGGAGGATGTCTGAAAACATCGGGCTTGATGATAGTGTAGTTTGAAGTTTCTGTGATGGAATTGTTATGGAGTTTTTAGTTTGGAGTATCTGTTGTAATGTATAAAAAAGGTTTAGAAGTGCATCAAAAGTGATTGTAGCTGTCATGATGTCAGGGTAATTGTACGAAAGGACTGCATTTTTTTGGACACTGTGCGAGGACATCAAGCTTGATAATCATATAGCTTGGAGTTTTTATGTAGTGGAATAGTATATGGAAAAAATGGAGCGGGCATTAAAAAGGGTTGCGGCTGTCATGATGCCAGGGTAATTGTTGGGAAAAGAACTGCTCTTTTTGGTAGTTGGTGCGAAGATATAGGGCTGTATGGTTATGTAGTTTGGAGTTGTTTTGACGCTTCAATTAAAATGGAATAGTATAGGCTGCCATACATAAATGCTGCTAGGATAATTGTTTGAAAAATACTGCTCTGTTTGGAAAAGGAGACTGTGCGAAGACATTGGTATTAATCATTATGTAGTTTGGACTGTCTGTGTTATGCGCTCGCCATTATCGGATTTCGAGCCACTCTCGGGATGCACACCCGATGACAGCTCTCACTGTTACAATGGAATAGTATATGGAAAAGGCGGACAAGGCATTAAAAGGGGTTGCGGCTGCCATGATGCCAGGGTAATTGTTGGGAAAGGAACTGCTCTTTTCGGACTGCTCGTTTTTGGCTAAGACATCGGGTTCGATGATAATGTATAGTCTGGAGTTTCTACGTTTTAGTTTCTAGGAATAATATGGACGGAAAAAGTGGAGAAGAAAACGCGGAGAGGGCATTAAAGAGGATTCTGGTTGCCATGATGCCAGGTAAATGTTCGAAGGGGATTGCCCTTTTTGGGAGGATGTCTGAAAACATCGGGCTTGATGGTAGTGTAGTTTGAAGTTTCTGTGATGGAATTGTTATGGAGTTTTTAGTTTGGAGTATCTGTTGTAATGTATAAAAAAGGTTTAGAAGTGCATCAAAAGTGATTGTAGCTGTCATGATGTCAGGGTAATTGTACGAAAGGACTGCATTTTTTTGGACACTGTGCGAGGACATCAAGCTTGATAATCATATAGCTTGGAGTTTTTATGTAGTGGAATAGTATATGGAAAAAGTGGAGCGGGCATTAAAAAGGGTTGCGGCTGTCATGATGCCAGGGTAATTGTTGGGAAAAGAACCGCTCTTTTTGGTAGTTGGTGCGAAGATATAAGGCTATATGATTATGTAGTTTGGAGTTGTTTTGGCGTTTCTATTAAAATGGAATGCTGTAACTCCTCGCTATATTGCCCCTCGTTATGACGCGCATTCGAATATATCGCGCCTTGAATCATGTCTCTAAATTTTTTCAGTGTAATTAGTATAAAATTTATCAAGTCGCTCGTTATATCGCGCATTCGGTTATATCTCGGTATTTTGCTTGTCTTCCGGAAAGCACGATATAACGAGGGGTTGCCATAGATAAAGGCTGTTAGGATAATTGTTCGAAAAAGACAGCTCCTTTTGGAAAACGAGACTTTGCGAACTTATTGGTGTTGATGATTATGTAGTTTGGACAATTTGTGTTGTAGTTATTTTGGAGTTTCTAGGGTTTTTTTCATGTTATAATAGAACATTATATGGGAAAAGTATAAAAAGGTGGAGAGGGCATTAAAAAGGGTTGCGGCTGCCATGATGCCAGGGTAATTGTTGGGAAAGGAACTGCTCTTTTCGGACTGCTCTCTTTGGGCGAAGACGTTGGTCTTGATGATTATGCAGTCTGGAGTTTTTACGTTTCAGTTTCTAGTTGGCATTGTTTTGGAGTTTCTGTTATAATGGAATAGTATTAATGAAAAAGGTGGAGAGGGGCATTAAAGATAAAGAGGGTTGGGGCTGCCATGATGCCAGGGTAATTGCTGGGAAAAGAACTGCTCTTTTTGGTAGTTGGGGCGAAGACATAGGGCTACATGATAATGTAGTTTGGAGTTGTTTCGAAGTTTCTATTAAAATGGAATAGTATAGGCTGCCATACATATAGGCTTCTTGGATAATTGTTCGAAAAAGACTGGTCTTTTTGGAAAACGAGACTGTGAGAACACATTGGTGTTGATGATTATGTAGTTTGGACAATTTGTGTGGGAGTTATTTTGGAGTTTCTAGTTTGTTTTTGTGCTATAATGGAACATTATATGTTTAAAGTGGAAAATGTGGAGAAATGCATTAAAAAGAATTAACCCTTCCGCTACGAAGGATTTTTTTTTTGCTTCCTCGTAATATTTGATAGGAATAACATGATCGAATCCTTAGTTGCAAGGGCGTTTTGGAGCGCTTTAGTAATGAAAGGGTTAACCTAAAAAGGGGCTGCCATGATGCCAGGGTAATTGTTGAGAAAGAAATGCTCTTTTTGGGGGGAATACACACGAGGCGAATGCATACGGCTACATGTTTATGTAGTTTGGAGAGTTTCTGTGTTAACACTGCGTTCTTTGCAAATTTGTTTATGTTGGATAAGTTAAATTAACAGTGATGCTGGTATTTGCAACCAATGGTGTGAAAATATTGTGTTTTATGATTTTGAAGTTTCTGTGAGTTTTGGTATGAGTCGAAGATATCATGCATGGTATTAAAGCAGTTTGTAGAATATGATTCTATTCCCGAAAATATGTTGATTATATAGATATGTTCATGGTCATTATATTGATTTTACTTTTAATTTTTGAAGAAGATTATAAACATGATGATAGGGTTATTCGAAGGGACTGCTTTTTTTGGGAAACGGTTCTTTTGGTTTTGTTAAATTAACAATTACTGTTTGATCAGGTTGGGCTTACGATCAATGGTAGGAAAATATTCTGCTTTATGAAGTACTAGCAGTATGGTCCCGTACATGCCTTACTGGGAACCCGTTAACTTCGCATTGTTTCCTTTTAGAGGCATGTTTACTTGTGAAAATACACTCAAAATCAAAACAAAATTAAATTCGTGTTGGCGCATGCGCACTTAAAATATCAAGCACTAATAGAGGATGAAGCAGCCTTAGGGCAAGCGCATTTCTCAACCAAACTCAATCAATCAAACTAATAGAGGATGGCGTCAAGCTCCCGTTTCGGTCCGGTCCATGTATTTTCAAGCCCTGTTATGGTCCCGCAATCCCACGTGGATGACGTTTTTTTTTAAACTAATTATATTAATTAAAAATCACAATCAAATATGAAAAAACTAAGCCTCAGGTGCACACGTAGGTATTAAAAGGAATCTATATTAAAAATTTCAAATTTTTTAGAGCAGTCTAAGTAGGTCTTTTGCGATCCACAAACATACACACAGACAGACAGACTCTTTCTTTTATTATTATAGATGAACAACACAAGAAAGTGACAGGGAGTCAATATGATATTAGATCTTGTCAAAATGTTTTTTTCCGTATTATTACGAATATATTTTCTAGCAACTTTTATGTCTAAAATTTTCTGTAATACGTAGGAATTTTATGGAGATATTTTGTTTTATTTTTATGTAGTTTGTAATTTTTTCTGTTTGTATGGTTAGAAGAAAAATTACTCATTCACAGCTACGTCAAACGTTGTCTTGAAACCCACAAGCAAACCATCTGGCAATCAATTCTGTAAATTAGAATGGATGCGCTTCTGGTGACGTCACATCTACTTCAAATTTTGTCTTCGATCCCCACGGCACAAACTAGGTCTACTCTCGTTTGAATTGCCTATTATCAAAGAACATAGCAATTTTTAACTGTGGTCAACTGTAGACGTCATAACGACAGATGCTGTGTAACACAACTTAATGTGCAACAGTTTCACAAGCATATAGTTCTTTTTTTTTTTTTTTTTTGTAAAATTGATCCATTTATAAGATGACTGGGCGAAACAGAACCTGCAAAGATAGTCTTCCATGCTTGATATATCAACCGCAGAGGGCCAAGGGTTCTCTAAACTTAACAAAACATTTCAAAGAAATACTACCATTCGAGGAAATACAATTGCATCCGATTCATTCTTATAAAAGTCATCTAATAATTTTGAACAGACTGAAAACACAGGAAACACATCTGCCGACAGACTGTAAGCCAACATGAGCAAAACGCGGTGTCTTTGTTGACACACAGGGCAGCGTATACTGTGAGGGCATTAAGGGCGGTTTCGAACCGTCAGACAAGTGTTTGTTTAGGGCATATCGCTCCTGCCCACTTGGTATTTACATACATGAAAGGCTTTTAGCCGTACTGCCGTGTTTAGCACTCAAGTATGGTGTCAGCAACCGAATTCAAAATGAAAATTGAGGCGTGAAGTTTGACTTCTTCAGCTGGTTCCAGTTATATAGGGAATTTGGTTTCTTTGCAATTATTTCTAGTTGAGCATTAACTATATTTTGAATTGGTAACTAATTATTTTCAATAAAATATGGATTGTAGTTATAGAAGTTAAAGAAATATCGATTTTATGTAATGATTTTTGATTTTGATTGTTCTTTTAAGGATCAAGAATATTCTCTGTCGTTTTTTCTTATTTTTCAAAAATTAACTTTTAATATTGTTCCTTCATATCTTTGTTACGTTAATTTGGATGACTTTATTGACTAAAAAAAGTTTATAAGTTAGACATGTTTTCATAAAAATCTACTCGCCTTTTATATCTATATTGCAAGACATTAAACCAGCCGGTTTAATCATAATTAAAGAAGAGAAAAGTCCAAAAACCGCTGTATTAGCTTTTTTTTCCATATCCTTTTATTTTATAAGTAACTATACTCATATTTCCAACACTTTTTATAGCTACTCTATGAAAAATTACACCCGAAATTACTATTTAGTTATAAACACATAAAAATATGTCAGTGATGTATAATAAAGAAAAAGTTTGCATAAAAAAGACCGTAGTTAACTATATAAATGCAGTTTTTTTAACTTGTTTTTTATGGAAAATTCATTAATATCTTTTATAAATGTATAATAATTGTCAGATGCATTTATTGTACAAGAGTTTAGGTTTTATTAGACTTACTCTTTAGCAATTAATTTTGTTGTCTAAAATTATGTGGACCTGGGCTCATAAAATATGATACGTACTACAGTCAACCCCGTTCATCTCAAATTAATATGGATGAAAATAATTACTTCCAATAATAATTTTAAATTAATAATTCAAAAATCATTTACGAAAATTTGAGAATAAGTGTAGCGCCATCTATTGGCATTATGAGGACAAAAAGTAATCTCAATTGGACGATTTGCGTGAATATGCATCATAATCATTTTTTACATAAAGACTTCAAAATTTATGTATTAATTGTATAAAAGCCCTCTTAGTGGATTCAGCAATTTGTTTGAAAAATAAATCGAAAGAAAAACGATAAAAAAGTTTAAAGTAATTTGTACAAAAAATGTTATAGTTTTCTTGTTGTTTTGTTTTGATAATGGTGAAGGCATATTTTAGTTCAATATATGTAATTCAGATCTGCTGTTGGGATTTTTATTTAAAAGTATAAATCATTTTTAAAATTAAAATTTTGCACACCTAAAAAAGCCAATTTTATTTCTACTCACTCAAATCCTCTACTTCATCAAATATTCCTTTTACATTACCTAATATTTCTAAAACTTCATTTTTTATTTCTGAAATTGATACAAATGACCTTTCCAGTTATCACCAAACACAACGACATAATCATAACCAACAACTTTCTCCTATGAAAACCATAATCCACCCATCAAAAACTGCTAAAAAGCCTACATGTTCCCGAGATAAGCTTGGTCCGCATCTTTCCAACTAACAACAACTGCCACTCTCGTTGGCTCTAATGATCTCTTAACGTCACTCACAGGCTGACATAAAAAACATGTTCAAGAAACCCTATCCCCGGCTTCCCTTACTGATTATTTCAGGCATGATTCTAAAGGCCTGTGCCTTAGTAAGCATTCCCTTGAGGTTCAAGATGGCGGGAAAAAATCATGTTGTTGGGAATGTCATGTTGGTAGATGGTAAATGGCGTCGTTGGGAATTCGTTTTGGAAATTAATTTTGTAAAGTTATGAGACTGAAGATAAATAATTATATATAAGAAAATAAATTCTATATTGAGATATCTAGACTGAAGACTAGTCTCTAATATCTAGACTGAAGACTAGTCTCTAATATCTAGATATCTAGACTAGTCTCTAATATCTAGATATCTAGACTAGTCTCTAATATCTAGACTGAAGATAAATCCT
This sequence comes from Hylyphantes graminicola, assembly GCA_023701765.1. Lineage (NCBI taxonomy): Eukaryota > Metazoa > Arthropoda > Arachnida > Araneae > Linyphiidae > Hylyphantes > Hylyphantes graminicola. Next base: position 38,559,888 of record CM043116.1, read on the forward strand.
ATATAAAATAGTTTTTGAGAAAAGAACTGAAACGTTGGATTGAATTGTTGTAATCTAAAGGAATCTATTAAAAATACTAAAATTAATTATTCTAAAGGCCTGTAAGCATTCCCTTGAGGTTCAAGTTGGCAGAAAAAATCATGTTGGGATTGTAGGTGGTAAATGGCGTTTTTGGGAATTTGTCTTGGAAATTAATTTAGTAAAGTTATGAGACTGAAGATAAATAATTATACATAAGAAAATAAATTCTATATTGAGATATCTAGACTGAAGACTAGTCTTTAATATCTAGATATCTAGACTGAAGACTAGTCTCTAATATCTATAGATATCTAGACTAGTCTCTAATATCTAGACTGAAGTTAAATTCTATATAAAATAGTTTTTGAGAAACGAACAGAAACGCTGGATTGAATCGTTGTAATCTAAAGGAATCTATTGAAAATATTAACTAAAATTAATTATTCTCCTGTGCCTTAGTAAGCATTCCCTTGAGGTTCAAGATGGCAGAAAAAAAATCATGTTGTTGGTATTGGTAGATGGCGTCGTTGGGAATTTGTCTGTGAAATCAATTTGTAAAGTTATGAGACTGAATATTATAATTAAAATTCTATATAAAATAGTTTTATAGAAAAGAACCGAAATGTGGGATTGAATTGATGTAATATAATGAGGATATTAAAATTCCGCTTACTAATCCTTTAATTTCTTATGATAATTTAGAAGGCAAATAATTGATTCAATGGCTACGAAGTAGAATAGTATAATAATGTATTTTAGTAAACATTGAAAGAAAATAAATGCAGCAATTAAAATGTGTAGGGTAAGAAAAGTGTATATTTTACTAATGCAGTCATATTTTACAATTCTTGATGATATTTTGCAAAATTTTACGACATACGCAGCACGTTTTGGTTTTTATGAGTTTTTACGAAATATTATACATTATATAGTAACAAAACACAAGAAGAATTGTATAAAGAAAGTAAATATTTTTACTAATCCAGCAATATTTTATGATTTAGGCTGATAGGTAATATTTAAAAACATTCACCCAGCACATCTTACTTTTTTATGAGACCTCTTTCAGAGCACTTTCTAAAGCTTTACCAACTTTTCACGTCACTTGCAATAAAGTTTACGCCTCTACTTCCCCGAAAATCCTCTCATAATGTCTCCTTTGTCTACAACTTTTGATTTACGTCTACCGTCTCTATTTACTTATTTTTCATTTACAGAACTAACGAGTTGAAAACTACTGTTGGTTCTACGCTCTCCGATTCCGAGATACCCCCACGAGCATTTTCTAAATCATTTTTAATGGGCCACACATGACAGAATTAATCGTGCAAAGAAAGACGGATCACGCGAAAACAATGAGTTAACTGCTGGTGTCGCCATCTGATGACAGCGATATGATTTATTTTTATTTACCGAGAAAGTGGCGATGACATGATACCCAGAACGTAGACCATTCACAAGCTCGTTATCTGATAAAATACTGATGACTTTTTTAGTTATTTTTTCGGCACTGGAAAAGAGTTGTTTCGTATAATGGGTATGATGGGTTTGTAGTTACGTATGAGCGCTTATTTTCGTGGAGTTGATTTATGTAAGCTTGTTTATATAGTTATGTATAGTATGTATATAATTTGAACTCATTTTTTTAAAAAATAAATATGAAATTATAACTAATAATAAATATTATGGCATAACTTTTAGATATTATAATTTTTTTAATTAGCTAAACTTTTTTTTCAAAGTGATTTCGGTGTAATAAACGATCTGCTGAAGGGTTTAACCTAACGTTAGATTTGAAATTTTTTTTTGGTAATAACTTCATAGTTCTTTTCTTAATAAGGAAAATCGCAGTCACATAAAAATAACAATGGAAATTAGTATTTCAATTAATTTTTGTTAAGATTTAGTCGCTGCTTTTTTTTTTTTTTTTTTTTTTTTTGAAAAAAATATTTTTATTACATAAAACAAATTATTAAAACCATTTAGCCATTAATTAAATTTGATTTTTATGTTATCCTCATCGTTGGTACTACAGCAATGACATCATTTTTATTTTAATAATTTGTGAAATTGTGTAAGGATAATTCTGTACATAAATGATTGTACGGCATTTGTGACTTGTTATTTAAAGTAACTTTGACTCGGCTTTCAAATAAGAATGAAAAGAATTTTTTTTAAAAAATTCTTATTAATAAATATTATTTTCAAAATCATTTGTATAAATGTATTTAATTTAAGCATCAATAAATATTTCAAGCACAAATATACAAATTGTGTCAGGTGTCCCTAGTTTCCATTACAATTTTCTTCTATGAAAAACCAATTGATGCTTTTGATGGCTGGGGCATAACATCCCTTGTTAAGGCAGCCGCCTCAGGATTCAGCCTTCTCAGGAGTGCGGGGGTTCGAATCCCACCTACTGCCATTCATCCTATAAATCGGATATCTGTACTGGGAAAGAGTAGAAAATCCAACTCGTGACGGATGGGCCTGAGTACACTGGGACAGACGTGCTCGTTAAATCTGGATAGTCCAAAGTCCTGATGACGTCAGCGTACGATGTCGCTCGAAGTTCCGTTGGGTGCGCTCAGGTGTCGACCTCGTCACTTGACCAGGCTTCTAAATTAAGAGGCGTTATTGGCTGCGTTAAAGATACTAATGGAGGCTAGAAATAGGCAGCCGGAAACGATTACACTACACTACAACATCCCTTGTCAATGGGGCTTTCATACACAAAGGACAAACGTAATTCGCTCTGAAATTCAGACTTAAGGAAAAGGAAGGTTATCTTTAAAAAAAAAAAAAACAGAAATGTCCTGAAGCTTCTGCCGCTACACATTCATGGGTGTTTAATTAATCATCACGCACTTTCTAGATTAAAAGACACAAATTTTTATAGAAGGAGAATAGGATAAATACTTGATCGTGGGATAATGAACGCTCTTAATATGGTTTCACCACTTCGCGTGGTTCAACTTCATTTTAGCTTGTTAATTGAAATTAAATTCCATTTTTTCAACTGCTCATTTGAAAGCCACGTTTGTTTGCTTCCATTCTACTTTTATAACGCAAGAAATGGAAGGTATTATACTGTCCATACTGTTCGTACTGTCCATTTGTCCGTCTGTCTGTCACTCACTTTCAAAACTCAAACTACAAATGCTACAAACAAGTGTGTGTGATGCGTCAAAAAATACCTCCTATCGATTTCGAAGCACTTCAATTATTTAAAAAATAATTAAAATCGAATATTAAAAAGCATAAAATGTTCATTTAAGAAACAATTTTTATTTTAATTAGTCACAATTGTTCTTCGAGAAACTTTATATTCTTTTGAAAAAAAAAAGATATTATTTTTGAAAATATAAAGATATTTATTTTTCTTCTATTTCTTTTAAAATGATATTTACCCAAGAATTTAAATGAACTAAAATCTTCTTTCTAACTGAACTTTAAAAAATAAATCCGTCATTTTCATGCACGTTATTTTATTCTTAGCAGTTCGCTAGTACCGCCATCTATTGTGTAAATTACAATTTAAAATGTAGTGTTTGAATACTAGTTCTTTGAAAAGAGCAATAGATAGCGCCACCATGGAATATTGGTTTTATGTCTGTACATGTTAGTTTGTTACACTAGTACTCGAAAGGCAGAAAAGCAAATATAAGTGTGGTTTCTTATAAAAAGATTACTACATGAAATAAAAATAATTCTGTATAAAACTATAAAATAAATTATTTCAATTTAAAATAAACTCTAGGCGAACCTTAACAAAATAAATTTAATAAAATAAATATTAAAAAAATAAGGCTAATAAAGGAACCTGGGGACCATTGGCCATAAGGGATTCTTGGCCCACCTTTAAATTTCTGTATTCAAAAATATTTTAGCTGTCTCTCAATAGACGGTGCTCAAAGCTACTGTTGTCACCAGACAGTCACATCAGTTTCATTAAGATACTTCTTAGCATGCCAGATAGCATAAAAAAGGGAAAGTTTCTCATCAGAAAAAGTAAACATTTTAGACGTAATTTGTAATATTTTTCAGACAAACCAATTCAATTAAGTTTAAGTATGTAATATTTTATAAATACTGTTATATTAATGATTTGTTTAAGCTATAAAGTTTGCGCATTCAAAAATCTTCAAGGCACCATGCGTCATTCTTTACGAAATGTCTAGGTGGCGAGGCTTGGCCGCTAAACCAAGGCTCCCTAAGTGAACTAGTTATGAAAATCTATGAATAATGTTTATCAAATACACAATTTATAATAACTTTATAAAGATAATATATTGATTATAAATATTCGTACTTGTTCAGAACAAAACGAAACCTCAACTAAAACTAACTTGTCAGTTATGACCAAATATCAAACTTTTTTTTGCAAAAACTATACGTTATTAATTCAAGTATAATAATACTCCTGATTAACATTAAGATATTATCAAATTTTATTGCTTTATGGAAAGGGGGGGGGGGGGCGGTTGGTTTAACAAGTAACTTCGTAAGTGTGCTTTGAATTTGAATTTTCCAGTTTGTGCAGTAAAAGTAAAAATAAAATTCAAATTAAATCTTATATCTTGTGCATTTTAATGTGTTTACAAAATGAATAAAATACATGTAACTTAAATAAATACTTGATATGGACAATAATAGAATTTATAATACTAGACTTATGTATAACACTTTTAGTACCAGAAAAATGTATTACTCTAAATATTAATTATCGTAAACATGATTATTATTATTATGATGATTCCAAAGTGTTGAATTACAATATATTTTTTAACATTAAATGCTTACAAATTTATTATTGTGCACTTTGAAATATTTATTATTGTGCACTTTAAAATTATTTATTTTTGTTGGGCCAAACCTTCCCTACAATGGGCCAAGCCTCCCTTACAAAGCTTGGCTTCGCCCAGGTGTCTATGTTCTTTGTTTTAAAAAATAACAAATTTAGAAAAGAAAAATGTCATTATTTATGTTACACTATTATATACCTGTTGAAAATAAAAGTTCCTCTAATATATGCTATCGTATGATTTTTTTTATTTTTTTTAGTGAAAAACTACAATTTCTAAAAATAAAATTATAAAAACATGGCCAAGGCTCCTCGGGTTCCCTTAAAGCAGTCATTAGTAGCAATTTAAATTACTTTTTACAATTCCATCAAAATTATTAGTTTATATGTAATTTAAAACTTATTAGTATTAACAATTACAAACTTAAATAGCAAAATGCTTTAAAATATTACTAACAACAAACTAGGTTTTGAATTACAGATTAGACAAGGTTCACTCCGACTTTTATCACTTCAGTGGGTCAATAAAATTATTAACAGGATTATTTGGGAACAAAACATTGTGTGTTTTGAGTCAGCCTGTCGAAGTGATCGTGAGTTGAAATATTTACAGTAAGCTTTGGCCCTCCATGGACTGCTGCACTACTTAATGTAGTTCAGTTAATATTAAATATTCAATTCAATTATATCAATATCAGCAATCGAAACTGATAATGAAAATAACAACAATTTTGTGTTGTTTAACATAAAAAAAACACATTCGTTTCATGTCCTCTATTAAAAAATATATCCTTTTTTAGGCACTGTTTTACTTCTGAGACAAACTCTTTTTATAAACCCAAAACACACCTTCCCCTACCCTCTCCTTATCCCGAATCAGTTTTTCACATACCCCAAGACACAAAATTTTTTATTCATTATTTTCATCAACATCAATGAAAAAAATCCATTCTCTTTAACTTATATAAAAAACGGAGTATTAAAGCAAAGTTATATGGCTTTTTTTTCTGTCAAATTCCCCTCTCTAAGATAAAACGACCAAAAGACAAACATGCCTGTGGAGGTAGGATAGGGGAAAAAATCGTCTGTCACACTCCATTTATTCGATTTTTAAAACTTCCCCCATCCCTCCCCAATAGGGAAGATGGGGAGAGAAAATCTGAGTATGATGATGAAGAAATATCGTTTGTTTTTTAATATCTGTATTTTACGCAAAGAGTAGCTGGCAACTTAGTTTAAAGAATATTATGCATGTTTGTATTATCAGTACGTTTCAGCAATGGGCAAATTAAAATACTATCGTATATTTAATGGATATGCTGTAGAATACATGAGATTTATTTTAATGTATAGACTTGGATTCGAATAATTTTTCTCTTATTGAACATGATACCTATATTTTAAAACTTTATTACTTTATATAGACTTAGTTTCCAACCGTATCTCTTATTTAACAAAACATGATTTAACTTTATCATTCTTGTTTAAATTTTTTTAAAGAAAACAGAACAATTATTTTTAAAATACATGTTTAACACCAGTATACGAAAATTAGTTGTAATGAATATGCATTGGAATAATTATCAAATTCATGCGCTATCATTGTTTGACAACCGAAGAGAAATGCCATAATCAAAAACGCCCCTACCCTGTAAAAGAAATCCTATTCCTTTAACCAGCTCCATATGATGTAAAATTTGCTCCTATCCCCTTTTTGAAAATTTACATATGATGTAAAATTTATTGTGAGGTACAGGCGAAAACACTTGCTTCACCGACTGTGATTGAATTCACCCATCCCTCTGTTTAAATGTTATTGGAGATTGGAGTAATTAATTGCCCAAGTGGCTCTGTTAGTAAAAAAAAAATTGCTGTAAAACAAACATTACAGCTATGTAAGGTAAAAAAATACCTCTAAATGTGCTGTAATTTTTCAGAAATTGTTTACAGTAAATTCTCACCGGTTCATACATTAGTGACTTTTAAAGATTGCGAAAAATTAACTTAGGATTGATATAGCCGAATTGAAAATGAACTGGAATACTTACCAAATCAATAAGGCTTTAGTAATTGACAACATAAGAGAAATTATCTAATCAGGTCCACATCAAAACAAACTTTACAGCACTGTGATGTAAAAAATACCCGTAACATGTGCTGTAATTTAACAGAAACTTTTTACAGTTTATAATAGCTGTACCCAAACTGTAGATGAAAACTTATATTTTGTAGTTACAGCCTTCAAATAAACTATAGCCCCATCACTCTATTACTCAAAACTTACAAACATAAGCATCCTCATGAGCAAAATTGTTGGGTCCGAAAGTCCTGTGGGCGGTCATTGCGCAGTTTCCCACGGGTACAGGTTCCTGGAGGCTATTTCCCTCTCCTTCAGGGACATGTCTAAATTGTGGAGGTGACGCGCGATAGATGGCAACATCTGTCACTTATGTGTGTGTCAGCGTGGGAGAGTGTGGGAGAGTGTGTGTGTTGTGTCTGTCTTACTTAACGAAGGCTTATAAGCGGGTCTCTGACCAAGCACACAAGCCTGAAAATATATGTATACCAACCAACCAATCATAAACAAAACACTCTCAAAAATAACACTTTCATTTTTGACGATTCATGAATCCTCATGCCTCATTTGGTTAATTTTGAGGATTGTTTCGTCAAACTATCACGTGACTTTTGAGCAAACGCGAATCCTCACTTTTACGATAGTGATTTAACGATTCTGTATTTTGATTTTGAGGAAACTGAATCTCATTGTTGTACTCACATGCTCAAAAATGACGAAATATTTCTTTAGATTAGACGACATTCAAATCCTCATAAAAATGACGATTCAAATTTCCTCACTTTGAGGAAACGAAAACTCGGAGCATTTGCCAGTAATGGAATCGTCGAAATTAAGGAAAATTTCGTCGTTTTTGAGCATGCATTTGAGGCATTTGAGTAAACACAAACCAAGAATACCTAACCTGTAAAATATAACCTTATCTTCCAAGCGCAGCATCCCCCTGTAAAAAGCCCGGGCCGTCGGATGAAGTTAGGCCCGAAAAAAGGCGTTACGGATGAGGAAAAGACCCTTATGGATGCTTTTAGTCGCTCGGCCTTGTCACGCCCAATGAGGGGAGAGCGTTTGGCGGATATCGTCTGCGATTCTATAGATCGTTTGCTCTTCTTCGTCCCACCCCTTTACTCCTACGCATAAGTTTTCATAGATTTTTTTTTGTTTAAAAATGAAGTGTAAGTGTATGGAAGTTCAGTTAGATTGCTAAAGTGTGCGATTGTGATTCAATTTTATTTTTTGTAAGGATGATCATTTGTGTTTATGGAATGTATAATGGGGTTGTTTTCCGTCGTGGGTGACAACAGCTCCAACGGTTTGTTTTCATATGTTGTCTGGAATATTGTTTTGGTATTCGAAAATGAGTTTTCTAATAATATTTTAATACTTATTTTCTTAAATGACAACTTTTTGCTATGTTGTTGGTAGCTCAAAACATTTATTAAAGAAAGATTGTATCGAGAGAAAAGTTTATTTTCATCTATATAGGTCATTTTGAGAGTGAAACCGAAGCAACCAATGAAATGACAGTACGTCGGAAAATGAAAACAAGTGCTTTATTATTATGTTTTTGAACGTTAATGTTCCTCTGTGTCTGATGATACTTACTGCCCTTTGTCAGTACCTTTATATATAGAATGTATTAGTTTTCAAAATATTAATTATTGATCATTAAAATACAGTTTTCATTGATTATATCATTTTTTTTATCATTATGGGAGAGTCGGATGACTTGATCCCTTTTTAGATTTTAACATCTTTAAATTATAAATTAACAACTTCTTGCATTTTAAGTTTTTATGAAAGGCTTTGGTGACTTATTTAATCTTAGTTTTAAATTAGGAAAAAAATTAATCACATCTTATATTGAAGGGAGTTTCGACACCCGTTTCGAGGAGATTTGATATACTTGAAGCAGATGCCTAAAATAAATCAAATTTAGTTTAATTTTTTTTAAAAATTCAGTTACTATTGAAAGCTTTACTTTCTCTTTAAAGTATGTAGTAAATTTGACCATTAAGTAATCGCTAAACAAGATCAAGCGAAGTAAAAAAAAGCTTCCCAAATTGAAAGGATACTTGATCTTTTACCAAAACCATCTTGATCATCTAATAAGAGGCCTTTAAATAATTGAATTAAGTATTAAAAAACGAATTTACTAAAACCTTACCAACATAAGGACTAAACTTGTATAAAATGAAATTTAACGCTTAAATCAGTGATATTTTTTCTCCAAATAGTAAGAAATTCATTTCAAAATGTTTAAAGTTTGTGCACTGTTTAAATAAACATGGCTGCATTATAAGTAAAATTTTGACACTTTCTTACATTACCCATGCAAAGCACTTAAATTTCTCAACTTTTTTTGGTTAATACAGAGAGATAAATTAATTTTACTGAGCCATATATGTGCGTTTATTTGAACTTTGGAGATGATTGTTTCCTCTGTGAGTAGATCAAGTCTCTTCATTTGATTGGGATGTCCCAAATTTTCGTGAATTGGAAAAATAGCTGTTGAAACTAAAAAGGTAAAAAACTGTTTTTGGAATGTAATTAAAAAAACCCATAAAATATTAAACTATCAACTCCACAAGAGGTGGGCTACCGAAACACAGATTTTCTCATAGAAGAATAACTAAAATTGACAAGTCTTTTTCTTTTACTAGTAGGGGAGAGCAGGGGAATCCCGCCACCTCGGGTAATGCTGCCACCCCTTGTATCTCGCCAGCGGTGTGTGTGACAGGGGGGCTGTGAGCGCTGACCTGTAACAGGAAACAAAGTAACTTGTAGTATAGACGCTAATGGCCGTGCGGTGAATTGTTGTGAAGCTATTTAAAAAATACGGTTTTTAGTAATTTTCATCTAATCTTGAGCCTTCTGAAATTAAGCGATAAGTGACTGTTATCTCTGAGTTAGATAATTCAGTTATATATAATTAAAAAAGTAAATATTTGGCAATTTCATCACGTCGTTAGTTTGGACGCAAGGCTAACTACATTTCTTTAAACAAGCCGTCTATGACATTTTGTCTTACTGGGGTAATGCCGCCACATCACTCTGGGGTTATGCCGCCACATGCAAAAGGATGGCGGCATAATCCGTAAAATAGAAATTTCATATATTGGCCCTACAACCAATTAGTTTTCGTTAGAGATGCTACGTATCCGAAAAAGAATAACTGAACTGGTCAAATAGACCAACGAAACTTTAAAAAAACCTGCCTAGTTAGTTGCACATAGAAAGTTAATAAAAGAGCTGTACCCTGTACAATTTACCATTCCCAAGTTAATTAAACCTATTTTAGTTCTATATGTATTGCTTTATTATGTAATTTTCCATTATTTATAGATTATTTGCTTTGTTTATTGATGTGGCGGCATAACCCCAGTGGTGTGGCGGCATAACCCCAGTGGTGTGGCGGCATTACCCCAGATACCGGGGTAATCCCGCCACTGTGCGAGCTTTAGAAAAGTACAATTTTATTCAGTTTCTATTAACGATTTAAATTTTAAAAAATCACTACAAGATAGGTTATGAACTGTAGTATGCTATGCTCATTACAATTTACATTAATTGCAACACAATTCTGCATGAAAATTCAATTTCCCTTAAGATGGCGTCATTCCCCTTCTCTCCCCTACATATTGTCAATGGGAAATCAATTCTACCAAAGAAACAAGTCATGGAAACAAGTGATCCGAATCTCTCTTAATATTAAAAGTACTTATTAATACTTGCCTGGTTTAATTTTTCTTTGTTGTATTTTTATTGTTGTTTGTTATTTTTTAATGTTGATTCAACAATATATGACTTCAAAATATTTGTTATTGTGTGTTGATTGTTAATTTTAATTGTTGATTGCTAATTTTTATTGCTGATTCTACCTTATCCGGTTAACAAATATTTTTTCCTTGGTGATTCAACAATATGTGGTTTACAAATATTTGTTATTGTTGATTCCACAATATGTAATTAAAATATATTTTTTTTTGTTTTTGATTCAACAATATACAATTTCAACATTTTTTATTGTTGCTTGTTATTTTTTGAATTGTTATTCCAACAATGTGTAATTTCAGTAATATGTCATTTCAACAATTATTATTGTTATTTAGTATTTTTTATTGTTTTTATTCCAACAATATGTAATTTTAAAAAAAGATGATTTGATTACAATGTTCATTTCTTTGTTTCTATATAGAATACATACCTCGAATATCCGATCTAATTGGGAGCGGAGGTATGTCGGATAATCGAAAATTCTGGATAATCGAAAATGTTCATGAAATAATAAAGCTTATGTTACAGAAGAGCGCCTAAAGTCTGCGGGCCTCAAACCTGTCAACTCCCGAAATCTGTGCTTGCCTTGCAGTAGTAGGGGAGAGAAGGGGAATGGCGCCACCTTAAGGGAAATTGAATTTTCATGCAGAATTGTGTTGCAATTAATGTAAATTGTAATGAGCATAGCATACTACAGTTCATAACCTATCTTGTAGTGATTTTTTAAAAAGTAAATCTTTAATAGAAACTGAATTAAATTGTATTTTTCTAAATCTCGCACAGTGGCGGGATTACCCCGGTATCTGGGGTAATGCCGCCACATCAATAAACAAAGCAAATAATCTATAAATAATGGAAAATTTCATAATAAAGCAACACATATAGAACTAAAATAGGTTTAATTAACTTTGGAGTGGTAAATTGTACAGGGTACAGCACTTTTATTAACTTTCTGTGTGCAACTAACTATGCAGGTTTTTTTTAAAAGCTTTGTTGGTCTTTTTGACAAGTTCAATTATTCTTTTTCGGATACGTGGCATCTCTAACGAAAACTTATAGGTTGTAGGGCCAATATATGAAATTTCTATTTTACGGATTATGCCGCCATCCTTTTGCATGTGGCGGCATAAACCCAGAGTGATGTGGCGGCATAACCCCAGAGTGATGTGGCGGCATAACCCCAGAGTGATGTGGCGGCATTACCCCAGTGGTCAAAATGGCATAGACGGTAGTTTAAAGAAAGGTAGTTAGCCTAGCGTTCAAACTAACGTAGTGATAAAATAGCCAAATAATTACTCTTTTAAATTATATATAACTGATTTGTCTAACTTAGAGATAGAAGTCACTTTCGCTTAATTTCAGAAGGCTTAAGATTAGATGAAAATCACTAAAAACCGTATTTTTTTAAATAAATTTACACCAACTCACGGCACGGCCATTAGCGTCTATACTACAAATTACTTTGTTTCCTGCTACAGGTCAGCGCCCACTGCCCCCCTCCCTTACATACCGCTGGCGAGATACAAGGGGTGGCGGCATTACCCGAGGTGGCGGGATTCCCCTGCTCTCCCCTAAACATAAAATTTTAGTGATATTTCTGAGACTACCCATCAATAAGAAAGTTAAAATATTTTGAATTTCTGAGAGGAATTACGGAGAAAAGCCTTATTTTTTTTTGTTTTATAGTAAAGATATGGAGTCTTATACAATGTTTGAAGATTATTAGAGTTGCCAAATTCACTTTTACTTTTTAGTTGCTAAGATTCACTGCAATTTCACGATTTTTAAACAACGATAATTTCCTGAATGTAGAATTGGTGCAGAATTCCAATTTCATGATCACTGGATAATTACGATTTCAAAATCCCGATTCCCGATTTTTGAATCGCTATATCGCAAATTCGTCTATCCTATTATTATCGAAGATTCCTCTTCTTAGAATGCCGAATATTTCTGACACTTTTTTTTTTTTGTGATTTACTGGAAATGACTTATTTGGAGAAAATTTTAGATGTTGATTCAGGGACGGTCGGTTAACAGAGAGTTTCGTATAAAATAGGGACGGATAATCGAGGTTCTACTGCACGTATAACAAACAACAACACACCAATTAAAACCATTATAAATAGTTGGCAAGCAAAAAACAAAATGTAAACTATCTTTACAAAAAGAGCAAGGACATCTCTATATTTAAATAATTTAAATTGTTAAAAAAAATTCTTATAAAGAGGGGTGGGGGAGGTGAAGTTTCAAATATTGAAAAAAGTATATATAAATTAAAACATCAATTTTTATTTCGGAAAATTATGCGGAAAGTATATCATTCATTTTAATATTCAACAAGAATATATTATTATTCATAGGACAGAAAAACGCGTTCTACTCAAAATATTCAAAATCAATTAAAGCGATGTAAGGTATCTTAAATAACCATTTTAAATTTCCCTTCTCCTATAACCATCAAGGGATGCCTCCTCACCCAACAACCACAAAACTAAAACAAAAAGAGAACTGAGCCCTCCAGTGCCAAAAATAAAATCTTCTGTTTCTTCATCCTCCTATATCACAAAGAGACAAAAACAAAAAGCCTATCAAAAATCGAAAAGAATTCTCTCCACACACAAAAAAAAAAGAAAACAATCCTAAAAGAAATACCCCCCCCCCTCCCTAAAAATAATTTACATAACAATAACCACCTACCCCGGCTGTTGACGTTAGACGACAACGTCTCAATCTGTCGTGGGCCTCTCCTCTGCAGTCACATAACGACGTTACGCGGTCGCCTGTTTTGCCCTGGGCGGTAAAAAGGAATATATATCGGTGTCGCCCCCTTTCCCCTACTCCCTCGCATATCTGCCCCTGGGGGAAGACTTCACACTCAAGCACATTGAAACCTATCAAAGCGCTATTCAGTGGATAATTTGCAATCAGAATCGTGGAGGAATATATCGCTGGCTGGACTGCGAAACTTCACATTCGATGATATTGAAGATTTGGAGAAATACGTTACTTGGCAGAAACAGGTGTTCAACCTTACTGTTATTTAAAATAGTTTTATTTACACCACATATTCGTGTTTTACTTGTTTCGTGATAATTTCTAAAAAATTTGATTGGGTGCCGACTCAGGTGTCACTTGCCTGCGGTTCTAAATTATGACGCCCGTCGAAAATAATACTCGTGTAGCTCTAGTTCGTCATTTATTCAACTCGACTCAGCCCTTCGGTAATTTCGAACTACACCAGGTGATATAACACAGTTAAAGAGTTTCAATCTGAAAACAAAAACTTTTAATGCTCTAAAATAGTTTACGTCACACAAATTGAAGTGTTGTGGGTGATTATTTCCTGTTATTCAATTGGTATTACCAAACAATATCAATATTGTTTTTTGCATCTCTATCCGTGATTATCCTATAGAATACAACTGCTACAGTCTATGAAGAGGTTTGACTTTATTTTACACAAGGTCCATTACAATTTATTAACATGACAAACATCAATGCACTTACGAACAAGGATTCGATACCAACTGGGAATCGAACACGAGACCAACTACAATAGTTTGTATTCAGACAATCTTTCTACTTTAATTGAAACAAGTATTTCATAGTCATTTAACTAAAACTTCTTCTTCATGAGCGCAACAGCCCTTTGCAGGCCTTGGCTGCCTCAACAGCACGCCTTCTCCAGCTCCCCCTGTCCATGGCAACTCTCTTTCAGTTCTTAGGTTTTAGGACTTTGAAAACTAAAACTAGTAAACTAGTTGTAGAAAACTTTAACTAAAGCTAGTTGAGTTAAAACTACAGTGTTTCAAGCTCAACTTTCTAACAAATGTGTAGAACTTAGTGTTTTCAATGAAGTGAAATGACCTATCATAATTTTCACAAAAAAAATAAAAAATACAGGACCTGTCGGCTGTGTGGAGCCCTGTGGTCAGTGCCTCGATCTCCGGATCGAAAGGTCCCGCGATCGAGTCCTGGTCGCTGAAGACACACCGAGTATATGCGGAGTACGTGCTCGTTAAATCTGTTGGGACCAAAAGTAATGTGGGCGTTCATTACGCAGTTTCCTATGGGTACAGGTTCCTGGAGACTATTTCCCTCCAATTCAGGGACATGTCTAAATTGTGGAAGTGGCGCGTGATAGATGGCAGCATCTGTCACGTATGTGTGTGCGTGTGTATTGTGCCTACCTTACTTGACGAAGGCTTATAAGCGGGTCTCTGACCAAGCACACGAGCCTGAAAATATATGTATATAAACTAATCAAGGCGACTTGTGGAGGTTGTGGAGAAATTATGGAGGTGGCGCACGATAGATGGCAGCATCTGCCGCGTATGTGTGTGTGTTGCGTTTGTCTTACTAGACGAAGGTTAAGTGGGTCTCTGACCAAGCACACAAGCCTGAAAATATATGTCAACCAACCAACAAGGCCTCACTAGTTTTATTTTGCAAATTGACATGTTTCTATAGGACGTACGTGGCCTACCTTCATCAGAATACAAGTCAAATTCTCAAAAAAACTGGTTTAAAGACCACTACGTTTTCCTTCTTACCCCTTCAATCAAATGCGAGATTTCGCAGTTTACCCTGCGATACATCTCTGTTACTTTTTCTTCGGTGGCCCGGGGGGGTCTCGGATGGTGTGTTGTCTGGCAATTTGTCGTGTTTTAAAAGCAATTGGGCTCGCCCCCTCCTCTCCTAAACCCAATTTGTAACGAAGCGTTTCTCTCGTTTTGGGGTTTCACTTGGTGGGAAATTCTATCACCGGGGCGTCGATTCGAATTTGCATTCGGTTATGCATTCGTTTAGGCTGCGGAAAGGGGGCGCCCAAAAACCTCTGTCAACTGTTTCTTTTGTGTACGATTTTAGCAAAAAACTATGTGTCTGTTTGTGGTATTATTTAAGAATTCTAAGACAATCCTACACTGTTAAAAAAAATTGTGATTGGTTTCACCGCAATAATCGTTTATCAGCTCCTAGTGCTGCCTAGTAGCTGTTTCTAGTAGCTTTCAACTGTGTGCTGAAATATTGTACTGTATATTTGTTTGTAGGTTGGAGCCACTTTTAAAGATTTGGAAACAAAAGCCTGAGAAGTTTTTTCAACAGAATACGAAAAATGCGGCGAAAATTCTACTACACAGCCGTTTCAGATACGGGTATCCACATTTTGGTGAAACCAAGAGCCAAATGATGAACAACATGTACTTACATGTAACATTGACCCAGTGTATCTCTTTGGTGTAGGGTAAGGTGGGGTAAGTGGGCCATTGGGGCAAGTGGACCCCCCCCCTGGCATTTCCCGAATTATGGACGTAAAAAAAATCTGTTACAATATTTTTACGTATTTACCCCATTAGATGCAGGAAACATTTTGTCATCATTTTAATTGAAGTATGTAACAAGGTACAATCCTTTTTGTGAAAATTTCTAAAATTGCATCTTTTCGTAATTCACGCCATCATACTATTTTTTTTATTGATTTCCAAACGGTTCATGATACAAAACAAAGTGTTATATATTTCGAAAGTGTATAAAACATAGTATCTTTTTGCAGTGTCATGTACTCGTGATGTTGATAAGGTTAAAAGAAAATTAGGGTGGCCCAGTTGCCCCGCGTTTGGGGTAAGTGGGCCACCACAATGGCGGGGTAAGTGGGCCAGGGGTGGCCCACTTGCCCCAACTCTTTAATATACTTAAAAAAAGTCATATTCACTGATTCATAGGGTTTGTCATATTCACTATTCATAGTCCTATTCATTGACGTAGGCCAGTTTAAAATCTGTAGCCCTAACATTTTTTTACACAACTTGCAAAAATGACAAGATGAAAATTAACGTATTTTTTCTTGTAGTAAGCTTGCATGCCAGAAAAAGTTGCTATGCGGGAACTATTAAAGATACATCATTACTTTTTTTTTCAAACACTCAAAAAATCATGTAGATTATTCCACTTGCCCCACCATATCTCTACCAGTTATGTGTAAAAATATATTATTTTTAAAAAAATATTAAAATTATTATGTGTAAAAATATACCAGTTATATTAAAAATATATTACTTACCCCACCTTGCGGGGCAAGTGGGCCACTCGGATGACCAAAGAGAAAAACATATTTTTTAAATTTATTATTTGCCAATTTGTGTTAAGGTTGCCATGGGTACAGTAATAACATATGAGAGAATGGACCACAAAAAAAATAAGTTGTTAGGCCGATTACATCCAGTGGTATGAGGGTCTGAAGTCGAATTATGCCAAAAAGGTGGCCCACTTACCCCACCTTACCCTATAAGAAAGTTTCTTTTGTAGAGGCCATTGTGTTGTTTTCAAAATTAGCTTTGCTACCATCACAACTCAATCAGTCCTATCAAAAACTGATTCTAGTATATATGTCAGTATTTCGCAACAGGGTTTAACCCTTCCCGTCCCGATGAGCAATTTGGCATCATCATTTTAGAATTTCTTTTTCTGATCATCTAAAGTCATTTATGATATCAAAAAGCACATCATTCGATTCTTCATTTTTTTCTATTGGAAAATATTTTTTTATTAATACCAATAGATGTCAGAACTATTAATTTTTTAAAAGTATGATTCGAAAAACGATGATGCCAAATGGCATCACTGGGACCGAGAGGGTTAAGTAATAAGTCCCGGAATCTCCAATTCCTGGTTTAGGAACGAACCAACCGATGAACCTGCACACGCACAGGGCCTCACATTTGATAAGTTTCAACATTTGATAAGTTTCAATCACAAAAAAAAGTGTGATTTCGCCATAAAATTGGCATCACAAAATAGGAGTCATTTTAGACCAGAAAAAAATAAGATCTATGATAAAAAAAAGAGTAAGCTTTCCCCATAAATTGTAGTAAGTTTACACCATGAAATAGCAATAATATTACAACAAAGAGAAGAGAGCTCACAAAAAAAAAAAAACGATTTCAAAGGGATTTTACACTGCAAAATTGCATTAAGCTTGTTAATTAGATTAATATATTTAAGATAGTGTAAACTTATACCTCAAAAGGAGTAAAAAAACCTCGCAACATTTCTACTTCTAACTTCGTGGTTACTGCAATAATTGGAGTGTGACGCAATACATACAAGTGTACAATTTCTCTAGCAATGCCTATTTTTTGTATTTTTATACCCACAAAAAAAGGCGGGACTCCATCTTCCATCTGTTTGATTACCCAAACGTCTCTTTGTCCACAACTCTAGCTTCATGGTTAGCATTCTTTTCATATTCATGTCCGTTTCACACCATTTATATGACTTCAGGTACACTTGTATTTAGTAAAAGGTCAGTGTGTCAGTTCTTTAGAATTTACGTAACGTTACACGCTACAATCATGATAAATTTACATCATTTTTAGTGTGGTTTTATTCTACAGGAAGAAAAAAAGGAGCGTCATCTTAGGTTCAAAGCATAACTGTTAACAAAAATCAAATTATTCAAACTAAATAATGTAAAACAAAAATGAGCATTAACCAAAATTATGTATAGCTGAAACTCATACCAAAATTTTTCTGAATCTCATGCCTGAAAAATAAAGCTTAAACCAGTAAAAACATGAATGACAATAAAATCCTTCCCAGCAATTTGCATTAGAGTATGCTTTTCAACAAGAACTTTCAGCATTCATATTACTTTCAAAACGCATATGGTTGGTGGCGATATATTCCCCAACTTCCATATCGAATAAAAGAAGGATAAAAATCCGGGAACGAAAAAAGCTTCCAGGATAAGATGCGGAACGGGAAAAGAAAAGGAGTTATAAATTCCAGGAATGCCTTCAATCCATCTCGGAGCAAAAGCGTCGGTAGCGACAAAATGACATTTTTTCTCTTCCCCTTTCCACAATACAAAAAGTACCTTATATAAATCAATAGAAATGCGCATATATAGAGTCTCTGTGCTTCGGCTGTGCTCCTATAAGCTGTCGCAAGAATCGCATAAAAAATACTGGGGCGGAAAATCTTTTTCCAAGGGCTAAAGGTGAAAACGGGAAAGAAAAGGGACGTATATGGGGTGATATACGAAATATCCGCAGAAAAGTATGGAGATGTCATTTGAAGAGTGGCCTAACTCCATTTCGTCTCGCATCCATACTGGATTTTCTTAAAATGCTAGTGCAATATAATAATGAAAATATGGAATTGCCCCTTCGAGAAGAAGTTTTCTCATCATCAAGTCAAAGAGCAATGATTGCATGGATACTTAATCGACATAGCCACCTGACTTGACAGAAAAGGCATCTTCTTTTCGGTAGATGTTTTATATTACGCTATATTGCTCCGTTATGCTATAGATAAGTTTATTTTTTACGAGAAAAAAACATCCACTCTATATTAATTTTTAAAGCAATAGTTTTATCTTAAAAAAATTAAATATGGAAATTCGTGGTCGTAGTCCCTCCCTTAATGGCACTCAGAGTACTCTTTCTTAATATTCTTGCATGGTACCCTTCCTTTCAAGTTTAACATATAAATTAACACTAAAAGCTAACTGAAGATGCATCAACAAATTGGACAAATAACAACATATGTCAAACACCATCGATGTATTATTGGTGGAAATCATTCCGATTTCAACGAGTTATTAATAGAAAAATAAGAACCAGACTTGTATTTAATGGGCATGCTTATCATGACTTGAGTGGCAGCAGAAACGGTTTAATGGAGGTAAATTCCTTCTAAAGTTTCGATTGGTGAATCCTTGCCACGTCACAACAAAAGACCAATCGGAGAACCGATCGTAAGATGAAATCTTGAAGAAATTTCCTCACCAGAAACAACCGAATTGTGACTTAATGCTAGGGTAGGCACATATATATATATTTCGGCTTGTGTGCTTGATCAGAGACCTGCTTATAAGCCTTCGTCAAGTAAGACAGACACAGAAAGAATTTTTACTGTCACAGAGAAAGGAAGCACACCCAGAGCGAAGGCGGGAAGCGAACCCGCATCCGTTACAGCTTACAGACAGCTAGCGTTATGATCTGCTAACCAAACCACTCGGCCATCCAGGCCCCATTTCTGCAACTATGCCACTTCTCCAGCAACCCCCTCTTTCATATGCGGCGATACAGGAAATATCCCGGAAAAAGATTTCTTCTATATCTTATCTTATTTCATCTGTCAATGCCGTTGCGCAAGAAGAGGCCTTGAAGAAGATATTTATTGGGTCTCCTGGAGAGATAGTTCTTGTCGTAATTACATTATTCCTGTGCAGAGATTGCTTTAGGAGGAGGATATTGAAGAGGACGGGGACATTTTTTTACGCGTCGCTTTGTGGAAGCTCTTGTTGGAGGGGGTCGTTTAATTTGATTTGATGTAACATTGCGGATTTTTTTTATTTCTTCGGTAAGAAGCGCCGATGAAATGGAGTATTTGGGTTTTTGATTAGAAATTAATATTATGGTGTAATAGGGGTTGGATAAGAGAGGTTTTTTTTAAAAAATGAAGATGAGAGCTGGTTATTTGTGGATATTTAACTTGAGAAGAAAAGTGTTAGGAGAATGAAGGGTTGTTCTGTGGGATTTATTGAAGTTGCTATGAAGTACTTTTCAAATGATAAACCCACTTGAAAATCCTAACTTAAACAATAAATACATACTCTAAAATTAAAATGAAAAGACTTTTGTTCTTAAAAGGTTTTAACATTTTTTATTCTTCTTCACAATGAGAATATATCAAATTGGTAAAAATTTGCTTGTATATACTTTTCATCGCTACTGTTTTTTCGATACATTATTTTTTTATTTTTTAAAAATTATATTTAATTTTAATCTTGTTTTTTTTTTCAGAATAAGAAATTTCCTTTCACTTTTCCTGTTATTGTTTTTAATTGTGGGCACAACTTGATCTTTTGACTTTTTATAGCCAATCTGGAATTCAATTTCTTTTTCAATTTCATTTAAAAGTAAATTTCTTCATATGAGCATTATTTTCTTGTCTTTAAAAATGAGTAATTTCCATTCCCTTTACCATCTGTTCTAGAATTATGGTACAAAGTTTCTGTGTGAAAGACTTTTTAGCATACAAAAAAAAAAAAAAGCTTTCATTCTTTAATTGCTTGCAATAAGACACACTGCAAAAATATTTTGTATAATTACAGCACATTTTGATTTTAGTTTTCCATTTTCAGTGCAGTGTTGTCGTGTTTGTTTTATAGCAACTTTTTGTTTTCTTGAGGTGTAGGGTCGCATAAACAACTCATTCAAATAACGTTTAAACAAAGAAGATAGGTCCATCCAATTACTGCCGGTGAAAATTCTTCTCTGAAAACAGAGGAATTCTCCTCTGTTTTGAAAATATTCCTCTAATATGCCATCACACTGGGATGATAAATTAGAAAGACTTTTTTAAATGACATGAATATTGATTTTTAGTGCTTTTAAATAGGTATTTCATGATGAATAAAAATAGTACAAAGTTTATTGTAAAAAATAAAAATTAATATTTTCCATTATAAAAAATTTTGGAATGTCAGAGGGAAGTTAAAATAGCTCCTTCTGGAATACGTAAATTACCTTTCAGTAAACATTCAATTTAAATAATTTTCATTTATTGCAGAAATCAAGGTTGGGTAAAAATAAGGTTATAAATTCCCATCTTAAATTCACAGAGATGTACGAGATTTACTAGAAATTAATCATGAATTACTTCACACAATGTATCAGCACATCCCATTTAAATTTCATTCAAATTCCAAACTACTCGTAATCTTCGTCAAAATCCACCAAAAAGCGTCATTCCCCCACCAGATATCGCTACTTTCAATGTCACAGCACATATCATATTTAAATTTTATTCAAATTTCAAACTATAATTATAATCTACGAAATCCACCAATGCGTCTTTCCTCCACACATCATATTTCCACAGAACATTTCATATTTTAATTTTAGTAGTTATCATATTTAAAATTTTTTAAACGCACATATATCATATTTAAATTTTAGTAGTTATCATATTTACATTTTTTCAAACACACATATCATATAAGAATTTTGGTAGTTATCATAAAAACACACATATCCCCATATTCAAATTTCAAATTACTTATAATCTACAAAATCCACCAATGCGTCTTTCCGCCACCAGATGTCGCTACTTCCAACCCGCTCGATCAGCATCAAGTAGCTCTCAATCCGTCGCTTCTACACGTAATCCTATAATCTCGCTTCCTATGATGCCATCCCGTGTTAACTTCATTACATGGGCCGGGATCGGGCACTTGCCGACAATAATGTTTAATGGAGCCCCTAAAAGCAGGTATTCAGGGTGACTGGCTCTTTCCTTGTCATAGACATATAGCGCCGATATAGCTTTTAAGCAATCCACTGGAAGGGATCTTGGATGTTAGGTAGAAATTGCATTAAATCCTGGACGGAAAGTTGGGAGAGTTTTAGATGTAATGGTGGATTTCATATGCTGGAGCAAGTTTTGGTGATGACAGCTTGAACCATTAAGGGATTCATAATGGTCCATAATAGGAAACTGTGATTTGTTGAACTATTTCATTTTTATGTTGTTCAATAATTGATTTTTAGTTGCTTAATTTAAAAAAACAAATTTGAACCTTTTACAAAAACTAACAGAAACTGGAATTAATTTCTAAAAGTATATGTGCTTATGTACGAAGTTACTTCTTTAAATTTCTCCAATCTTTGGTTTATTAGGAAACAACTAAAAACATGTTTTCGTCAGAAACAAGCAAAAGTTGCGTAATTAGAAGTGATAGAAATAACTTATATTGTAAAAAAAAAGTTCAATTGACATTACATCACTATTTTTCAAACCAAAACCATGCATTTATAAACATTTACCACGATCAAAAAAAAAATCAATACAATTTCTCTTACATTAAAGCACCGAGTCATTCTCTCAACCAAACTCTACCCCAACCTTCCCATTAATTGAACAGCAAAATGAAAAAGCAGGTCAGGACACCAGGCAAATATCCCTACTTGCCTCTTTTACAACAAAATATTGATAAGAATAATCATATGAGGAAACTATCCAAAGGACTCCGTCCCTTTTAAATGTTAAGCTATAAGGGTCCGCATAAAACAATCTTCCCACAAAATTCAATTATTAGAAGAGAAGATGGATGTTTTTTTTCTTGGTAGTTTTTTTTCCGTATCACGTCCTGATAGCTTACTTTGCATTTTGTGATAGCCTCTCGAAATTAAAAGTCAATCTCCAGTTTGTGTCCTCAAGAGTCCCAAGCTCGTGGTAATTTTATTAGTGGAATAAAAATGCAATTAGCATAAGAATAAGGGATTTTTTTATCGGGATTTTAGTTTTATTTCAGGAGTAGTTGATCTATATTCAGCAAGAATAATATTAATAGTTAATACAATTATTGTGTAGCTGGAACATAATTTTTTTAAATACATATATTTTATACGTGTATGTAACGTATAATTTTTTAATAGTTTAGGCTTTTAATCTATATCCAGCAAAACTAATAGTAAGTTAGTACTTTTATTTTGTAGCTGCAATATATTTTTTAAAGAATATTCCATCATTTGTCATATGTGTGTTATAATGTAAAATTATTTTTAATTGTTTAGGTCTTTATTCTTCAGTGTACGCTAATTTTAATAATACATACGTACGCTTCAATGTAAGTACGTACATAAATCTTTGAAGAGAAACAAAACACAAACATTTGACAAAACTATCGCGTTATTGTAGTAAAACTATCTGTAAAAATAAAATTAAGTGAAATGAAACACACTGCCTCGTGTCCTCAACATACATTTTTTGACTTCCCAACAAATTTACCCTATCATAAATGTTTCACAGAGATTAATTAATTTGTGTTAAAATGTGATATGACTGTCTATTTTATCTTTTGACTCAATTCCGTTATTAATTAAGTTCTTAAATTTCGTAGCATGAAATTACAGAACTTTTATAAAGATCTCAATTATTAATGTCTTACGTTATAATAATTATTATTTTGTGATTAGGAAAGACTTCAGTGGCACTATATGAATTTAAAAAACAACAACTTTATTTTCAAAACAAGTAACTCACATTAAAGTTTCTTCAATTTTATTATTCTTTAGTTGTTAAATTATTACTTTTAAAAATTAGAAAGTTCTTTATGAATGAAATGTGTTTTTTTCCCAAAAGTTTTCGTCAAAGAATAACGAAAACAAAAGAAAATTCACCACATGCCAGCTTCTTTTCAACGACAGAAAAGCGTTAAATTTTTTTAAAAAAAATTTCGAAAAGACTTATTATATTTATTCAATTACTTAATAAACGAAATTAAACAAATTAATTAACGACAAATGGATTAAGCACACTTCACAAGGTCTTTAAAATCGTTTTTAAATTCCCCCTCGAGAGGTTTAGTTTTGAAATTATTTTCGCGAATTACTCAACAAACAAAGACCTCAGAACAATTACCTCGAGAAATATTCGCCATTTTTATTATCCCTCAAAAGCCCAAATGCAAATAATTCAGACGATTGTTTCTTCAAATAAAAAGCACTCGAAACAAATTGATTTTCGTTTTTCCATTGTTTGCTCCATTTCTTGTAAGAAGTGACAAATTATTCGGCGAATTTCCTCATCGCCATAATTGCTAACACAACCGCTGAAATTTCATTAACTTATTAAGGAAAACCAAGAAAAAAACGATCTTCAATAAGGAGTAAAAATTTTCATCTTTGTTTATGCCAACGCAGTGTGTGTAATAAGCACTCGGTAAAACCTATAAATAAAAATTCAAGAAATAACAATTGCATCCAAGTAAGGCGAATCTAATGAATAGGTGGGATAATAAATATGCATTGAACCCAAAATTCCAATTAACAATTGTAGTGCTTTTTAGTCGAAGTCTTTTTTTCGAGCCACAAAACTCCATTACTATTGTCATTAAAAATATCTTTTTTCTCGGCTAGGATCTTTATTGAGTTGAAAAGATAATCACCTCGGTTTTTTAGATCACTCTCGGCGAAACCACCTTCTTTCATGTTGATTAGTAAACAAGAAAAGAAGCTTGCTTTTCACTTTTAATTATTTTAAGGGGGCCAATGGCGCCTGTTTAATTTTCTAATTTTTCAGTGGTTGTCTCTTATTTTTTTTTATACAAGTAAGATGTTTGGCTGGAGTTTATTAGTTACTCGAAATTAATTTTTTTTGGAGCAAAGTAATTAAAAGTAGAACTTGCTTTGTAGCAGAAAAATTGGGCATTAAAGGTGCTTTAAGGAATAATTTCCAATTGTATAAGAACATAAATGAAAATGTTCTTATTTTTCTTTACAACTCTGTTTTATTTTAAAGTTTTGTGTTTGGAAAATTCTTCTGAAAATTTATAAAAATAAACTCTGCATCTGTTTCCTTTCTGCTAAGCAGTAAAACTCTACAAAAAATTGGAGATGAGTAAAGAAGAAAAAAAAACTAGCATTAAGTAAAAACTATAGTTGAAACAGATTATGGCGAAATAATTTTTTGGACAACTTGAGCTCGTTTATTAATAGTTATCTGAAGATTAAGCAAGTTGAAACTATATCATTGAAAAAGTTTCATTAAAAGCCATACAATCTAATTGATCTCGCCAAAAATCGAAATTGAATTTGCATAAAATTTCAAAATTACTAAAAATTTATAGATTATATACTTAAATTTGAATATAACGAAAGTAAATCGATACCAATTCAGTGGTCCATAAACTGATTTAAGCCATCATTATTATCGCACTATGCTGTGTCTTCTTTTGTTAACGGGACTGCACTGCGAATTCAAAGCTAATCCACAATTAACATGACAGCATTTCAACATAACACAGTTACCATCAGAATACATGCATACGAAATATCCATATCTTGCCCACGTTCAACTCATGCATATTAAAAGATATCTGCAATATTAACAAAAAAATAATAATAGGAGGACTTAAGACCAAGTCAACCGTGGTCTGAAGTACCACGGGTAGTTGTATAAAAACTGATCGAACGGCACATGCGTGCTGATATTCAAAAAATAGTCTTTTCATCAACTCATAATGGGGGAGAGGTATAGTCTATGACATTGTGGTATGGGAACGCAACTGGATTCGTTGACCGTTTTGATCCGTAGTTAACAGCAGGATACGTGTTGGGAGGATATAATATACGGCTCCCTGTGGCTAGATTCCGGCTGGATTCTTTATTCCTCCGCATACGGCACGCTGGGTATGGGTATATTTGAGTATGGGTAACGTGATCGCACAGTGTACTTAACATGATAGGTATGGAGGGAATGGTTTTTCTTTAAAGGTTTAAGAGTTGCTGTGTTATAAAGGAAGATCGGTGGAGCAGATGGCGAATGTTTAAAAAATAATAAGATGAAAAGTGTGCTTTTTTGGTACAATGGGATAAAGTCCCAACTGGAGGGTCTGGAGGTAAAGTCCCAACATGTCTCCAAACAGAGAAATGTCCAAATGTTTCGCAAGATAATGTTTGCACTTTTGCTTAACCCTTTCGCTACGAAGGATTTTTGCTTCCTCGTAATATTTGATAGGAATAACATTATCGAATCCTTAGTTGTTCGGGCGGTTTGGGGCGTTTCAGTAAGGAAAGGGTTAAAGCTACTTATTCACTGAATTTAAGAATAAAGAAACTCATCTGCACTTTACTCAATGCTGAAAGTGGGGGTAGAAGCGGGATGACGCGTCACCCCACTTTTCAAGAAAATGGCTATCCATCCCCCCACTTCTTATATCTCTCAAATCCATAACGCATAGAGGGGGGATGGGGCATGGCATTCTAATTGAAGGCATCCCCCCACTCATTCTTTTCTCACTTTCACCAATGACTTTACTGGAGACAGTGTGTTTTTTTAGACCCTTAGGAAAGATCAAGGAGTCTAGTTATTATGAAATGAATATCCTGAGAAGGGCCTAGACTTAAAACTCATATTCTCTAAAATATAATAGGATCCACTCTGTTCAATGGCGACTTTTCAGAAAAGTAAATTCAATTGAACGAAGTCACCATAGAAAGGGACCATACCTTATATCTTTGCAAGAAAAATCTGGGTTCCGAAACACTATCCTTCATATTGGCACACCAACATGTATTAACTTTTACAAAAAACTTTCGTTGTCCATTTTGTCTAATCTGACATACCAAAAGTACTGACTCTTTCATCAAAAATACAATTTACATGCACGAAATCAGTACTCCCTGTAAATACACTGCTGCAATTTCTAAATAGTGTCCCGCTTCCGTCACAAGTTTTCTTTTCCACGCAAAATTTTAAAGCTACCATTTAGAGAAACTCTCTATTTTGCCGATCCTGATCCCTCGAGTTTACTTTATCCACACCACAAACACAAAGGACCTCTCATCTCCGTCCTTTCACAGTCACGGAGGATATCAGGGATCTTTGGCCTATTGTAATCCAACGACCGTTAAGAGCCAGGCTCGCGATGTTGGTTGGCAATCATTGGAGGATAGAATAATATCAAGATGCTGTAGGGTGGAAATCGATACCGAACTCGGTTTGCCAGTTGAACTCATGATCGTTTCCACGATACACCCAAAAAACACTTGGCTAGATGTTTGGCTTGAACACAATATGCCGTGGTCAAAGCGTTCGCTGGAGGATGTAGTGTTGCCGAAGACGTTACACAAATCTGTTTCTTCTGTATCTCAAAATGAAGACCAAGTTGCTTCGGCTAACATAATACAATCATTGTTGTAATCTTGATGACTATTGTAATGCTGTGGTAAATCAGCGCCATTGTTGTTACGCATTGGTAAATCGGCGTCATCAGGAGTGGATGTTATTTGTTGTCACGTGTTCGTGCCTGGCACACCGCTTCATCAGAGGGATGAATTTTAACTTTCTATTAATTCAGATTTCATACTACAATTTACAACCTATACGATATCAGAGTCTTATAGAATAAAATAATCCGTTGTATCTTCTTCTTTGCCTCCACCACAACAGCTCTTTATCTGTACTGCTTTAAGCCAAACCTTTCCATTTTTTTTTTTTTTTAATTTTCCTCTCAGCTAAGTGTTTTTCGATGTTGTTAACTCAAGTCCCTCTGCTCCTGGTATTAAATAACTTGCTTTTTGTAATTACTTTGGTGATGTGTTTTAGAAGTGTGTATAGAAACATTAATTGAGAGTGCGTAGTGCCATTTATTTGGAACCATCCCTCCAATTTGGCGACTTCCAAACAACTCCACTTCATTTTCCTCGCCAAGGCTCTGCATCTTCTGGCCTTCAACGTCGCTGATGCCTCGCTTGTGGGCAATGGGCGACAGACCGCATGTAATGAATACCACAAGGGGTGATAATCCCTCTTTTCATCCGTCCTAATGCTCGGCAGATAAGCCACCATACAATGGGCAACCTTTCGTGTCACACTCGTCAGGGCATCTGTCGGGTTCTCTGGTCGGATAATTACGTCTTGTAGTCTGACGGATAATCGCGTGTGTTGCTGGGGATGAGGTCTTTATGTATTTGTTGAGATCTTCTTTTGTATCAGGAGGTACATCGGGTGTTGAAATAAGCTAAGTGACTTTGTCGGATACATAGAAACTGCAACACCACTATATTAATAAAAATGTATCCTGTTGTACAAGACTTCATGAATAATGCTGAATTTTATAGTACATTTTTGATAGATAGTGCAAAATAATCGGATAATTACGTCTTGTAGCTGACGGACAATCGCACTTGTTGCTGGGGATCGACAGTGTGTACCAGTAAAAATCCAGCCTCGAGTACTAGACTTCATGATTTAATGCTAAATTGTATGATGCATTCTCAAGCAACAATAAGTTACGTGACTTTGTCGGAAACGTAGATAATTTTATAGCAATACATATTTATCCTTTTATACAAAACTTCGTGAATTATTCCTGAATTTAGTATTTAACTATGTAGTATAAAAGTGTTCTATCTTAGAAATTATTCAATATTAAAAAGATTTATAAACTATCACTAATTTTCGAATAGAATTTGTAATGAAATATTGCATTTCAACACACGTCAAAATATCACATTTTCAGAATTAAAAATAAACCTTTTTTTTAATCAATGAACTACTACTACCAATATTTTTTTTTAATGTGGGCGAAAAGCTTAATACTTTCCATGCAGCGAAAGATTGGTAGCCTACTAGGATACCAATTTCTCTTTTCTTAACTAATGGTGGACATTTATAAACTCAATGTGAGGAATACAGTGAAATCAAAACTTTTTCTATTTTATTTTTAACCGTTGCTATACAGCACAAAAATAATCCCTGCACTTTATAAAACCGATTTTATAAGCATGGGGACAAATAATTCCTTTTCAGCATTCATACATTGAAAAAATCTGCTCAACTCTATACCATCATTTATCTATTTATATTTTCCAAAGGGGCACCGCCGTAATTACAGTATAGCTATATAATATAGATCCCTCCACAGCACCCCTCGCTCAGGCAGTCTCAAATAACAAGGATACCGATCCACACCATTGAATGGGTGCCATGGAAAAAAATACAACAACTGAAATGGAGAATAAAAATGTCCCTCAAAAACCTCCTGTGTAAATACAGGCGCTGGAAAAAAAAGGGTCCCATATATATTACAGTCTATTATATCGCCACCTCCATTCAAAAGGGCACTGAATAAAAAGAACTGGATCAAAGGAGAGGCGCTTGAGAGTTCTCGGGCCGACACTTCGCATCACTTGGTGCCACTTTTACAAACACCACTTAGAGGATCATGGCTGCCACCATGGTTGCGAACCATGGAGTTCAGAAGAGATGATAAAACTAATACAAAAATCGGTTTGCCAATTGAAGCCACCAATCGTTTTGTTGTAAGCCTAAACGAAAGATATCTGCAAACTATTTGAAGCTATTTTACAGTATGGAGATTGTACACTCTTAAAACAAAAGAGTGAAATCCACTCCAGTAGGAGAAGTGAATTTTCGACACTGTAAAGGAGTGAATATTAACTCAGACTGAGTTAAAATCACTCGTTTGGAGTGATCCTGTCGGAGGTTTAACACACAAAGGATCCACTCCTTTCGGGGAAGTGCATTTTCAAGACTGGAGGTGTGAAAATTAGCTCAGACTGAGTTAAAATCGCTCGTTTGTTTTAAGAGTGTACACTGTTAAAACTGAAGGTGACAAATGGGGGTCATTTTTTCAACCCGGGGTATAAAAGGTGGTCCCATTTGGCACCTCATGCCTTCAAAATCGTCCAGGGTTGATAAATCCTTTCCTGGGCTTGTGAATCCCCTGACACGACACTGCCATTCACCCCTGGGGTGCCAAGTTTCACCGTCAGTTTTAACAGTGTACATAGGCTTACTAATCAACTTGGCGATTACCGGTTCTCTAATAAAAACTATAATAACTTTGCATTTTTCGTATCTGAGAAGGAATTTACTATCATCTTGTGTAAATTCAGATCTCGTGCTACAGCCTTCAACTGCGCAGTCATTCTTCTGATTTTAGGATTTTTGATTAGGCTTTTGGAAGGATTAATATGATACGTTTTAGTACTGCTATGTCCACACTACGACAATAAAAATGACAAGAAATTGTGTGCGCATGGAAATGCATATACGATTTGTACCATTCGAGGTAGATGCGCGCGCATGCCAGACCAAATTGTATATGCATTTCCATGCGCGCGCAATTTCTTGCAACTTTTATTGTCGTAGTGTGGACATAGCATATGAACTATAACATTGAGTGAGTGTTTTGTTGGGATTACAGGGGTTGCTTGGCGACTTTTTGATGGCTTCACTTTTTTTCACGCCAAGCATCTACGTCTTCTTCTTAACTCTACAATACGAACACCTTTCCCGCAACTATTTCTGCACCAAAAAGACCAAAGTCCTATGTTATAACATATTACATCAGACATTTTTCTTCAAAGGAACGTATTTAACTTACTTTTTTTCGACTTTGAACTAAGTGTCAATGAGTAGAGTATTTTCTTGCGAAGAGTGTGTGCTTAATTTTGTTTTATTTATATATTTTTTATTGAGTCGAGTTTGGGTTCGTCCCCGCTCTTTACTTAGAATTGGATACGCGTTATTTTTATTTCGACATCTTATCAAATTACTCGGAAAGTCTTATTTTGTGTGATTCTGTGACTTGGCTTTTTTATCAGTTCGATTTGTGTCCGTGTTTAGATAAAAGGTCGTGAGAACATTACAGCAAATTAGATGTTAAATGGTGCTATTTGCATTGTTCTGTTGATCAAGTATATCGGTTTCGCTTAAATCCTTTAGGCAAGCGTTTCGAATTACGGAAAAAGCATGGCGTCAGGCAAGGCAGTTTTCCTTTGATTAGCACATAAGTCAATCTTATAATCCCTATTACACACACAAATTTACCTTCTGATTGATAAACAAATAAATCGAAAGCTTGTTTTCAACTGAATTAATTTCCCCTTAATAAACAGTTGAAAAAAAATAAACAGTTGTCATTGTATGAGTTTAAAATTTAATTTCTTTTAACCCAAAATGCTTTTTTATTTTAAATATTTCATAAAACTTTATTCCTATAGCAGGGGATAATAAATGACTTGTAAATTTTTTAAAATTTAGTTAATTTTTTAATTATATGTGTGTTGTTGGAAAACCTAACATTCAAGGACGGGTTTATACATTTGTATCTCTCTATTAAGGTCCCAATAAAAGGCTGGTGTTAGTTATTGAGTGGCTAGTAAGTGGATTTTTTTCTCATCAGAATCTTTTCGATATCTGTTTTACATTAGCTCAAGACATATGTGCCCATTAGGGTAGAAAGTTTAAAATACTTACTTTTCTGAGGAACTAGAAAAATTCACAAAATGGGCATTTATATATTAAATGGCCTATTTAATGATTCGTAGTAAAGGTTTCATGAGGGAGCATGATCAATTACTTCAATACACGTATTATGTATCTCAGAAAAGGTCTTAATGCAAATCATGCAAATAAAATACTCTTGTACAATTTGACAAAGACTTAACAGAATTTTAAATTTAGGACTCATTCTAAGTAATAACTTACGTTTATTTAATGGTAAGACTAATATTAATGATGAAACATGTTTACATGTTCATGTGGTTAAATTTTGTATTAAGTATTTCAAAGGTCGTCTTGTAGCCATTCCAGTAATGATGGTCATTGTGGTATTGCTTGTAGCCATCGTGCTGACGGTCTATTGTTGATGGTCATTCTAGTGTTGTTTTAATACTCCAATATTTGAACTATGTTTCTTTTGTAACTTCTGTGTAAATGTTTGGTTATCCCCACAAAATAGATCAAAAAGTGTACTTCTTTAGTTAGTGGCTATTGCAAAGAATTAAAAATATACAATAGTACTCAAATGTACAATGTAACGATGTAACGATAAATGTACAATGTGTATTAAAACGTCTTTTGACCTTATAAAATAATCTCAGAAAATCTGATTAAAAACGAGTTTATTTAATAGAATCGAAACGACGAAAATTTTTCGTTCATCATTAATAACGAAAATTTTTCGTCGTTTCTTTTGACCCTTGCGTAAAAGTCATTGGTTTTAAATGTGAGCCAGATATTTTGAAAAGTGTAAAATATTATCGTTTCCTTGGTTTGTCACTGATTAATTTTATCACCACGAGGCAAAATTCGATTTAACAAATAGATCTGATAAGAGGTCATTTTTAAAAGCAATGTTTTCTTGTTACAATGTTTACATTTTGGAATAAAGGAGTTCTAAAAGCAGTCGTAATATAAACAACTTGTCTTATCACAATTTATTTCGAAACACCTAATTAAACTTATAAATATATTTCAATCAAAGTTGAATCTAAACGTCGACATTGAAATGATTAATATATCTTTTTCTACATTTAAAACTTCATATATTACTTGTTGCTTATATTTTACTTTTTTACTTTGAATTTCTGGCATATGTTCCCTGTTCAATTTTGGAAAATCTGTCCCGTACCCAAGTTTTGACTTTAATGGTATCATTGGGCGTGGAGCTTAAAGTTACTTTAATTAATGCATACTTATCAGAGAGAAAATAACCGCATTTTCAAGCAACTATAAACAGTATGCATAATTTCAGTTTCAATATAATCATGAAAACTTACACAACGCTGAAAAAAGAACACAAAAACATCTCTAACGACAATATGACAACACTAACTGAATAAAGCAAAGCTTTTAATTATTACTTATAGTACTTTAAAGTGAATGTTTATAGGTTACTTTAAAAAAAGAAGTAAATTTTAGGAGCTATTTCAAAATTTTAGCCTTTGAAAGCTATCGCATAAAGTATGTGAAAAGATCAAACGATTTTTGCCAATGTATTTTCTAAAGTATTGATGCGCTTTGGGTCTGGGACATAATCCCGACAGCCGAAATCCCGACAAGCCAGAATCCCGAAAGCCGAAATCCCGACAAGCCAGAATCCCGAATAGGTCGAAATCCCGAATGGGTCAGAATCCCGACTAGGTCGAAATCCCGAATGGGTCGAAATCCCGAAAATAGATTTTTGGTCAATTTTTCGATTTTTTAAAAAAAATAGATATATTGGTTTATTTTAAATGAAATATAAACTGTTTGTTGTAAAAAAGATACTATCGGCTGTCTTCTGTTTATTGAAATTGCGCCATTATAAAAAAAAATGTGCTGCTAATTATTTCATTGTTTTGTGGAGTTTTTAATTGTCTCTTTGTATAGGAATGTACGGTCTGGTATTTATTTTATAGTACATGGATGATTCGTTTCTGGTGGTTCAATTTTGTCGATAAAAAATAAATGTTGTTAATACTTATTACTGCTTCAATTATCATTTTGTTGTGGGATAAATGTACTGGAATCAGTATTATTTAAACTCCGGTTTAACTTTAAAGTTTTCGTAAGTCTTTTAGTTTGGCGCCGTTATCGCTGTACTTGGCTAGTTTAGGGGTGTGGTCGTAAATTAAACAGTAGGGCGAGGGGGGGGGGGGCGCAGTAACAAATGGCTAAAAATTTGGGGGGTTTTCGGAGGGAAAAGGGAGGTGAAAGTTTTCAAATATTGAGTACAAGCGTACATTAAAATATATATATATTCCTCTACGCGAACGGCCAAAAAAGAGGATGAGAGATGATGCAGGTTTTGAAATTTATCTACTTATTTTGTATTTTTAGCAATGAACATTTAAAGGGATAAAATATAGGGTTACTTATTTTTATGGTTTGTAAGGTTATTGATTATAAGGTTATTGAATTTATTATGCTAGTTAATGTATATTACAGTAATAAAAAATCAAAATTTATTGTGTCCATTTTTTATGTATTGATTGCTGCAATCGATTGATTATTAGGGGAGACCAGGGAAAGTTTCTTTGATCTTAATTTTTAACTAAAATGAAAGGGGGAAATTGGAATAATAACTTTTAAATAAATTGTAACACTAAATTATTTTTAAACTTTATTTGTAAAAAAAGGTAAATTCAATTTTTAAACATCTTAGAATGCGGGCGTGAATAATTTAGGGTTAATTTATTTCATAAAACTTTTTGGGAGTGAATTTTATTTTACCATGTTTTTCATATTTTCATTTAATTAAAACAAACATTGTTTAATTCTTCTAAAGACATGATTCTTCCATCTAACGATAAATAATTGCGATCTTAACTTAGTAAGAAAAAATCTCAAGCTGATGATTATAAATCGAATCATTAGGGGTGAAAACGTTTAAACCATGCGCTCCCCTATTTGTTTTGAACAGTCTATATTGAAAAAATACAGTCGAACCCCGCTATTATGAAACTTTTTAGAGGTCCCTTTTGAACATGGTATTTTGTATGGATACATATAGTGAACCGCTTAGAAAATGAGAGTTCGCTTATAGTGAACCCAAATTTCCCATCTTATTTTTTTATTCGTATCGCTATATTTTAAGATATATAAGTGGCAAACGAGAAGATAATTTTTCACAACAGGTCAAATTTCACTAAAACTAGACCTTTTTCATAGTAAACAAGAAGCATGCTTATCTTCAGTCCCTCTAAAAGTTCCAGGAACAACCCTTTCTTTTCCAACCATTCATCTCACCCCCCTCAACTCACACACAATTCTAAGGGGCGTGTCAGCAGTACTTTTGTGTAACCTACCCAACCCCTTCTGGGGTACAATAAAGCCATTCGTCTTTCTGTCCCCAACTGTACATATTTCATATTCTTTACCAAACCTCTTGAATACTTGACCCAAGTGGAACTGTTCAATACTTCGCCTTTTAACATGTACTCTTTAGTCACTCATTTCTTATGAAAGAGTTTAAACACATTTTAAATTATAATTATATTATATAATATTATATTATTTTAAATTAGAGGCAACAGTTTTGAAAAATAAAGGATTCTGCAATTAAAAAAAGCCATCAGAATGAAGATGGAGCCAGTCAATTAAATATATGTAAAGATTTGTCCGTTATACAAATACGCAGTTTCCAATATACGGATCCTTCGGTATTCGGCTATTCCGAAATGTTCGACATTTTTTAATAATTTCGAAAATTAATCAATTTAATTGTAATTTTTAAAAAAATATTTTTTATATAAATTCGATTTATTTATTCAATATATTAAAGATGGACAAAACAATTATTATAATTTTCATTTAGAAGCCTTATATCGTACAAAAAAATTTCAGCAAAGTTGGCTATAGTGAACCATGGGATATAGTGAACCAAGTGTTAGTTACGTTGAAGTTTAACTATAGCGGGGTTCGACTGTAGTTGCATTTTTGGAACATTATAAAGGTTGAAGCACGTTTTATACAAGGCATTGCTAGATTTCTCTTGCCTCGTGACATTTTGGTAAACCTGGCCGTAGCCATTTTTCGACTTTAATATTTCATTGACTTTTAGAGATTTAAGTTATTTTTAAGACAAATACATATTTATTTAGAACGAGAAATCCTCTTTTATTGTACTCGATGATAAAACTGTAAGTTTAATGGAAGGACGCTTAATTTAGGTGTGAATGTAAGCATACAAAAATTACTCAATGTTGAAAAATCATTAAACAGCTCTAACTAAAACATAACAGCACCAACTGAACGAAGATTCTTGTGAGTGAAATAGACAGCGTATCTTCAAAAACGAAGCAGACCGTTCCCTTCCACCCCCCCCCCCCCCTCCTCAAATAATTTATTTCCAACTCGAGGCATGGTGGAAGACTTACCCCATTTGAAAACCAGCCCCGCCCCCCCCCCCCCCCCATTTCGTAAAAGGTAAAAAATAGACTTAGAAATGGCTATTACAAGCTATTCCATAAGTTAAACTTTTAAATTGACTTTATTAATTGAATAAAATTATTTGGTAACTTATCATTTATTGATAACAAGCAACTATGTGGGTTTTTTGCTAATAATTAGTAGTAATAATTATTTTCCTTAGCTATATGATTTAAATTTTATATTTCTTGATAGGATATTAATTAATTTCGATTAATTTTCAATTAGTTGATCCTTGTGATTAGACTTATATGATTCTCTTTTAATATCTAGGATTTCCCTGAAATGACACTCCAAAGTAAGTTAATAATAATAGATTTCCGAGAACAAAACGCGTGCAAAGAAATTTCTAACTTATAGGTGCTTTTTTTTAATAAAACTAAAAACTAGGTAAGCCTCTTACCCCATTCCGGAAGTTATAACAATTAACAAAAATTACTTTCCCAAATTATTACAAAGTAACATTTAATAATAAATTAACAACTGTTATTAAAGGCAATTAATAATAATTCATAATACTATACAAATTTTTCTCATTCCTAAAACAGTGGAATAGGTCAATTCCCGTTCAATGATAGTTATTAAGACATAACTTCTTTATAAATAAAAATCTAACTTTGCTGGATTACTATAGTTGACCAACACCAGGGGCAAATAAAAATAACAAAACAAGCGGGAAAACCAGTTTAAGTTACGCTTTTCTAGGATTGCTATAAATACTTCTATGCGTAGATAAAGGTACCCTACTATTTACAATAACATACTTTCGTCTAAAGGCCTTCATCTAAACGTACAAAAGCCTCAGCATTCATCTCATTCTGCGAATTACTTTCTCCCCTAAAGCTATATCTACTGTACTATTAACAGACACACCTTTCATTGTTGACAAGTAAACGACATTCATCGTAAAATTTCAAACGTGTCTGAAGGCGATACTATAGTTCCCTTCAATGACATGTATAGGTTTTTTCTTCAACTTTTAAATAATGCAATTACAATTTTTGGTGTTTTATTTCCATTTATTGCTGATTTAATCCTAAGTAAAACGTGATTTTGACAATTCAAAAGAAACTAATTTAATCACACGTGTCTTATTAAATATTTGAACTCAGCGTAAAATCACAATTAACTTACTACATAACCTATTATAAGAAAAATTATATCAACCTAGACCACACCACATAATGAATAAGTCCGAATTACAAAACGAAAACACTATAAAAGATAAACAATAGACTGTTAAATATACTCCGATTAATTATATAATGTGATTTCCATACAAAAATGCATTTTGATTTAAACACACCTTTTTTTTTAAAAAAAAAAACCAAAAGCATTTTATGGTTACATAGCAATAAAAGAAAAGTCACTCTTCCCAAATGTAAAAATATTAAAGCAAAAATTAACAATTAAATTGCCCGTAATCAAGCATAACGGCTTTAATTTATAGATTTGTCGGGATTTCGACCCATTCGGGATTTCGTCCTTGTCGGGATTTCGACCCATTCGGGATTTCGTCCTTGTCGGGATTATGGCCTTTCGGGATTATGGCTTTCGCGGGATTATGGCTTGTCGGGATTTCGGCTGTCGGGATTGTGTCCGGAACCCATGCGCTTTGCGTAGGAAATGGCCCTTTTAACAAAGCAATTATTGACGATACTTTCATGAGCTCTAACATCTCTTTATCTTCTTTCCCTCCAGTGCTGAAAGTGTGGACAGACGCGGTTTGACGTGTCACCCCACTTTTCAAGAAAATGGCTATCCAACCAACCCACTTCTTATACATCTCAAATCCATTTTCCATAGAACTGGGTTGGGGCATGGCATTCTAATTGAAGGCATCCCCCCACATATTTTTTTCCCACTTTCACCACTATCTGTAACAAAATATTTTAACGTTAAAAATATTGCGAAATGAAATTTATAATTTCACGTGCACTTCTAAGTGGGCTCAAACTGAAAATATGTTACAGAGTATTTTCTAAACCAATAATCAAAATACTATTTCCACGAAGTTCACCATCTTGAACAACAACAGCAACATACGTTGTTCGTCCTCACGCTATCTTGACCCATCTTCCGTCACTCAAAATGGAGTACTCAATGGAGATTTAGATCGAGTGTCACACTTTTCTATCACGAAGGGCGAGGTCACACCTTACTCACGAAAATGTAAAAGTGAAGCAAGTCGCCTTAAAGTCAATCATAAATGGTGCTAAAAGTTGAATTCGTTTAGGTAAGGTCGGAGTGGTGTAAGTGGAATTTTGGTTATTTCCAGGCCAATTTGAAGTTTGGATTGAAAGTTTATGGGATATTTTAAAAGAACATGAATTGCCAAATCAGGAGACCTTGACTATTTCATAACTTCATAGATTTTTTTTATTTTAAATTTTATTTACTAGAAAAGAATAAGTTTTTTTTTTTACTCTCCTTATTCGAATTGGAATAATAATTACAATAATAAATATTATTAAGAATTCGTGGTGTTATGTTTTTTTTTATCTTACATATGAATGTATGAGGGAGATCGAGTGTTGTCAGACGGGTCTAAAACTAAAAAAAGTCCTTAAATATTGTTTGTGTAACAAATTCCAACAGATGGATAGGTTCTGGATATAATACTTATGAACTCCGTCAAAATGTCTCTCGAATGATGCAAACGATTTGTATTGAATAACATTTACCTCAAAAGCTTCATAAATTAAATGACTTTGAATAGTTACACAAATAGCAGCTGCCTACAACATTCAACACTAATCAGTCTTGATTCACTATACCCCAAATCCATCCCACATCCTACTTCACAACAGGAGTCCTTGGAAGACCTAAAAGAAGGGTCCCTTGATCAGTCACGCAATTAACCGATGAGTCGCACCAGAATAGGACTTGCTGACATCCTCTGTGACATCCCGGCACCAGAATAAGACTTGTTGACATCATCAATGACATCTCAGCCCCTTTAGTTTTGGTGTCTTCATCAATGGGTGAGGTCAGTGGTCGGTGCTTATTGTTTTCATGTTTGTTTCAAGTTGACATGCCTTTAGATTAGGTTATTGACGGAGTGGCTGCAGAGTATGTTTTGTTATTCTGAGTTGAATTTTTTTTTTCCTCAAAATTATTTTATCTGCCATTCCCTTATTTGGTGATTGTAAGGATTGAGTTATATAATAACAGGAAATCAAGCAGCCTTTATTTATATTTTTAAAGGAAAGTCGTAAACTATCATAACAGTTCAATAACAAGCTGCATTTGTAATGATAACTTAATGCTTTAAAGGCCAGAGCTTATAAAGTATAAAGCTTTTGTACTAAACATTATTCACTTCTGCTTTCATTCAAATGTATAATATAAAATTTATAAAAGTAAATTTACAATACAATTATAAATGCACGAAAAATGTCGGTAAAAAATCCTTTTTAGATTTCATATAAAAGCCACGAGCCAATATGTTTTTTTAATAATCAGATTAAGCTTCATACAACATTTTAATCTTGATTGCACATTCTTTTTACTGAAATTAAATTTTAAAGTTTACTTGAATTTTATCTCCCTCCAGCATTAAAACATTCGACCAATACCTCTTATCCATTACTCCCATTCCTTTACTTATTCTGCATCTAAACAAAACGAAAACCTTTTAAGCGATCATGAACGCCCGATTTAAACGCAACTTAAAATATCCCTTTCACATAAGCTCCTTATCCGACCCCCCTAAACAAATTACTAATAATCCCCTAAGGAACACAACCCTTTCTGAATCCATCAAACCCTGACAAATCACCACTTCCAGAAATGCTCCAAATAAAGACATCTATGTTTGCTTCAACCATCCACCCTGAAGAAACGGATCCCTTTCCAGGAAAGAGCTTTCCATGTTTCGATCTTCTTTTTTTTTGTTCCATTTTGTAGTTCTTTTCCTGCTTTCTATGGAATGGAAAGGGGTACTTTGGAATACCAAGAAAAGGTTCTAATAGAGTGGGGAGAATGGGCTGGTAGTTGGGCAAACCCTTTTTGTGTCAACCTCTGGAGTTGAAGGAATGTGTTTCAGTAATTTTGACACGTCGTCGCTTTCGGGGTACACCTATTATTAGTTTATGGAGGATCCTGCTGGGCCTTTGAAGGGTAGAAAGATAAGTTTATATGATAGAAAAGGAATGAGTAAGTACACACATAAAGTCTCAGCAAAAAGTTTTCCAGGAAAATGTTTTAAGTTACACTGCAAAAAAATTCCGGTTAATTTTAGAGAAAAATGTAATTGTACACTCTTAAAACAAAAGATTGAAATCCACTCCAGTTGGAGAAGTGCATTTTCGACACTGGAAAGGATTGAATATTAACTCAGACTGAGTTAAAATCACTCGTTTGGAGTGATCCTGTTGGAGTTTTAACACACGATGGATCCACACCTTTCGGAGAAGTGCATTTTCAAGACTGGAGGAGTGAAAATTACTCAGATTGAGTTAAATTCACTCGTTTGCTTTAAGAGTGTATGACATTAGGATTATCTCTCTCACCAGCTGAAGTTTTTCACCTGTAAAATATAAAAATAACATACATTTTACAGTGTACATAAATAAATGGATATTTGAAACAATTAACAAATTGTCTCCTCGTGACTGAGCCGTATTATGGTCGTTATTATTTTTAGGACTTGCAGATATATTTTTTTACCCTAAATAAATGTTTTTGGCATCTGATTCGATTCATTTAAAAATTATATAT
Source organism: Hylyphantes graminicola (assembly GCA_023701765.1). Classification (NCBI taxonomy): domain Eukaryota; kingdom Metazoa; phylum Arthropoda; class Arachnida; order Araneae; family Linyphiidae; genus Hylyphantes; species Hylyphantes graminicola. The sequence continues at coordinate 38,600,525 of CM043116.1, forward strand.
ATTAGCTTCGCTAATTATTCACCAACTCCTTAAAATTAGCAACATTCAACCTTAATAAATATTTTAAAATCCTATTTTATGCCTCCATAGGGTGGAACATAATGGTCACATAGACGAAAAAAGGTAAATAGACATAACTTTTCCTTAAGAAAAAATACGTTACGCAATATTTTAAATTTATTTAAACTGATTTACAGCAATAACAACACCGTAACACTTTTCGCAAACTAAACTCTCTCATTATAATGAAAATAAATTTTAGACGTTTTGTTAATAGTATGACATTTATAGATTTTCAAGAAAAAATAAGTTATTTTCTCAAAATTAAGCATTTTTTTTATAAATGATAAACATGATTACTTGACTTTTAAGATGATTTGTGATTATAAACCACAAATAAGAAATGTCTGTACCACTACGCTGGACTAGACTGGCTAACTCTAGACTCTTTTAACCGAAATCATCCTTTTTCAACAAACATCGGTGAATCATTTGTCAATAGTTGAGTTTTATAGTTAATCTGATACTGTGTGTTTCAATAGAACTTTACTTTAAAATGCTAATTTGTTACGGAAATTTGCATAAGGATTGCCTCAAGTTTAAACTTATAACAGGGTATAGAAAACATTAAAAAAATTATAGATTTATAATGTTGCTTTTTCTTCTTCTTGTGAACAAACTAAACTAAAAAACACACAGCGTTATAGTATCTTAATGAGCATGCTGCAAGAAAAAAGTAGTATTTCACAGCTTTACAAGCTTACCAGACCCCAAAACGTATACATTTTTTTACTTTATTTTAAAGCTAAATTCAGCAATCTGCTGTAGGGGAAGGTGGGTTACCTTGGACCTATTTTTACTTTTCAATTTTTAATTTCTTAATTACTTGCAAAAAGTGAATAAAAATATTTTTACTAAATACTTTATGTTGTTATACACAACATATATTTATTTTAACATGTTATTTAAATGATTTCAACTATTACAAAAATAAATACAGAAAATTGTAATTAGGACCAAGGTACACCACCGGCGGTGTACCTTGGTCCAGCCAGTAGTGTACCTTGGACCAATTATTAACAGGTAGAGAGACTCGATTTACAGTCCGAAAACCAATATTTATTAGCCACATAAAATTCCAAAATACTTTTTACAACCTACTCTTATTTCTAGCCAAGGTTGTAGTAATTGGTTATGTTAGGTCAATTGGCTTAGTAAGGGGTTTTATTGCCTTAGTTTTTTTTAGTGCTCTTTTGGCTTTTTCAGCTGCAATGCAATCTCTCTCAGGTGTATCCGTTAAAATGCAGCATAAAATTAAACTGTTATTTCATGCCATAGAAAAGCATTTGGCTATCTTTCTGTCTTAAATTTGAAAAAACAACTTAAATATCCCCCCCCCCCCCTTAGGTTTATACAACTAGGCCTAAACGTAAAAAGGATGTTCTGCTTAGATATTTGTTATAAAAAATATCTCTTTAGATGAGCATGCAATAATTATTTTCTATATTATATAAATATGGTTAAAATTTTATCGGCTTCCATAAATCTAAATTATTAACTACAAAATAAATTCTTTATCACACCAAATAAACATTTCTTACAAATTTCCATTCTTCGGGATTTTACAAATCAGGGTTGCATATTCATAGCTTAAAATACTTAATTTTTCAAAGGACAAAATTTACTTGAATTTTAAAAAGGGTTTTCAACAATCTGAAGCACACAAGACCTATAGTAGTGTACCTTGGACCAGTCCAAGGTACACCACTTGTATTAGGTTCGAGGTACACCACTTGGATATTAAAAACAAAATAGTTAATCACCAAGTAATGGTTAGACTTAACTTAATTTCAAGCACACTGCTTTATAGCTAAAACTTTGCTTTATATTGCACAACCATCGTTTCTGAATAAACACTACATGTTTGAGTAAAAAATTACACTAAAGAATCTGACAAAAATTTACTTTTGAACTGTGAATTTAGTTTTTCGAAACCTCTTTAATAAATTGACCTTTTAAACAAACAGATAGAACTTCATTGAGATCCCAGGTAGCAAATACTTCAACTGCATGTGGTGGTGTTTCAATATCTAAGCTAATCGAGCTAGAATCAGCATAGGTTCGAGGTACACATACGTCCAAGGTACACCACTTACCCCTACATTGTAAAACCGTTGTTTTTACATTTAAAAACTGTCAACTTTGACGCCAGTTAATAACTGTTTTTTTACAGTTTAAAACTGTAATTTTTGGCAAGAAAACTGGTATTTTTTTTAATTGAAAAACTGTAATTTTTACAGGCAGAAACTGTTAATTTAGCAGGGAAAAACTGTTAATTTAACAGTTTCTCCCTGCTAAAATAAAATGCCCAATAAAATGCCAAATGCCCCCTTTGCGTTCGAGTAATAACTTTGATGCAGACGGTTCAGTATTGGGCTCAATCACGTGACTCTTTGCACCCCTAATTTAGCAGTTTATTCCTGTTAAAATTACAGTTTTTCCTTTAAAAAAATTACAGTTTTAAACTGTATTTACACTGAAAAAAATGATTCTTAAAATTCTACCAAATTTATTTGGTAACTGATATTTTGTATCGGTTACCAAACTTTATTGGCCCTTACAAAACAATTTTACTACACAAAACCAAATATATTTGCTTAATACGGTTTGCAACATCTGATTCACTGGTCCAAAAAAATATTAACCGATACCAAATTATTTTGTAACGACTACCAAATGATTTGGTAAAAGATTTTTAGTTCCATTTACCAAACTTTTTCGTCAAGAAGAGGGCGCCAGCGTTCCATGACGTCACACAAGACTCAAGGAAAAACATCATTGTTTATGTTTCGGCCGCTTTTTAGAATTTGAAAGGTAATTTTATTTTTAAATATTTTATTGTATCCATTATCCCAGTTTTTATGATAAGACTTAATGCATTTGGCAGTACCGTATTTAACTTTTTATGGTCGTGTTGCTTGTTGTTGGTGGTAACATCAAATTGTACTTTGGGCTGTACTGCAAAATTTGTTAAATACAGTTCACAAATAATTACGTCGTTGAGTTATTGTTATAAAGTGTATGTGTGTGGTGCTTTTGAAATTCCTTTTAATTAAAGTTGTATCCCAATACGGTAAAATCCTCGTCGCTAGCCAAAAGATTTCACCAATATCAAAATGTCGCCGACCAGCTACTACGATTAACCGTAGATTCGATTGACGATAACCCTAATCGGTATCTCGTAATATAATGAAAACTATATGTTTGCATTAGTGATTTGCAGCAGTTTAACAATTTGTTTCTGATTGAAGACTACTTTAGGTACTGCTAGCTTATTCGGGCCGGTCTCGATTTGGTGGCTTAACTTTTGCAGCCAAGTAGCGAATACGTACTAGCCGAACCGAACGCCAAAAGTCGCCAAATTGCATTCCGGCCCGAATACGCTAGGTTTCCCTACTTTATTAACCTGATAATTCTCGATTAGTTTTTGGTTCATTTGTCATAAAAATTGTCGTATGTAATATACATTGCTTCAAATTGATCTATAGGGGCTGGGGAGCCCAGTCGGTTAAGCACTCACTCAGCATGGGGAAGGTCCCAGGTTCGGGTCCGGGCATCGCCAAAATAGCTGACGACCTATAAACGTCCCATTCAGCCAAATATTTCTGACAAATAATACCGTGTAAGGGAGTGCACGTTAAATATCCTTCAAAGTCCTAATGCTGCGTAAGATGTCGCCCTTAACTGTTGCATTGGGTGCCTATTCAGGTATTGGCTCGTCACCTGAATGTGGTTCTAAAATACGACGTCCCGCGCCAATAGCCCTTGTGTAGCTCTAGTGCGATGATAAATCAAACTAATCTATAACTTTTTTTTCCTAAGCTATTAATCTTTTACCTAATATAGGGGCTGGGGAGCCTAGTTGGTTAAGTAACCACCTGGCACGGCTGAAGGTCCCAGGTTAGGGTCCGAGCATCGCCAAAAAAACTACCAGCCTATAAACGGCCCTTGCAGCAAAAATAATGCCCCGTGTAGAGGGAGTGCACATTAAATATCATCCAAAGTCCCAATGCTGCTTACAGTTTTGTTTTTGCTAAAAAAAACACCAGTATCAGAGCAGTATTGTAGGGTCTGTTGAAAGCCTAAACACTTGTTTGTAGAAGCAGGCAATTTTAATTTGAAAGACATTTTATTGAGTTTTGTTTGGGTACGTCGACATTGTTTAGTTTTGTTTTAAATCAAAACGCGCTCCAGAAGCTCAAAATAGGATTTGCCCTGGTGCTATGCTATTTGTTGAATCTTCTTTCTCCCATACTTATCTATTATAATAGAATTTTTCCCTACATTTCCTCAAAAAGAAAGATGTATATCCCAGTTCCCAACCCTGCTAGAAATCGGCCAAGCCTTTGGCAACAGAAGCACTGTCGAATTATCATTAACCCTTAGTCAATGTACAGATACTTTTCAAGCATGTGGCATCCTTGGCAGAATCTTGAACATAATGGGATCTCCGAAGCTATATTATTTTTTAATCGCTAGCCAAGAGATATCTCCGAGCTTAAAAGTCACGGAGCAGGGACTAGTTTTAACCCTAATCGGTATCTCGTTGCATGTAAAATATATTTTTTACGTTTAAAACACTCATTCATTTTTTTTATCGAAGGAGTTAAAAAGAAATCCTCCCACTATTATTAAACATTTCAAGATGTCAAATTTTCTAGATACTTAATATGTATTTTATATTTTTTAGAATATTCTTGAGGTCTTGCAGAATGACTGGAAGAAAGATAAAAGAACTCAAGTACTTTCTTAGAGACTCTCTAATGGACCACAGTGGTCCCATACTCCTGCGCCAGTCACCACCAACGCCATTCTGAACCCCATTTGCTCGACTGCCTCGTACTCCCCCCCCCCCCTTGGAGCCTGGTCTTCAGCCCCTCCCAATCCCAGAGGGCAACCTACTCCAAGGACAGGACCCCAAGCCAACTTCTGCTGTTCGAGGCCTCTTCCGCGGTGACTTTTGTCCCCCGACCATCTCCACCTCTGGTTCACACTCGTGTGTCCCCTCAGAATTTTAAGACAGATGAAGCAACCATTTCCCCAGTTTCACCTGCTGCCCACTGATGCCTACTAACGGGCTACTCAGCATCACCACCACTTCGAAGGATGCCTGGACAAGCACTTTCTGCAAAACCCCGTTCCCAACTAGAGCTGAGTACGATGACCACCTTTAAGACATCCACCTCATCTCGAATGACACTGAACATCGAACACACTCCTCTTCCCCCAAGTCCGGCCCAAGTATCATCCCTTGCCCTGCCTCATCCCAGCTGCCCCTGAGTCCTCCCCCTCCTCCTGCCTTTCCAGCGACAGGCCAGGGCCTGTTTGGGATTTCCTCAACCTTGGTCCCCCCCCCCCCCATCCCAAAGGAAAAGGCATTTATATGCCAGACTTGTGGCTTCCGCTTCTAGAAGTCCCAGGAGTTCCGGAGACATAGGGCTCACCACCGCCCAAGCTCCCTACCCTGCATGCCGCCGGGCCCTCCACCTCCACGCTACACCAAGGACCAAAGCCACAGTCAACCGCACCAGGATCTTTCCCATCCACAACAGGCACTCCCACTTCAAGGCTTGCGTACTCGGATATATTTCAATCCATTCCACCCTGGACCACTCACAAGTCTCCAGTCCAACTGGACCCTCCCCGAGGACAGATGTGTCCATCATGCAAGGCCGGTCCCTTCCTGGATATTGAAACAAGGAACCTACATGTGGAGTTCAAACACTCAAAAAGGATTCCGAGCGTTGTCCTGCAATGTACGAAAATCTACTCCTTGTCGAAGCCCGACCCCACATCCCCTTACCCCTTCTTGCAAGTGGCAAGAGTAGGGGAGACCCGGTCACAATGGACCACTTTTTCATTTTTTGCACTATAAGTACACAAATATTCATCCCACCTGCTTAGAAAAAGGTATATATATTACATACATATCCAGGCTTAAAAATACATTACCAAAAAAATATAATTTCAATTACTTTTTTCTGAATTCACTTTTTTATTACAAGTGAGAAAGTGGTCCATTGTACCCCAGGTTCGGGGTACAATGGACCACATCACGAGGTACAATGGACCATGGTATTTTTTGCTGAAAAAAAATTATCTGCACTTTTTAAAGATTAGCATACATATAAAATAAGGATTTTATTTGAATTTTAATTTTGCAATTGCATTAAAACTTCTTTTAGTGAGAGATTTATCAGATATTACTGTTTGCTTTTTTTCCCCTCCCCTTTGAAATTTTTTGTTTATCTTCTTTATGTGCAAGGATCAGTTAGGCTTAAATCTAGCAGGTGTATGGGAAGTTTTGTACTTATTTATGTAGCTCAAAAGGGCTGTTTTTGAAATGTCTTTCTCTTTGCTAACTAAACAGATAGAACGACTATTATCAATAACATGTTTTACAGCCTGTTCCATCACTTCTTTTGGCACTGTTCCTTCACTAGTCTTTCTTATTCTATTATGTGGCATATCGGAAAAAAAATTAGTAAAAGCATTAAATTTTATCTTCGAAATTATAGGATCACTTTAAAGTAAAATCACTTTTTTATTACTATACAAAACAACACCAAAAGTGTAGGGAAAAACTGTGGATCAAAGAATCCTCATTTGTATGCGAGATTAATTTTTTAACCTTTTAAGTCTTGCCTTAATCAATGTGGTTGAAAATTTTACTAACAAAATTTCAATTTTGTGCATTTTACCAATTCTGAGAAAATTTATTTGTTACTTAATTATTTATAACTACAACATTTTTGTTATTAAAAAAATCAACAGTAATCAAATATTAATTTAAAAATTTATGATATTATACTTGTACTTCTGTTTTAAATAATTTAACACTCTATAGTACCACATTCAATTAAAAAAAAACCTTTTCTCATTCAAAACACTTATTGTTTGAAGTCATAATATATAAATTAAACATCAGTTGACTTAATGTGTTACTTCTTGTATAAAAAACAAAAACAAGCAATATCAGAAGACGAGGGGAAAATCTATTACATTCAGAAGTAAATATTAGAATATATATTAAAATATTTTACTATTATAGCAAATTTAACTTTTAATAATTAGGAAGGACTTGCATCAATATTTTTTTTTATTTTATTTTGAAACTAAAAGTATTTCTAAAGTTGCATGGGGTACAATGGACCATGGTCCACTGTACCCCAGATTTTGTGGTCCATAGTGCCCCATATTGTAGTTGAACAAAAAACAAAATTAAAATATGCTGTATTATGGTTTCAGAAATTAATTTATATATAATAAAGAAAGACAAATATATTGCCTTTCAACTATGCTAAGCCACTTTGTCCAACTAATGTTACTTTAAAGATGAGAAGATAATTTCTAGGAGAGAGCTTTTTTACTTTCACCTGGTTAATACACATCAAGAATAAAAAATGGCAAATGTGTGAGCTAACAACATGGTTTTTCATCATAACTAGATCAAGACTGTTACGTCATTTATTACTCATAAGACGAACTAATTTGGAATGCATACAAAATAAATAATAGGGGGTGGTCCATTGTGCCCCTAGGTCCATTGTGCCCCGGTCTCCCCTATGCAGCGGCCCCCCGAAAGCACCGGCCTTTCCTCAAGCCTCCCCACCGCCTGAGCCCAGGACATCCTCCTCCTCCATCCCTCGGGATCTGGCAAGGGGAGGGGTCCCCAAGCGTAGGGCCGTCCACCATACAACGTTTTCAAAACTGCCCCCCAGCCCCTTCCTAGGAAGACGGCAGGAGAAGACATAGAGCACCACCAGCCCCCAGCTCCAACAGACAGGCTGTGCCCCAGCAACTGCCGGCCCCACGGCGGGGCAGACCACCGGGAAACGGCAACTGCAACAACGTCCCCAAAGAGGACTTGGAAGACTCCCCTGTCTGCTGCACCAGAAGAGGTAGCACTCTTCATGTCTCCTTCCCGATGGCCCGCAGCGCACCCTCCGATGCCTCGAGACTGGCTGCCCTACTGTCTGCGCCAGCGGAGCTTGGAACATGATGCTCCAATCCGTCGAGTCATCTCAAGTTGGACCATCTCACACCCATCACCCACGTGAAGAAATGGTGCAGGCTGTGCCCAGCCATTAATACCGCCCTCCTTGCTGCCGGAGCCGGGGCGGTGCTCTAAAAAGTTGCAACGGTTAACTTGTGAGAGTGTCATTTGCCAAATAAAAGAATTGTTCTTGTGCTTTAAAATAACTCGGAAAATATCAAAAAGTGCATTATTTGATTCCTCAAACTTTTTTCTATTCAAAATATTTTTATTAATCCCAATAGATGTCAGCCCTAATTTTTTTAATTATGATCAGAAACATGATGATGCCAAATGGCATCACTGGAGCTGAAAGGGTTAAATTCTAAAATCTTTTGTTGTGACTATAGCCCTGCATGCACTAATAAGTCTCCTGCTATTATATGGGATAATAAAAAAATGGCACTTTAAAATATAGTTAATCTAAAATTTTTGTGTTTATTGCCGGATTGCATGTAAATGGTATGTCTGGTAAGTAACCTTTAAACGTTGGGAAATCATCCGAAGGAATTATTTGTATTTTGTCAAAATTATTGTCGTAACCAGGTCTTTTACACTGCCTATTGTGTATACTTAGAGTTGTGTGATACGTTGCATTCCACTGTGGGTTAATATGTGTGAATTCATCCAGACTGTATTAACTACTTTTTTTTTGCCCGATACCTGCATTGATTAAATAAAGTGTTTGTAAATGTTGTCAGTTATTGTTTATTTTTATAAAGTAACCTTAAGTACAACATTCTTCTTTCATTGCATACTTACAAAATGCTAAAATAGTAATGCAACATACTTTTGCATGTTTAATTGTACCAAATTTTGAGCAAGCATTAAAAACAATTTTTAGTTCATTTGATAATGTTCTGTCAAAATGTGATGCAAAGCAATTATAATTCTGTACAATTCATTATGTGAAAGTCTATAGCTAAATTTTCAACTTATTTATAGTATTAGATATGTTTTGCCTAATAATAATTTCTACTCATTGATTTAGTAGGCGTAACTAAAGTATTTTGTGAATTTTATCACATAATTATATTAATCAAAAATTTAGCTGTTTTTAATAAAATTTGTTAATTTATATTCATTAATTTAGTAAATATATTACCACATATTAGCCTAATATGTGGTAATATATTTACTAAATGAATATAAACTAACAAATTTTATTAAACACAACAGCTACATTTTTGGTAAATAAAAATATAATAATTTGTGATAAAATTAACAAAATATTTAAGTTGCGCCTACCAAATCAATGAGTATAAATTACCAAATTGTTAGTAAACACAACAGCGTCGTACTACGTTAAACAAAATATTTGGTAAAATGTACGAAATACTTAAGTTACACCCACCAAATCAATGAGTATAAACTACCAAATCGTTGGTAAACACAACAGCGTCATACTGCGTTTAACAAAATATTTCGTAAGATTTACTAAATACTTTGGTTACACTCACCAAATCAATGAGTATAAACTACCAAATTGCTAGTAAACGCAACAGTGCCTTGTTTGGTAAAATTTACAAAATACTTTTGTTACATATACCAAATCGTCATCTGTGTCCGATACCAAAATATTTGGTAGAATTTACCAAATGCCGTTTACTAAATCTTAATGGTAGCATTTACCAAATCTTTATTTGTCCCCTATTGCACCAAAAATCTTAGTTGATTTTACCAAAATTTAGTACAGATTACCAAACTTTTTTTTGAGTGTAAAACAGTTATTGACTGGCGTCAAAGTTGACAGTTTTTAACTGTAAAAACAACAGGTTTTTTTACAGTGTACTAAATATAATATAACTATGTACTAAATATGCATCTCTTTTAATATCAAACAATAAAATAATTCATAAGCAGTAAACAAAAAATAAAAGATTATTTTAAATCAGAATTCTTCATTAAAAAGTGAAAGGTATCTCAATAAGTACAATAATATATTAATTAACTTAAATTTTTAAGTAGTTAAATAATAAAAACATTTTTAATTAAAAATGAAAAATCCGACATAAATAATTTATTGTAAATCTATGAGAAAAAATATATTAATGTTTGAGTTTACTTTCAAACTTTTTAAGTCTTTATGGATTTCGACGTTAAAAAAGAATAAATGTTTAATAACTTTCTATTAATATGTTTAGAAATATGCTATTTTCACTAAATGTTAAAGACCAGATAATAAAGAAATTAATTCGCTGAACAAAAAAAAATACACCCATTCACTCACACACAAAAATTCGACATAAACATATTGTAAATCCATGAGAAAAAATTACATTAGTGTTTAAGTTTAATTTTAATCTTTACTTTAACATTTATGAATTTCGACGTTTAAAAAGAATGATAGTCCAATTACTTTCTATTACTATATTGAGAAACAAACTATTATCAGTAAGTATTAAAGAACAGGTAATAAAGAAACTAATCTTTTGAAAAATACAACAAAAATTACACTACACCACATTCACTCACACACACAAAAAATCAATCAGAAATAAGCTGTTGTAAATCTACGAGGAAATTGCATAATAAGCTTAATTTTTTTTAACCTTTATGAATTTCGAAGTTTAAAAAGTATAATAGTTAAATTACTTTCTATAAACTATATTAAGTAATACCATAATAAGTATATAATAAATAGTTAGTAGGAATAAGTAATAAAAAGTCAAAAATTTAAAAACTCCAGAATTAAAATCTACGTAGAAGAAAATAGATGTTGAAATTAAATTTTCCCGAAATTTGAAATAATTCCAAATATAATTATTTCCCCGTTGTTTTAAATTATTTTTATGTGTACATATATTAACATTAAATAGTTTAGTTATTAAGAAATTAATCCTCTGAATAAAAATATCGCACCACGTTCACTCACACAAACCACCAACACACGAACTTTATTCCCGGCGCGAAAACTCAACAATTCAAAAACTCCCAAACTCTCCGCCGAAAAACTCAATCCCTTCTCCATAACTCCGTGATTGGCATGGAGACATTGATTGGCGTGCTCTTCGGGCCAATCGCATCGCTCCGTGCATCCGATGCCAGCAAATGAGATCACGTTACGCGCTCGGCCATGGATACGACTCTTTGGCTCCTCCCCCATCCCCTCTTGACGGCGTTAATAGCGCTGAAGCACACTTTGGAAAGCTATGAGGGATCACTAGACTTCTCAGTGACTGTTGTTCGTTGGACGCATTCGGCGGTTTCCGATCGGGTAAGAGAGTCTTGTGGTTTGATAGCTCTGCTGTTGCGTTGGTTTTGTTTGGGTATTGAGAGGTTGATGATACTTGTTAAGCTGAAGAGATGTGTTTTGAGTTTTTTGAACTCTTAATGTGATATTATTTAATAACAGAATGTAAAATGTTTAGAATCTGGTAAATTATTTTTTTCCAATTGAAATGACGGTTTTTGATGACTTTGTGAAATAATAATCTAAATTTATCAAGGCTTGCTTGAAAAGTACAGTTTTAAAACTTAATGTCATTCAAACGAGATAACTTCACAATATTTATAGTAGTTTACGAACAAGTTTATTGAATTGACTTGTTGACCTTATTTGCATACTACTATCAAGTGAACAAAAGAAATGACATTATCTTCAGAACACGTGATTGATCCATTCATCGTGTACGAACCTTTTCTTTCTTGACGAATGATACTGTGATGCAGTTGCATTGACTATTCAAGACAGAACTTTTACAAGAACTTATAATTAACAATCTTATGCTTTTCTAAAAAGTTCCATTAAAACTGTCATCGAGAAATTTGACCGATGTCATTTGACTCATTCCCGACATCATCCCTTCGCCCATGAAACACCGCAACCAGATGGCTCTGGGACTGAGTCAGCCAACTCCCATCCCCGGGTACAACCCCATGGTCTTCCTGCCCACTCTCAACTTCTCCATCAGCCAAGTGGCCGCGGTCTGCGAGACCCTCGAAGAGTCAGGCGACATCGAGCGACTCGGCAGGTTCCTCTGGTCCTTACCAGTCGCCCACCCGAACTGTGCAGAACTCAACAAGAACGAATCCGTGCTGAGGGCCAGAGCCTTAGTGGCCTTCCATACCGGAAACTTCAGAGAACTCTATGGCATCCTTGAAAGTCACAGGTTCACCAAGGTGTCCCACTCCAAACTCCAGGCCATGTGGCTGGAGGCCCACTATCAGGAAGCTGAGAAGCTTCGAGGAAGGCCTCTAGGACCAGTGGACAAGTACAGAGTGAGGAAGAAGTATCCACTGCCCAGGACCATCTGGGACGGTGAGCAGAAGACCCATTGCTTCAAGGAAAGGACCAGGAGTTTGCTGAGGGAGTGGTATCTGCAAGATCCGTACCCGAACCCGACTAAAAAGAGGGAGCTGGCACAAGCGACGGGTCTAACGCCGACTCAGGTCGGGAACTGGTTCAAGAACCGGCGGCAGAGAGATAGAGCTGCGGCAGCCAAAAACAGGTAAGGTTTCCTTTAAATACATAGTCATAGAAAGAAAAAACATTGATTGGTTAAAACGATTTTGTTTGTTTTAGATAGAAAGTTTAGTTTGATTTAGTTAAAAAAAAATATTGCGCCGAAATCCTGGAATTTTCTAGCTGCCGCCACAATTCAGAACTTATATTTATAAATTCTGTGGTAAAACCAAAACTTTGATACACCGCTAAAATGGTGAATCAAATAGTGGTAGCTAAAAAGTTACAGGATTCCAGCGCAATCTTGTGTCAAACTTTTTAGCAGTGTATTACTGACAAATATTAGTGAAAAGATCCAGTAATGTTTCTCTGTTTACCTATCCGTTTTACAGCTCTCAATGAGCCCAATCAATATATTTATTAAAAATCATTGACTCCTGTAAAATGTATAAAATACGTTGATAATCTCGCTGATCAGTTATAAATATGCTGTTAGAGTTTTGACCTAATTTAAAAGTTACATATTTTTTTAATCACTTATCCCGTCGAACTTGTGTCATACTTTTAATGCTTTTTTATATTCAATGCATGACTTGTATAGACACCAGCTATATAAGTATGCTTTCGTCCAACTAAATAACGTTACAAAATATTCACACAAAGATCCAAAACAATCAATAAAAACGCTAAAAACTATATAGTTCACCTTTAATTTTTTTAGGTAATGTTGTTAAAAATGTAAGAGTTAAAATGTTAAAGTTTTAGTTTAAAATGTTAAATTAATTCAAACTATAAAATGGTGAATTGTAAGCTCGGTAATCCCACTAGGACCAAAAATTTATTTCAGTTGATTGGAACACTGTCCGAAATATTTGTAAGGATTTTTTATTAAATTACCCACATAACGCAATCCTTCTCATCATACCATTTTCACAAAATTCCTTGACATTCAGATTTTTAAACATTTGGCTATAAATTTAGGTTTAAATGACACAAATGGAATTTTTCCACACAGTTAGTTTGTTTTTCACTATAACGATAATAATGATCTCCCTTTTACTTGTATGCTATATATGAGTAAAAGCTAGAGCTTGGCGTAATATTTTTCATGTAGTGCATAAAACGTACAGCTAGATATGCAGCTAAGTATATTGAATATACATACAGATAAAAACGTAAAATTGAATCAATTGTTTAGAGACAGCAGAGTATCAACTAAGACTAAAAAGATAACTATTTTCCTCAAAATATTACATAGCTATTAAGCATAAAAGTTCACAAACAAATAAATAAAATTATAATAATTATATCAATAAACTAAGCTGTAACGTTTATCAAAATTAAATATTTGGCGATTTTAAAGATAAGGAACCTTCGTGAAGTTTCTGCAGAAGCAACAGGTTGCATGTATTCTTTTCTTTTCAGCTCAACTGTAGTTGCAATATTTTAAAGAGAAAAATAGTGTCCAAATTTTAGTTACAAGTTCAATATAGCTGTTAATATTATTTTATATGTAGCAACATTTGTTATATATGTTGAACATTGTTAGCGCAACATTTTGTATTTGAAATAATTTTTCGAAAAAAGTGAAATATTTATTGTAAATTTACTATGCAAACACATCATCTACTCAGTATGTTTTACATAGATTTATTTGTAAAGAAATAGCATTAAAACACAGACAAGTTAATATCAAATAAACAGTTTTACATTAAATTTAATTTGTTATCTGTAAAATAGTATTGCGTAAATTTACCTCGAAAACGCGAATCTTACTCTCTCAACTTTATTTTCAAATAATTGTATAGAAATTTAATAAATTATAAAATGTGGAGTTTTCTGCTACTTAATATTTTTTGCATATGAAATAAAGGTTTATATATTTTCTATATTATTTGAAATAATTCCTTTCCAAAAAAAGTAGCGATTTAAAGAGCAATGGTATTTAATTTTTGGTGTATTTTTGATTTTGCTTTAATAGAGTAACAACAGTTTACAAGCGATAAATAATCAGTAGAAAAAAATGTTGCTTTTGTTTTGTCGATTTGAATATGGATAAGAATTTCACATAACACAATAGTAATTATTACATGGGTTTATATTTTTGGAAACCGAGATATGTTTTATACGAGTTTTTCCATTTTGTATTTATTTACATATTTTTTGTATTTAAATTTTTTTTCTGGATTTTTATTGACAAAATGACACCATTATTTTCGAACAGATAAGTAAACAGATTTTCTGACTGCATATGATAAAATGTACACTTGTTAAAATTGCATGCCATATGCAGAGACAAATTTTACAAGTCCTACTAAAATATACACAGAAATCATTTTGAGTTCAGTTGTCTTTTCTGACATGCAGATTGCAAAATACACCGTGACTAATAATTAACTAGTGGCGCATCTATTGTTCCAAATTACGAGTCATTATCTTTTTTTTTAATAATGATACTTTTTAAATCAAAAACAGAATATTTGGAGATTTATTCTTAATTTATGCTGTTTTTTTAAAATAAAAAATAAATAAATATCTGATTTTATAAGACTAGCTTATTTAAACTGGGACAAAAAAAATTGGATATATCACCCCATATCTTCACCATATTGGAGCTTTGATAATATCTCAACAAGTAAATGTGTAAATGGTTTTAGAAAATAAATGCATATCTTCATTTAGAAAGAACACCGAATTTAGTCAGATTGATTTCGAACCGTAAGCTAGTTAGTATAAATTTCAAATAAGGAAGAACCGACATTTACTGATATAGTTGGCTTTTTTTCTTTACTAAAAAATAACGTAATAATTTATAACGATACTAGTTTTTTATTAAATAGTTTCAGACAAAATATGTACATCTGCTATCATAATAATAGTAAACATTTTATTGAATATGCATATTGGTATAAAGGTAAATTTACTCTTCGTTTCTGTAAGGAAGATCTTACGAAAACTTCAATGGTATTCAAATAATCTCCAAAGTTTAAAGATTACAATGGGAGTTTAAGATGTGTTTAACACTCACCACAAAATATCAATACAGTTATAAATTTTATTACAGCTTAAAACAGTGTTAAACCTATATTTACAATACATTCATAGGATAAGTTTTTTACGCGCTATATTTGTTTTTGATGATACAACTCATTCGTAATAGTTGCCCTAGTGAAATTGCTCTTTTTGAGGCTGATTTACAACCTTTAAGTCTCAGAAGAAGTTCGGGCCTGACAAAGTACTTCTCTAAACTTGCCAGTTTTGGGACTCAAAATCGAACTTCTGAGTACATGCTGGGATGGAGTAACAACCAAAGACTACGAAGAAACAGCCCTCTTAGCTCAGCATTTTCTGAAAATTTGATCCAGAAGGACGTCTTGCATCATAGCTTGAAACAGTGTCTAGACCCCTCGTTAGGCTTAAACCGAGTCTTCTTCCACACAAATCTTCCCACCCGGGTTAGCAAGAATTCCGCAAATCCTGCCTTTTTGAGACAATTGGCCCTTGAAATAATCCACAATATTCCTAAAGATTGTCCCGTTATATATACAGACGGAAGCAAAGATGAACGTGGCTGTTCAGGCAGTGGAATTTTTATTTTATCCCAGGGAGGCAAGAAAATGATTAAGAGGAGAAATCCAGACCATTGTTCAGTTTTCAGGAGTGAACTGATCGCCATTAATGAGAGCATTGACTCAATTCTCTCCTTCCCTGGCTCATCTCCTGTCTGGATTCTGTCTGACAGCCAAAGCTCCATCCATTACCTTTCCAACTGGCTAAAGGTGCGAGATAGTACTGGTTTGGCAGTTATTAGCAAACTCAAACATCTTTCATCATTAAGAGAGGTTCATTTTCAATGGATCCCTTCTCACGTAGACATTTATGGCAACGAGACGACAGACTTACTGGCTAAAGAGGGTTGCAATGAACCTCTTTACACCTCTGATTTGTTGACCCACTCCGAGTTCTTTTCGAGGGCTATGAGTCTTCATAATGCCTCTTGGAAAATTCCTCCAGTGCACCACTGGTACCAAGGTAAGCGACCCGGAGAGGCTTTATCCCTAAAGTGCTGCAGAAGCGACCAGACGGCCATTACAAGACTTAAAAGTGGACACATTAGATCTCTGTGTTACACGAATGGGAAGAAGACCTTTCCTATCTGCCCGAAGTGTTCCATCAAACAGGCGGCACCCGACCACATCCTGGACTGTCTGGGACTTTCCAGACACGATTTGTATGAAAATCCAGTCATGGTCCTAGACTTTTTACGAGTGACAAACATTATAGACCTAGTTTAGCTCTGCTAAACCAAGGAGATAAGCAACAACAACAACAACAACTCATTATGCATCGTCAATATTGATATAAAAAAACTGAATTGCTTACTTTCCACAATTAAATTGTTAAGGTTTTTTTTTAACTTAATCGAATTACGTAATGTATTTCTTAATATCATACGTTAAACGATGCGTACAGAATATTCACTTCACTCATAGCGAAAGTCTCAACTTATAATGGTATAAAGTTGTAGAGGCGAGTCTTGTCAAAATTTGAAAGACAACAACTTAAGAAATGAATAAATAAAAAAAAAGCATTTCTAATACTTAATAAATGAATACAATATATAGCAACAACCGTAATAAAGCATTAATTAATAAAATTCCATTGTATATAATAAAAGTTCATTGTTACTTTGATGCAAATTTTTTATATATAAGTTGTACTAATAATAACACTCCTGTGTAAATAGTTAATAAATTTAAACTATGATGACTATAACTCCTGTGTAATTTTAGGCGCTAAGTTAGGAAGAGATAGCATAAAATATTTTATTGTGTCTAAATTTTTTATAAATGAAATTAACTTAATTTTACTGAAACTGCGATTATTCAGCATTGACATTTTTCATTTTCACTACATTTATTCCCTCTAAAGCCACTGACTAAACGTAAGTCAGATTTAACAACATTGGTCATAGGCTTTTGTCTCCACAAATTGTACATAAAAAGAGGGCATATAACCTAACCTTTTCAAACAAATCCAAAAGCAACCTACGCCATCACCTGATTACTAACAATAACAAAAACCTGATTAATAATTACTCATTACCCATACTTGAGTCGTTGCTTGATTCTAGATAATTCTTGTGTCATTTCATTATCTTAGAGCATTTTCAAACTCTATTATACATTCTTAAAAGCTTCATTTCATAGTCTTTAGTATTGTGTCCAAATTAAATCAACCTAACTCAAAAAATATCAATGCAATATTATTTTGATTAATTGATACTTAGAATGAGTTGGATTGCTAAATGTTTAATTATTACCAATTATTGGTGTTAAATAGCTTGTTATTGTATCAGAATACAGTAACCTTCAAAACTTTCTACGAACAAAATATAAAGAAAATACTAAATACATGAGGGCTAGAGGAAAAGTAATTGCATTCATACATAATTTGAAATTTAAAAAAGCTTCTGTTTTTATTTGAAATAAAATTCGAAAGTAAGTGTAAGATTCAACGTAATTTTTAAAAATCAAAAACACTTCTGCGCTTTATTCGCAAAGTGATGTGTATTTGTTGGTAAATAACATATAAATTTAGGAATCTTATACTAACTAGGCTTTCTGATAGCGCATGTCACAATAGGGTAGGGTTGATACATTAATATTCCGGCTTGTGTGCTTGATCAGAGACCCGTTGTAAAACCTTCCATCAAGTAAGACAGACACAGAAAGAATTTTTACTGTCAGAGAGAGAGAAATTACACCCAGGGCAAAGGCAGAAATTGAACCCGCACCGTACAGTGCGCAGATTGTTAGCGGAGGCAGCTATTTTAACCACTCGGGCCTCTATGTCACAATACAACATCCAAATATATGCAAAAGTCAGGAGATTAAAGGGGTTGGAGCATTCAAATCAAGATTATGTTCGATATTCCCGGAAATGAAGTGTCGATTGATTCAAGAGGGTTACAGAGGACCCAACCCCCTCCCCCTGGGGACTGATGCCCCCATAAACTCAACCACAAGGGATACACTGCAACATCCTTTTATTACCCTCTGCCCCACGGCCCTGCCTCAATTAATAGCGGTAACTGGTTCTCTGATTTCCCAAGCGGGGCCTGTAATCGGGTTCCTGGGTAGTGAAAAAAGACTATTTTCTGCTCACTTGGGCCACTGATGTCATTGAAATTGTTTAAGGGGGAGGAGGGACTTTATTTTTTGGTCTTCTGGCTGTAATTATTGTTATTTTTTTGGATGGGTTTGCTGGGAGTCAGATTGCAGAGCAGCTGTTACTGCGTGCGCAAAAAGGGGGTGTTGGGGGTAATTTCCGGAATGTTTGACGAGTTGTCGTTTGAGCAATTAGCGTCCTGGATTGGATTGTGTTGGGGAAATGGAGTGGGTTTTGGATCTCTTTTGTGTGTGGAAGATTAAAAAGAGTTTTCTCTTTCGTTTTATAAGTTAGCAATTAGTTAAACTAGAAACTGGTAAAAAATAATGAACTATTTAATGAGTTTTAGTAGCGCGAAAAGAATAGAATGGTGCGGATTAATATTTCGTATAGACCGTTAAAAAACATTTATTTTTCGAACTTCAACTTAAAATTAAACACTTTTGGGGGTTGGTTAGTTTTTTGCTACTCAAATGTTCGTAAGATATTGCTGTGAAAAAAAATTGCATAATTTCTAGTCAAATGAATACCGCAAGAGAAACCGGAACATTAAAGCATTGACTTCCTGTATAATTTTTTTTTGGTAGAAATCTTTATTGTAAAAAAGACAAATGCTATTGTTATTCAGTATGTATTATCATGTATTATTATTAGATAATATTGTTAATGTCTAATATCTATTATCTTTAATGTCTAATATGAATATCAAAAATTAAAGCAATATCAATTTGAAAGTGCACTCAGAAAAAACTTGGAAATAATACAAATTTGTGTCGCGACAAATAATAATGCATGGTTTGCACAGAAATTGTGTTGGAGGCATAGCACGCAGGCATTTGTCCGAAATGAAGCTAGGCATATTCTGCTTTTTCATGTTTCAGATGAATCGATTTACTAAAGTTTAAAATACACATACTACGGTACTTTAGAATGAATTATACTTTATAAGTTTGTTATACATATTTCAGAAAATAATATAGTGTACAGTTTTTTTTATGAATGGCTCATTCATACGTAATAATCGTCTCTTCACGCGATCGTCAAAAGCATTGGAAAAACATAAAATATGTGTTCGTATGTCTTCAACACAATACTTAATTCTGTATTAAAATAACGCAATATTGAAATGTTGCATTTTTTACACATTACTTGAGTTCCCACTTGTGCTATTTGAATGCATGTTCTTTAACAGCATAAGTATTAATAATGATTCTTAAATATCCACAAGACTTGTTACACATTTGAGTATGGAGAGTAAGAAAAAATATTATATATGATTCATTATTTTATTTGAAATTATCGTCAAACACTTATCATACACTCTTAAAACAAAAGAGTGAAATCCACTCCTATATTTGAAGTGCATTTTCGACCCAGGAAAGGAGTGAAAATTAACTCCTAAGTGCATTTTCAACACCGAAAGGAATGAAAATTAACTCAGACTGAGTTAAAATCGCTCGTTTGTTTTAAGAGTGTACACTCTTAAAACAAAAGAGTGAAATCCACTCCAGTAGGAGAAGTGCATTTTCGACACTGGAAAGGAGTGAATATTGACTAAGACTAAGTTAAAATCACTCGTTTGGAGTGATCCTGTCGGAGGTTTAACACACAAAGGATCCACTCTTCTAGAAGAAGTGCATTTTCTAGACTGGAGGAGTGAAAATTAACTCAGACTGAGTTGAAATCGCTCGTTTGTTTTAAGAGTGTAGTTTCCAAATTCAACTGGAAATGCACCTTCTCACAAAACAATGACGTTCTAACTACCCCAGACAAAACACGAAAACCCCACAAAACCTCCGCTCAAAGTAAAGATGATTCACCAGGTACGTGTGTCAGATACTGGTTACACATGGTCACGGGAGGGGAAGGTGAAAATTTGCAGCAGGAAATAAATGTAAGCTGTTTGGTTAAAGTCACCTCTTGGGTCAGTCATGTGATGGTATAAGGCGAGTTAACTGAAATAACACAAGTTTAAGATAATAAAAAAGAAAACAAGGAAAGTTAGAGATTATAAAATGATCACATGGAATGAGTTTGCCGCCGAAACGAATAGGAGAAAAAGATAACAATAAGTTTTTGGATTCAGTTTTTTATTTTATACGATTCAAATTACCTTAAAAAACCAACATAATGTGTTTTCTTTTAAATGTCATAATTGTTTTGGAATGGAATCAGCTATATAAATTTAAAACGTATGCGCTTTAAGTGTTGCTCACTATTGACCAGTGGCCACTTCATGAATTAGGCGGGGAAGAAACGTTATTCTTTGTCTTAAGCAAGGTGTGAAGAGTTCTCAATAGAATTTCAGTCCTCACTTAACAAAAATAACTTTTATTATTGCCTACTTATACAACGTCGCTTTATAAACTAATTTTACTAATTTTAACACTTGAACCACAGGTTCACCAAGCATAAAATATTTTTAAAGTAAATAAAAAAGCAGCTTCACACACAAAATTCTTTCATGGAATGTCAATTCTTCGAAAAATAAACACATAGTCTCCATGGCAACCGTTTTCGCCAAACGATATAAAATATATTTTAATTGTTCGTGCTAGAAATAAATAAATATTTTCAGACGATCTCACATCCTCCCACCTTGAGTAGTGGAAGTTCCACGACTCAACTTCACACTAAAGATCTAGTCTCTTAGGGATTTTTGCAGTCCAACTTTTCTTGTCCTTGCTGGAGCACTTCAGATCAGCTTTCTTGGTAGAGACTATTTTCGTACGTAACGCTTCTTCATCCAGTGGAAATGATGAATCGCTCGAAGAAATTTCCAAACTGAAGACGCGCTGAATGGGACGAAGAATCTCTCCACGCGACGTTTTGAGTTTGAAGAGCCGACAAACTCCATCTTTTCCAGGTAGAACTTCTGTTACTTTTCCCAGAGGCCAGTCGATGCGATTGGTGTTGTCACTTTTTATAAGCACAATGTCCCCCACATTTATCTTCGAGGTTTTACTTTTTTCACACCTGCGTATCAATGATCCAAGATATTCAGACCGAAACCTTTTTCGAAGGTTTTCCTGCAAAGCTACTCTGTACTTGACGCGCTTGTTGAGACTTTTATGATCAGCAGTATCACAGTCAGGAACCCCCGATAGCTTGATATCCTGAAGAAACATGGCAGGTGTAAGAGGGACAAGTTCTGAGTCACATTCGTCTATGTAGGTTAAGGGGCGAGAGTTTATTACAGATTCGCAATCACAAAGAACAGTTATTAATTCTTCGTGTGTTAGACTTGTTCTTCCTAGTATTCTTCGCAAAAGACCTTTAAGCACACTGATGAGCCGCTCCCACCATCCTCCCCACCAGGGTGAAGAAGGGGGATTAAACTTCCATTTGATTGGATGAAGAACATTATCACTGCAGATGCGGTTCCAATCTAAATTTTTAAGCAAGTTGGAAGCCCCGACAAAATTAGTTCCATTATCACAATAGATTGTTTCACACCTGCCTCTCCGGGCTATAAATCTTCTTAGAGCTAACATAAAGCTTTCGGTTGAAAGTGATGTCACAAGCTCTAAGTGAACTGCTCTATACACGGCGCACGTAAAGATACACACCCAAGCCTTCTTTCCGTCCTTCAGAAATAGAGGGCCCGCTAAATCAGTTCCACAAATCTCGAACGCATTGGCTTGACGTACTCGATCTTCGTGCAACGGAGCAGATACAGCTTCACAACCTTTAGAGGAAAATCTTTTGCACGGGATACATCTTGAGATAGCTGATTTCACAGTTTTTCTTCCATTCAATATCCAAAAATGCTCTCTCAAGATATTCAGAAGAATTTGAGTTCCGGCATGACTATTTTCGATGTGATGGGAAAGTATTAACCTCTTGACAACTTCGTGATTGGATGGGAGAATAGCTGGTTCTCTAAATTCCTCTGTATCTTCCATCAGAACAATTTTCGTTTTCAGTCGTATTATGCCGTCAGCATCCTTATACGCACTCAGCGTTTTGAGCTTTTCGTCATGTTCGTTAACAAGAGATTCTGCTTGGATCAACTTTATCACTTTTTTCTCAGCTTCTCTATATTCTTCGGTGTCCAGAGATCCTTTCTTCCTGTGCTGAACATTGCGTTGACAGTTTGTAACAAATCTCAAAATCCAACCCACTAATTTTATAATCGATTGGTATTTCGAGAAACGCTCATAAAACCATCCGGTAGACGAATTCTGCTTAATGGAAACCAAGGCCGGAACAGAGCTTTTCTTCTTTTCCTTTAGTATTTCCTCTTCATCAAGCTCAAAATCAATGTGCGCTTCTTTGTCTTCATAAGAGCCTAACCATCTTGGCCCCTCCCACCATCTACTTTTCACTAAAGCACTTGCTTTACATCCTCGGGAGGGCAAGTCTGCAGGGTTTTCAACTCCAGATATATGACGCCATGAAGAAGCTACAGTGATCCTACGAATCTCCTGAACCCGATTATTCACGAAAATTGACCAATTTTCTTGCTTCTTGATCCAGGTA